>CM068370.1:491445969-492045969 GCA_034769895.1 Magicicada septendecula
TCCCGTATGTCTTTCAACCCTTGTAATTCACGTTGGTTTATTCAAAAAGTTGGAGACGCAAAGCATTTATAAGGACGCTGAAAATATACGAAATTGACTCACGACTACGTCACCGTGTTATTATGTAATATTCTACGGTGGTACAGTACTGTAAACTAATCAAAAAACGTAATCAACTCGACCGCTGAAATAATTAACAAAGGAAAACACACCAAAAACCGTGAAACCGAACGTTATTTTTAATCGTCTATGTGGCCCGTTACGACGTACTGGACGCTAATGTTGTGTAGAGCTGCGAAAAATCGTAAACTCGTAAAATCGTTGTGCGGTTGTGACGATTACAACAAAACGAAACCTATAATATTAAACTGTTTATGTGCGCGCGCCCCATAACAAAACGGCCATAACAGTTCAATAGCAACAGCATGTTACTTCACTGTATATGAATGAACTGCATCAATTAATTAGAAACAAGTACTGCCGATTACGATTTGAACTAACACGACAACGCGCTACGATGGAATCAACGCGCTACCAACGAACAATTAAATCGATATAATTAAATTACCTTATTTTGGTCCACCTTAGTGACACTAGCTTCTTTTTGTCTAATGACGCGTTTCGGGACGAAATCCCATCTTCAGATACACAAAACTAATTTAAAACGTGAATATATACCACATTTTGTGGTTATGTCATAATTTAAAATGACTAAAATCTTTTAAATAAAATATATAAAGCGTAACAACTGAATCGTTCGGAGCACTCGCATGCATGCGCGCTGTACCGCGACGTCCTTACGACTAGCTATAATTATTATTCAACCGTATAGCAGTGTCAAACAGGTTATTAGATCCGAAGTTCGTTTGATCATTTAATATATTATTTTTGGTTGCTGCGTTTTTTGTAGCTTTATATATTTTGAGCTCCTCTAGGCTATCCATTAATTTACCCTTGGAGATTTTTAGAGCATATTCCTAAAGCAAATAATAATAATTCCAGTTTTGCACAACATTTAATAACAAAAAATCATAATTATACTAGTTTCGAAAACAATTTCGTAGCGTTGCATACTGTACTTGCAAAAAGGTATATGAATAGCTATATTTACAGTAACGAGTTGTTTTTTCTCTTAAGTTTGTAATCTTCTAAACCGCCCCCACCCCCAAGGAAATCGTCGCCGCGCCCCCGTTACTAGACATGTCACGTCAAAAATACTTTAATAGAAAACTTTAAAATTTATACCCCGGCTCTTAGTTACACAAAACATTGTACAATATTAATCAAGTGACACAGAGTTTAAACTTGGTTCATTGGATTTATTACGTGCAGTCGGTAAGTAACAAGAAGTTCTCAAACACAGGTGCAGCTGCTCGGTTATTAAGTCTTCTCTCCGTGGTTATTACAATCCGGCCAATATACGGAGTAGGTAAATGTCGAATGCAAACCCGGTAATTAGTTGCAACGTCACAGACGTAACGGGGGTCCCGTTAATATTCCTGGATACGGGGCGTTTTGCACAAACAACGCGGTCAGACAAGCTATTCAAACACGAGTTACACCCCCGCCCCCGCCAACCATCTGAATACGCCGTTTATGTGAATTTACAGTCGCAAATGCAAATGCTCAATCTACTGCTTTACCGTATTACGTAGTACTGCAGTTATGCTAGCCTTTTCTACACATATAACAAATATTTTCTTTCATCAAGATCAGTGGTAAATATTATATACGGTATTCGCAACCGAGGAGGACGGAGGACAAGGAGGAGGCGAAAAAGAAGAAGAAGATCGAGAGACACCTGCATGAACTTGATAAAATATCCGTAAGTAGGCATACACTGCGAAAAACGGCAAGTTTAACCCAATAGCTCAGTTACGCTATTAGCAACTCTTGTAATGTGTAAAACTTTATCGTTACGTCTATTCTTCTTCTTCTTCAGGGCTTACACTGTTTAGTCTGTTCCAGCTCCAAACTGGTCGGACCACCTCTTCTTAGGTCTTCCCAGGCTTCTCCTCCCTTTCGGCTGAGAGAATAAAGCTACCTTGGGGAATCTGTCACTAACCATTCTGATCCCAGGTTTCTACTCCCTTTCGGCTGATAGAATAAGGCTATCTTGGGGAATCTGTCACTAACCATTCTGATCCCAGGTTTCTACTCCCTTTCGGCTGATAGAATAAGGCTACCTTGGGGAATCTGTCACTAACCATTCTGATCCCAGGTTTCTACTCCCTTTCGGCTGATAGAATAAGGCTACCTTGGGGAATCTGTCACTAACCATTCTGATCCCAGGTTTCTACTCCCTTTCGGCTGATAGAATAAGGCTACCTTGGGGAATCTGTCACTAACCATTCTGATAACGTGTTGTTTCCAGCTTTCTCTATACTTATTGATGATTCCGTTTAGTTCTTCAACTTTCAGTTCCTCTCTTATGTGATTGTCTATCGTTACGTATGTAAACAATTTTTAGTGTCATGAAGAATTAATAGAAGATTAAGAACGAACAAAATTAAGCACCCTTATTCATTGTCGACTGGTTTCCGAAACTGTGGCTGCGAACACCCACAAAAATGATGAAGACCCCAAGTATGGGGAATCAACAGGAGAATTAAACACTGAAAACTTGTCGGTATCACGCCGTCAGGTTTCGAATCTGATGCCTATAAGATTCCGTTGTAGCAGCATCGTGCCTGAAGGATACGAAGAAAAAGTCTACACTGGGTGTTCGCCCACCCTTACTACAAGACACTCATAATAAGTTGTTTTTATTTACAACGAACAGTTCAATAATCTCCTTAATTTGCGTTTTTTTTTTTTACATTTTACGTCTTGAGTAATCTACGAATGGCACGTCCGGAAACGGTGTCCTCCTCTGTACGTCTATAATAAATCTTTCTATATTAAAAGCCATCTTATTGTTTAATGTAAACTAAATATTTTGTAATGATACAACGACTGTTTAAATAATCAGAATGTTTTCTTTTTTACGACGAGGTGACTTCTGTTTGGTCGCCAATGCAGTGCGAACACGTGATCGGAACAAGATACCTCATTGGTTGTTTCCGCCCTACCTCATCGCCTAACGAGTTGCTCTTTCGATTACGCGGTCACCGACAACCAACTGGTTGCCGCAACCGCCAGCATAAGACCGTTTTTGCTTTGTATATTCTCATCTTGTTGTTGTCAAGATTCGACAATGTATAAGACACTTTAATAATTACATCAGAACACTTTAATTCTGGAAGAACAAAATCAATCGTGGGCATTCACCTGAACTTCAAACTAACTGGGAAGGGTGTTACACTGTGAAAAAGACAATCAACGACGTTTACAGGATTCAACACGAAGGACAGCGGAAATTCAAGGTCGTCCACCTAGATCGTCTGGCCAAGTACGTATTATTGCAGCCGGTCTGCCAGTTCGGGACACTGCATTGCATAGTGTGTGCGGGGCGTCTTTCCACCCGTGGCTTGACTGGAGCATCTGGGTCGTATCAATCGCTGCCAGAAGATGAACTATGTCTGGGTCGGTCGACAGGTAGCCTAAAACTGGTAAAGGAAACCGCCAACGCGTTAAAGCAGAAGGCGGGGGAGAGAGAAAACTTTCTACTACAGTGACACTGCCGCTGGAACCGAATCAGGCAACAGATGTTGCCCGTCTCAAGCCCAGCTAGCAGACGCCTTAAGGCGTTGGTCGCTCTCCGCGAGGCAGAGGCCTCCGTGCCGGTGACCAAGATAACAGCAACAATCAGCTGGGTCAGCGTGCTAGGAGGTGGGCAAAGAGGGAATGAAAGACTGTTCTCAGTTGCGAACTCTAGGGCTGGGGGCAGATGTAAGTGCGAGGATGGCTTTATGGCGGGTACCAGTTCGGGACGGACAGGCTTAAGCGGGGGGGCAGAGTCACGACAATTACGTAACGCTCTCCAGGGGGAGGGGGAGGGGGGGAGAGAGAGAGAGAGAGGGGGGGGAGATTGTAACAATATCCGCACGGTTGTCTCCGTTACAATTATTCAGATCTAAGGAGAGCAAATTGACACGGATGATATTTAAGACGGTACCCGCCCGCCACAAGATTACCATAATTCCGACAGTCGGACAACGAACAGTATTTACTTGTTCGGTACAATTCCGACGACGACGACAACGCTAACGAGGCAACATCTGGCGTGGAGGATTTTATTAGGCATAAATTTCAGATCATCCGAACTCCGTCCCCGCCCCCCTTGCTGTGAATCGTAAAATCGGGAACGTACGACACAACGACAAACGCAAGATAACTGCCGCATGTATATTTAATGATGCCTCAAGGTTATACAGCCTCACTTTTAAAGTACAGCGAAATGTTGATCTTTCGACAGCTCGATCGGATAAACGTCATGCTGCCCAAATATCCCTACCAATATTATTAAACATTCACAATACGACGTAGGCCATAATTCACTTCATGACCCTGCATTAATAAATTAATTAGTTAGTTAATTAATTAACTAACTACGACATATTTAGTGCAGTACAGTTATTTAACTGTACTGCACTAACTGTCCAGTCCTTTAAAGTACTGGAGAGGATGAATAATGCCTTATGGTCTCATTCCTTGATGAAAGGAAATATCCAGCCGCATCTCCAAGTGGTGGGGGATGGGCAACACCTACAGGTGGCTAGCGCGGCTCTGGAGATCTAGTGACAGCCGGTATAAGCTGTCCCTCCTCTACTCGTCTTTGTCAAGTACAGATTAGGGCACCCTCTTGCCCTTGGGGTGAGAAATTGCCCCTAAAGACGGACGACCTTCCACTGGTCAACGACGTAGGATGTGGGAGGCAAGGAGAAACCACCACATTAAAGATCCTTACGGATATCTCAACAGGGAAAACTGGTCTCTTTAGTCTGGTAAGACAGACAGTTTATGGGAGAACACCCAGACAGAAAATCGGGCTGGACGTTAATCCTGAAGGTGGCAGCCTCACAATACGTCTTACCCTGCGATATGCTAGTAACATATTTACTACTAAATTGTCTCAAATAAGGACTAGCCGGACGGATCAACAAACTATGGAGCTACAAGCCGAGGGGACGGAGAGGTGTGGGACGTTCGAGGAAGCGCTGGCGTGACCAGCTGTGTAATCTATGCCTATTTGAGACCAGAACAAACCATCCAAGGTTTAATCCTTGAAGACGACGATGATGATGATGATGACAGTTATTTAAGTTGATGCCAGAGGGATTCCATAAGTAAGTCTTCTAAGCAGATAGTCACGATATATATTAAACAATAGCGGGGAAAAAATTCAGCCTTGTCTCTAAGAAAGTAAAACCATTAACTACGACGTTTCTCTCGGTGGACAGTTTCGAAGTCGGTCGGTAGTATATAAATCGCGAAAGTAAATTATGTTTTTTTATTAATATACTAATATATATTGATAGATAAAATATACTAACAATTTTAAATATCTTGGGGAAAACATATCCCGAAACGCCTCAGGCAAAGAATCCTTCAAGATAAGGACACTCAAATTAGCAAAGGCCTTTACTCTAACCCGGGAACTGTACAGAAACAAAAACCTTTCCAGAAGTGCGAAAGTCCGCCATTATAGCACTGTGATCACGTATGGAGTGGAAACAATGTGCTTTCAAAATTTGGAACCTCTTCGTAAAATTGAACGAAGAATTCTTCGGAAAATTTATGGCCCCAAGAAAACCGAAGATGGGTACAGGCACAGACCCAAAGAAGAGCTGTACAAGGATCTGGAAGATCTGAAAACAGGCTTTCCGAAGGAAACGACTGAGATTCATTGAACATATGATTCGGATGGATCGGTCCACATTAAATAAACAAATTTTCAAATATATTTGGCAACTTTCCAGTCTGAACGGATACACCGAACTACTCAAGGAGGAAATGACGAAACTGGGTACCTTTTTGAACGACTGTGTGGATAAAATACACACAGAAACAAAAGTCAAAATCTTGAGCTTCTCTGCGGTGAGAAGAAGACGGGAAAGGGGTGGACAGTGGACAGTGGAAGGCAGCGCATAGTTTGGGAATGAGGGCCTTCTGGCAGGAGAAGAAAAGGAAATGATATTCGAGTGGTACACGGCTGGCCTGTTCGTGTTAAAAAATAAATAAGTAAATAAAAATATTTACAACGGGGACCCGTAAACACAAATATAATGTTATCAGCACAACACAAAATTGCGCTGCATTTACTTAATTTAATTGCCTATTTGTTTAATTTAGTATATAAAAATATTCATTATATTATAATTACACAAAGTACGTTATAACTGTCAGACACGCTGTATATTTCTCACACGACCTCTAATTGTTATTCACGCTAGTTTGGAACAACGGCAAACATTTATTTGTAGAACTCAACCAAGTCACGAGACGACTACAACACAATACAAGATGACTAAAATAAGCAAACGCGTCGTTGACAGTGAACCATAAAACCGTAGGTATACGTTGATGTTCTTAAAAAAAAAATTCTTTTACTACAGTTATTTTCATAATCTCACACGCCAGGTGGACGACGCAAATGTTACGCACACAGATACTCTCGCTCCTATGCCATTTTTACAGCTGGTTCTGCATATCCCAACTTAGTCTCCAAAATATTCGGCTGCTACACGTGCAGACCGGTCATAGTTGTTGTAGGCCTATTTCTTAATCAGCTTAAATATTTTACGAATTTCCGTGCACGTGAAATACACACACAAAATAATACCAACACCACGTAGCAATACGTACATACTGGTAGAAACGTATCGAATAAGTTGATACGATCTGAATTACCGACCTTCTCGACTTCCAAATGTTTTCCGCCAAAATAAAACAGAAATTAACCGAACTGCACATACACAAAATGCAATACGCAATAAAACTACTACATGAAGTTTAAAGGTAAATATCGAGTGACGACTACGATAGTTACAAACAACAGGACTTTAGAATAAGTGAGGCGTTTAAAATATTTCGCCTGTGCAGTAAGCTATGAATCTGAATATGATATAAGGGAGAAGATAAATAAATTTAGGAATACTTGTGGTACGATTCGTCTTAAGAAATCTTACAAATAAAACAAGACACAACACAAGGATTACATTTTATAAGACAACTGCAATACTTTGATTTCTGCCCGTGAGACGTGGGTCATAACAAAAATGGAAAGCGGCAAGAGTCAGAGTGCTGAAATGCAGATTCTTCGAAGTACTTTAATTTATACATTGGAAGATGGAATAAGGAATGAAGATATCAGAGCAGAACTCGCAGTAAAAGATATAATTGAAACTATTTCAATTTACAAAAGACAATGGTGGGATCATCTGCAAAGGATGACAGAGGATCATCGATTGCCGAAAGCGGCAATGAACCATAAAGCCATTGGTAGAAGAGACGTGGGTCGTCCGAGGAGGAGGTGGGTGCCGGAACAGGTTTATATAACCTAATCCTTGAGGAGGAGGAGGAGGAGGAGGAGGAGGAGAAAAAGAAGATGATGAAGAAAAATACTAAAACGCAGACAGGAGTCAGTCGGGAAAGCGCACAAGGACAAGTCGGCTTTTGTTTCCTTGCCAAAGAGTCTAATTAGTGTAAAGTTTACAGCGACGAGAGAATCCTCCACACGCGTAAAGCTCACTTGTACGAAACTCTCGTGATCCCCCTACACTACACCCTTGACGCCAAGGCCGTTTTTAAGACTCGGTTCCACGTTCCTTCTCCACCTATCTAGCAAACACTGGCCTTTTTTTTTTTTACGATGCGCGTTTGTCGGAAAATTTTTCCACTGCTCAACGCGAGTCGTCTGCGTCGGAATAAAAACGCGCTCACTATTCCACGTGAATAATAAAACGTGTGGTTAAATATGTACGCTGCCCGCTGCAGAGATATGACGAAATATATGTTTGTTACACGCGTACACTAAAACAGCAGATTGGAAAAAATGAAACAAAAAAAGAGAAATTTGCCCTGCTGCGAACAGCTTGGAACTAGATAACATTTGTCGACACGAAAGCAACTCGTCAGCCGCTAAACGTAAGTAATTATTTGAGTAGTTATCAAATCGTAGTTTTTATATTATTATTATTATTTGGTTTTCTGCCCTAAGGCAAGTCTTCAAATGGTAAAAGCTCTCCAAGCTGTCCTATCGCATGCCAGTCTTTTCGTTTCTTCGTAACACCCTCTGATTTTAATGCTATCTATTAACTTCATTCTTCTATGCCCTCTTCTTTTTTCTCCTTCTATAACATCCTCCAGGGCAGTTGTACGCAAGCAGTCTCTTCTTAAACAGTGACCTAACCAATTCCTTTTCCTATTGTCTATTACCTTCAAGATTCTTCTCTGTTCCCCTATTCTTCTTAAAACTTCATCATTCCTTACTTTATCAACCCAACTCACTTTTTCTATTGCTCGCCAAACCCACATCTCAAATGCTTCTAACCTTTTCTCATCCTCTATCCAGTTTTTACAAACGCCCCAAAACTGCGAGCTTCTCAGTAAGAAACGGGAAACGACACTCATGTTTCGTAGAAAACGCAAAATAAACACAGTCTTCTATTGTGGTGTATTCACTGTTCACAACCTAAAGATAACATACATATGATTAATAATAAAGTTTTAATTACCCACTTTCTTACTTTCGATCCATTTCGTTCACAAACCACGTTTGTGTCCAAAGTTTCTCGAGAACTGATTTTGTTGCGGAGTGTTTATGTTTACATTCAGGTCTATATACGTATTATATCAGCTGATTACTGTATGTTGATTTTCATTGCCGCAATATCTTAAATGAGATACGATTTTTGAAGTCCGGCATGGTGTTCAATAGATTTTCGTGGCCCTCATAAACACTTCGTGTAAACACGAACACTCCACATAGCGAAGCAGATCGCACATCACATACCAGAGAATATCATCGCTGATCTTCTTCGGAAAGCAAACAAGTTTTTTTTTACCTCGCACATGGAATACTTCTCAGCTCTGATTGGTTGCTTCAAGGAGACATTCCTCGCACTATAGCCACACGTAACTCTATCCAATGTACAATTTCCGGTAAAGTGTAAACAGTTCGGTCTCTAACCTGCTGTAAAATGTGCTTACGGCGGCATGCACAGAACTCGACACTGTTCTCACGTATCAGACATTATTTCATCCTCGGTATGCACACCTCTCATACATATGCGATATGCTCTATGCGAAGCTCCTGTGGTAGTATTCCGCACTATGCACGTACCTTAGAAATCAAATACGAAATAAAGATATAAGAACTGAGCTAAATGTATATTCTACGGCCAGCAGAATAAAGGAAGGACAAATAAAATGGAGGCAGCATATCGAGAGAAAGGAAGATATGAAGCTACCTAAGCAAGTAATACGATACGGACCTCAAGGAAAACGTGATATAGCTTCAATGAAGTCGGAACAGGCTGTAAGCCTACACCCTGACGTGGAGAAAAAGAATACCTTATCGTTCGTGAATGTTCGAGGTATATAACATAGGTTACGATCGCTGTAATCATAATCGGCTTTCTGCCAATCCCGGCACACGTTTCAAATTGCTGGGCATTTAATCCGACAGAGTCAGTGAACAAAAACAAACTTTAAACGTTCGCTTGTATCACAGATCAATAGTCGCGGATGACGTAAGCAGCGCGCAGATAATTATCCGCCACAAGAATGTAATTAGTCCACACAACATTACGAGTTAATTATCGCACGTGTTGTCGTCTCGGACAGATCATCCGTGTCAACAATCCACGTACTGCTTATTAATTAGTCAAACTACGACGCCCGCGCGCGTCTGTCTCGCCTTATACTGGCGCGCAATTATTAATAATAATCTCGTAGGAATTACGTTAATACCGTAATCAATGTCCTGTAAAATCATTGTGCTTTGGCTTCCGCGCAGTACGTACGGAATCCCAGTGAAACGTAATTCCTAATCGAATTTATTAAGTCACCATCATCATCTTCTTCAAGGATTAAACCAAGGATGGTTTGTTCCGGTCTCAAATAGGTAAAGATTAGAGCTGGTCACGCCAGCGCTTCCTCGGACGTCCCAGACCTCTCCGTCCCCTCGGCTTATAGCTCCATAGTTGTTTGGGAATGCGGCAGTCATCCATTCGGCATTGATGTTCCCACCAATTCAGCCGATACTGGGCGATCCTGTCGAGTATACTCATAATATTCCGTTCCTGCCGTATATCCGTGTTTCTTCTATGATCATGGAAGTATACCCTGCCACGTGCCTGAGAAATCTCATTTCAGCCGATTGGATGCGACTGGTCTGGCCTTTCGTTAAAGACTAAATCCGTCCGGCTAGTCCTTATTTGAGGCAGTTTAGTAGTGGATATGTCCTCTGGATACGTTACTAGCATGCCGCATGGTGGGGCTGCCACCTTCAGGTTTAACGTCCAGCCAGATTTTCTGTCTGGGTGTTCTCCCATAAAATGGCTGTCTTACCAGACTAAAGAGATCACTTTTCCCTGTTGAGATAGCCATAAGGATCTTTAATGTGGTGGTTTCTCCCTGCTTCCCACATCCTATGTCGTTGACCAATGGTAGGTCATCCGTCTGTAGGGGCAATTTCTCACCCCAAGGCCAAGAGGGTGCCCTAACCTCTACTTGACAATGACAAGTAGAGGAGGGACAGCTTATACCGGCTGTCACTCGGTTTCCAAACCGTATGTATTTGTTAAGTACATAATAAAAATACCCAAAATAATCCTTGGACACCGATCAAACTACTTACAGGGAATGCAACCTAAAAAGGATCCAATGACAGTTCAGTTTCTTCGTACCTCATAGCCAGAGCTAGGAAAACAAAGATCTAAAATTTTTTTGGATGGTAAAATTATAGAGCGTTTTATATTCTCAGTAATGACCTGAGAAATGGCGGCGTTAGACAAGGTTGCCCTTTTTGAATCGCTCTTTTGAACCTGTTCTTGGATGGGACTGTTAGGCTTTGGGTTAACATTGTAACTGGAGGAATCAGAGTTGCGAGAAAAATACTTAAGACTGTGATGTTTGCAGATGATCAGATTTTATTGGCCACAAATGAAGATGACCTACAAAGGTTGCTCGACTCCTTAAATAACACTGCGAAAGAATTTAATATGGAAATACCCGAAAAAAAATGCATGGCTTTTAAAGGAACATGGTCAGTTAGACTTAAAATTGTTTTGGATAGTAAAATTATAGAGCAAGTTTCAGAATTTAACTGTTTAAGCGCTAAGCTCTCATATAAAAACGAAGAAGATATTGAAGAAAAAATTATTAAATTTAACCAGATAACAGGAACTCTCTGCCGTGCTCTAAAACACAAGTCAAGGAAAGAGTCCATAATAAAATTATACAAATCCATTACAGTTCCCACCCTTACTAGGCTCAGAAACATGGACAATGTCTGCTACAGAAATATCACGAATTCAGGTTACAGAAATGAAATATTTGCGTTACATAGATGGGAACACAAAACTAGATATGAAAAGAAATAATCAGATAAGAGAGGAACTGAAAGTTGAAGAAGTAAAGGGAATCATAATTAAGTACAGAGAAAGCTGGAAACAACACATTAGCAGAATGGGCAGTGGCAGATTCCCCAAGGTAGCCTTGTTGTATCAGCCGAAAGGAAAGAGAAGCCTGGGAACACCCAAGAAGAGATGGTCCGACCAGTTTGGAGCCGCAACAGACTAAACAGTCTAAGCAGTGAAGAAGGAGAAGAAGAAAGTAAATTGTATGTAAACGCCAGCGAAAGAGGTTGAGAGTGTGTGTGTGTGTGTGTGTGTGTGTGTGTGTGTGTGTGTGTGTGTGTGTGTGTGTGTGTTATTGATGACGGGGGCATACATAAGAATGGTGTCATCTGATGAGAGTGGTCCTAATGAGATTGATTAGAGCGTGCGATTACGATTGTGCAGTTGTGATGTGATGACATTGATATATTGCTTGCGCCACGTATTACCTGCTGACACCGGTAATCGCAAAAACATAACAAAATGTGTTGTTCGCGGGGATTGGAGAGCGCTGTGTTCGCGTTTTGACAGTGCAGGATTCTCTCCATCGTATGTATGTCCGGTCTTGTCAGTAATACGTATTGTTGGCTCATTTAAGGGCACTCGTAACCACCGGCTGCGCTTACCATGTTAAATTCATCAACTTTGAGACCCACTAGGCCTATCTCAGAACCTGTACAAGATATAAGTCTGAAATTTTAGCACACAGGTAAGTAGTTTATACATTACAAACGCTACTACAATTATGAAGATATCTCAAATTTCTCATTTTTTAGAATGTTTTATGTTTTTCTCTGAACATTTGCACACGAAAAGCAATGGATAATTTGTATACATTTTTTTCAATGAAACTGTATAGTTTTAGTAGTGCAGTTATATCTCTATTAACTCAACAGCCTCAAAACATTTCAGCTTGATAGTTTACTTGATTTTTGAAATAATGGGCCGTTTATATAAAAAAATAGACTTTCAGAAAAACACATTTAAGGTTTTTAGGAACAGACTAAACAGAAGAACAAGAAGAAGAAGGCCGTGACGAAGAAGAAGAAGAACTTAGAGCTCCCATTGTTTTCCGACTCATCAATATTTGAACGAGCGAAGCGAGTTCTCAGTTTCGACACGACCGTTTGGAATGTGTCTGTCTGTCAGCCTATCTGTTGGAATATGGCCTCGTGATAATCTTTAAACGCATCCACCGATTTTCGTAAACCTTGGCAGACACGTCCACACTTTTAGCCTACGGAATCCTACTGTTTTAGAAATTGACCTCCCCCCCCCCAACGAGAGGAGGGCGCGAGAGGCAAAAGTGTGAGGGGGTCAAAATGTGTGTGAGAAAATCATAAAAAACCATGTAGGGTATCAAGTTAAAGGGAATTTTGACCACGTTCTAAATATAGTGTTCATTTTAGAAAATTTCGAAATTCACTTGAGGTAGAGCCTAGCAAGCTGAAGTGAATTTTAACTAACGTCTGAATGTAGTGTTGAATTTTGAAAATTTTCAACATTCTAGTCGGCGCCAGAGTGTGGTCTGGGCTTTCGTTAAAGTCCAATTCTCAGACCCATAAAGAAGTGTCAGAAGAGGCATCACCTTGTAGAATTTTAGGCGTGTTTCTTTACTTGCTGACTTAAGAGTTCGCCTAATGGTCCCGCACATAAGGTTGAACTTATGCAAGTTATTCATAACTTCGTTCTTGTATTATAAGACACGCTGTAACCCAGGTATTCAAAATTACTAACTTGTTCCAGGACAGTACCATCTATAACAATTTTTGCATGTACGGGATCAGTTCCACGAAAGCCATCACCTTGGTCTTAATGATGGATATTTGCAATCCAGAGTCTTTGCAGATTCGATTTAACAGATGTATACACATCTGCAATCTGTTTTCAGAGTCCGACAGATAGCCTGATCGTCCGCAACAACAAAGTGTCAATTTTAGAGTGACCAATCATAAAATGTTTTGGAAGACACATCTGCAAGTTTTGTGTGCCATCGTCAATATACAAATTAAAAAGAGAAGGTGATAATAGAGATCAAAAGTTAAAAAAAAAAAAACAATGCCAACAAAGAATCTAGGACGTCGTTAAACATTACGTAACGAACAATTTATTTTAATCTGCCTTCGTTCACAATGTATTTTTTTCAGAGATCAAAAGTTTGAAAAAAAAAATGTGAATAAGCTGCAGAGTATCAGACTGAAATGAATTGTAACCCAAATCCGGATGTTCCGAATTCTGAATGACTCTGTGCTCTGTAATTGTTATATTACTAAAGAAATTGTAGGGTAATAAGTTTTTGTTTTTGTCATTTTTCTAATAATTGAAAAACTACCTAATATCGAAATGTATGTAACAATAAATAAATACATATACATACATATGCATAATAATATATGTATATAATACATCTACATAATATACATACATACATATTAAAATATATTAAAATATTTACAAATATACAAACATAAAACAGAAAACAAACTAATACCTGAACAAATACAAAACATGACACAATATTCAAAGCACTCAAGATTGAAAATACACAAAAAACTAACACATACACCACAATCACACACAATAAATCCAATTTGAAATACCAGAAGCCAACAGGAAGCCACAATAATAATAGTCAACCAACAACACATATGTACTTCACCAGACAAAAAAAACCGGAAGGCTGAGGATGGGTACAAGATAGTACCCGAAACATGTTCCAAAAAAGGAAAAAAATAACATCTTGAGGTAAATTTAATTATAAATATTAAATGTAATATATATATATATATATATATATACCACACCCACACACATGATACCAAATTAAAATAGCAAAAACCAACAGGAAACCATAGCATCAACCAACCAGAACACAAACGTGCAACTAGATCTAAATCTATGATGGCTGACGATGGGAACAATAAGTGAACCGAAACATGTTCCAAACAAGGGGGAAAACATCTTGAGGTAAAGAAATTAGAAATATTAAATAATGTATATATGCATCATGAAATAGACTGAAGCAAAAATATGTGTATGTAATAATTACCTAATATCGAAATTTATGTAACAATAAATGCACTTCGTTCTAAATATTGATCGAGTTCTGCAGCTCAGTAAGCATACTAGCACGATAGTTAATTTCGCTATTTCATTACACTACTGCAATATGTTTTGTAGAGTATTATAAACGTTCAGCTCAATACCCAATATACAGAGCTAATAAGTCCGACAAAGAATCTAGGACGTCGTTCCACGTTACGTAACGAATATTTCATTTTAATCTGTCTTCGTTCACAGTGTATTCTGAATATTTTTATTTTTTTCCTTCCTTCTATTTTTAATTATTTTTACTACTTTCTTTTACGTTCATTTATGCAGTCTGTTATTAGAAAACAACAAGCATACTTGACGACTGAACACGTGACACGGAGACAACTAATCCAACGTCCAGTTCTCTGTATGAATTTTTTAAAGCGACTTGTTACATACAACACGTTTGAAGTCTTAAACTCTAAATAAGTACACAGGAAATGTTAATTTTCTTCTTATTTTTTTTATTAATTAACTTGTACTGCAACCACTAACATGCAGTTTTACTTTCCACAAACGCTTTCAAGCCTCTCGGCTCGTTTTCAGTTGATTACGTTGTTGTGTTCCATCTGAAGATCAGCCGAGAGGCTCGAAAGCGCGTATGGAAAGTATAATTGCGTGTTAGTGGTTGCAAAACAAGTTTAGTAAAAATTAGACTTAACCAGTAAATTCTGTTTATATTTTTGTTTAATCTTCTTCTTTGCATGCGGTTATCTAGCAGATTTGTCTCTAGACGATCTCTGTGAGGTTGAAACCATTTCACATATGTTTCACTGGACTGCGCAATGGTTTCACCAACTGTAGCCACGTCTCTATGACTTTGCTGTTAACGAACCGCGGTGTATTGGATTTGGAGGCAGTTCCCCAAAGCTGTAAGCCAACATATGTTCACGCAGGTTTGAAGAATTTACCATTAAGATTCATCAAATTCTTTATAATCATCATCATTATCATCATCATCATCATCATCATCACCGCCACCACTCCAAGGACTAGGTCTTAGACCTATTCCGGAACCCATTTCCTCCTCGGTCTACCGACATCTCTCTTCCCAGTAGGGTGATAACCCAAGGCAGACACAAGGCAGACGGATATCAGGCATGGGATTCAAGTGTTCACACCATCTCCTTCTGTGGTCTTCTATTCTTTGGTGCAATGATACAATGTTTAAATGGCGTCTAATATCCTCCTTCCTCGATCAAAGAGAAAACAACCTTGCGTCCCTCTTAGAAATTTCATTTCGGCTGCCTAATCCTCTGCACGTCCCTTTTACCAAGAGACCAAGTCTCACTAACACACAGGAATGCGGGGACATCCACAGTTTTATAAAATTTCATTCGGGTATCCTTCCGTGTTTTATTTTTCAGGTACCTATGAACTGTTCCACAGATGAGTTTAAATTTTGTTCGCTTACAATCCCAATCAATATCCAAATTCTTTATAATTATTCACGAAATCCTTCATCTGACGGATCAAATAATGTTCCCTGTTCCCCCAAAGCAGAACAACGGGCGACAGTGCGACATTGTCGCAGAAAGGAAACGAGGCCTGCAGAAAGATCGTCCACCGCGTTAACGAAAAACGCGTAAAAAATTTGGGGTCGTGCAATAATCACGTGAGGCTCGAAAGGGGGGGGGGTTCGGAAAAAATCACAAAATATCACAAGGGGGAGGGGGGGTGTAGTGAGATGTCACGTGTATTTGTTTTTTCGTTTAGCGTGCGATTTCTGATCCAAGAAGCGACGCGTAACCTTGACTCGCCGTTGCCAGGCAACGATTTCCCCCCGCGCCGCGACAACCGCCCGGCTCGGCTTGTCAGTCACCAGTAAGCCTGTGATTTTGACGCCGAATACATGCGTAAATCGTTGCCGCGTTCGTTTTTCCTTAAAACAATGGAACCATGTCTAAACTAGGAGATCTGTATAAAAACCTATTTGCAGAGTATAAGAAGGGAAAAAAACCTAGTGTGGCTCAGAAAGAATTTAATGAGTTGTGGGCTGATGCGAAACAAAAATATACCACAAAAGAAGAACTTACAAAGTGGGCGAATGATCTTTTAGTAGATTACCGCCGTAAGCACCAAACAAAGAAGTCTTCCAACATTCTCTATTACTGTTCTATTTCTAAACAGGTAAGACGATCGATCGCTACATCGAGAGAGATTCTCTGCGTAGTGCGCGAAAATGATGACGCCGAGTGGCTTGATGAGACTGACGTTGATCTTCAACAAAGCACAATGCCAACAGCTGATTTGCAAGATACCTATCCAATTGTTAGTGTTGAAGAAAGTCTCGCTAATCTGTGGTCCGAGGACAATATTCATTAAATATATTCATGTACCAGTACTAATATATGTTTTTCACAAGATTACACCTTTCCTTTATTTTTATGCCAGTCAGAAACAACCTGCAACCTTAATGTCTGTCTGGATATTTTTATCACGGTGCTTAATTTTCCAGAATTAAATTAGATTATACCTGTATTTAAAGATAATATTCTGAAAATGTTTAAGATACTTTGTACCAAAAAAATACACGTGATTTTGGGTTGCGGGGGGGGGGTAGTCTAAAACCTCACCACATATCACCAGGCGGGAGGGGGGGTTAAAAAATTGCTAAAAAAACATCACGTGATTATTGCACGGCCCCTTTGCTGCAGTAAAATTTCTAAAAAAAAATAAATTGTTGCATAAAAACAGATACGAATAAACGAATCAATTGAATAACAAAATCTATGTTAGTGACTCAATAGGCCTAATATACGGATAAATTTCCGATGAGAGGCCGATCGGTAAAGGTTACATGTAATCTATTGAAGTGAGAGCGCTGGCTGCAGCCGGCAGACTGAGTCACGCGGCCGCGCTCCGGCGTAGTAATTCACAGTCCGGATAGTTGTGTACACTATTTCTGGACTGATTTTTTATATCAACCTAAAATCAATATCCTATAATATCAATATATTTAAATGTAATTTACAAATTTATTCAAATAAATCCTGATAGACCTTATATTTCCGAAAACCTAAATCTAAAAATATCTCAATTTTTGTCTCCTGAAATTTTAAGGATTATTATTTTAATACTTGTATAGAACGGAGAGAGCCGTTGCATCAAACAATTTTAATTACATTACTACTGAAAAGCTTGCAGAAAGTATTTGGTTTTCTTAAAATCCGTTGCAGAAAGATGAAAAACATTCTGCTGTTAGGCCCTGTTCTATTCACGTTTTCAGTTAACGCGAAATTCATTGTCTTTAAAGAGCCGCCGGTGGATCTGTTCCGACTCAATACTTCCTTGACATTCCAGGATTTCGAAGCCTCCCCCATAGGTATGCAATTAAATGCAGGCCACTGAAATATATGGTTGTTCATTCTTAGCAGATGCTGCTGTCAGTTAATTCTGATCTCCGGCTCTAGTAGAAGGACGGAATATTAAACGTGGCAACACTGGAACCAGCTGATATTTGAGGTCGACTAGACGATCTCTTAAGTTACGTATTTCAATAATCAAATCGCGTCATTTTTAATTGCCGGTTAACAGCAGTTTTATAATTCTTAATTTTTGCAAATTAAAAGTTTATTATGTAAAATACTGTTATATTATTTAAGAAATATAATACTTAACTCATTCGTATGATACGAATTTCATAATTAGAACAAAATTAATTCACTAGGCCTAACACTGATTCACTAACTTCTTCAACTTAAACGTATAGTACTAAGTGCGCACAGACCTATAATTTAGATTTAGCTATAAATAGGGCTACTCATGATTTTAGTAATGCTATGAAATTAAATCAAAATATAAAATGTTAGCTATTTTATTACACTATGCTTATAGGCCTCAGACGCAATTAATTCAATGCAGGCCACGGAAATATATTGAAACGATGGAACCACCTAGAATAGCCGAGAGCGTCTCACCCGTCCCCCGCCATGTGTGGCAGGCGTTGCCTCAGTCAAGGCCGCGTTCAAGTACGTTCCAGAGTACTCTACAGAACACCTGAATACGCATTAAGTGGCGTGCACGTTGAGGATGGAAGATTTATACAAGGCGTGCGCTACCTATAAAAAGCCATAGCAGCCGGCTTGTCAGTTCGGTGGTGTTGAGCGATTTCTTTAGCGCGGATCGAGTGTTTGTAGCGAAGTCTTGTTGTGTTATAATTAGTGAGGAATTCTTTATAGCTGACATTATTATTGCGTGTGGACAATTTTACTTCCATGTTCCATAAGGAATGGAAGTATGGTCATGGCGAAAAAGTCGTGTTCGAGATAATTGGAGATTCTGATTGTACTACCTCAAAACATGAAAAAAGTCATTTTTCGAAAAGTGTGTGTGTGTGTGTGTAGAATTTTTCTATGTCAAACGGTAACTGCCGCAAATTCAAACAGAATCAAATAATTTTTTGCATACAGTTCTGAATTGTGAGGACTCGAGCCCTATTGATTTTGGTGAAGATCGGTTAAGGGGAAGGGGTAGTTTACCTGCAACGTTTTACGTTTTAACAAGAGTAAAGTGCTTAATTTTGATAAATAAAGTATCCTTAAAAGAAGGTCATAACAATCCACTGTAGAAAGGTAGATGAAATATCTATAAATGAAAAGGGTAGTTGAAGGGGAAGGGGGTAATTTTCTATAAATTAAAATGGTACTTGATGATGGAGAAAATAAATTTTATAAGTTTTATACGTGTAATACGTTATTGACAACAAAGAAGTAGTTTGTATGGAAACATTTCATTTCACTTTAACAAAATTCTATATTTTTTTCATTTTAATTTAAATCACGCACGCACGCACGCACGCACACACACACACACACACACACACACACACATACACACAAAATTCGCGTTATTTCTGGCCCCACTCATGTTTATTTTCTTACATTTGTACGCTTTTGTTATCGATTTGCTTCCTGTGGATCGCTGGAAAGTGTAACTGCACGTGTTTACAGAGGAACGGTTCATAGATAGACTTTTCGTCTTTAGGGAATGAACCCTCTGCAAATGCTCAAGGTCCATGAGTGACTTTGGAGCGCTTCGGAGGAGGGATGATTATCTGCGTAGTTCGGTTTCTTTATAAGAATAAAGTAAGCCTACCTAATTTTTATGGATGAAGTGACTGAAAATAACATTATATTAAACGACTACCCCATAATAACAAAAATATCTATAAATAGTGAAATTAGTTTGTGGGTGGACGATATTTTTTTAGAAATTACCGAACCGAATTAAAGTAAATTATTTTAAATATAAATCTTACAACATGGAAGTCACGTATGGTTCTCCATACCGACTTTTTTACTCGAATTGTTGTAAGAGAATATCTTGCTGGCTACAAATAAATTATTTATTGTGATAACTAAAGCTGGTTATTGGTGACTTCACTGGTGTCTTGTATTTTGTTTTCCACTGTATCATACGACGATCAATAGACCGCAGCAACAGGTTGTTCATTCATAGCACATGCTGCTGTCAGTTAATTCTGATCACCTGGATCCGATCAAGTATCGACCACGTTTAAAGATCGTATCAATAATGTTAATATCTGCGCACTCATATACAGTCAAACACTACTACAATTGGCTGCAATTATAATTCTAATACTTTATCATTTACATCAAGGAAGTCCCACTCTTGAAACAGAGTTTTCCTCACAAGTAATTCCAACCGCTTGGAAACAATTAAAACTGCAACAGCACACACAACAGGGTACAGTGGTTTCATAAAACGCGGTAACAATAAGATATCTGTCCCAAGGGCGACTGTTGCACCCATGTATACAAGGGTTTGCGGAACAAACACAGCGTCTACACAAGAAACTTGTTTAGCTAATTTTCTAAACGAGTACATTGGCGCTAAGTTGGTGGGGAGGGGGCAGCGCAGCGTGTTGTGCTAAAGTTCGAAGCGGAGGGGGGTGGAGGTAACCCGTGGCCACAACGAACATTAACGTACAAGACAATGTTACAATTGTACAATAAAGGAAGCACACGTTTGTACACAAAGACAAACAATAAAATTATTTACAACCGCAGATAAATGTATAGTCTACATACAACCGTCTTAAAAATTCACTGTCAGCTATACCAACGCTTACAGAAAAAGTAAAATAAATTTAATAAAACATAAAAGTTCATAATTCTAAAAATGCGAAAATACGGCAATACAGTACAGTAGTGAGGTCAGAGTGGCTATACGTAAGGAAATGTCTTGCACTGAATTATAATTTAGACAAACTAGAAATATTGGAACGACGAATTATTAGAAAAATATTAGGACCACGAAAAACTTCAGAAGGTTGGAAGTAATGTGAATATATCAAAGTATAGAAAATATAACAGAAGCAGTGAGAAAAAGAAGACTAGAAACAGAATTATCACTGTTGCACATCACTATAGAAAAATTATTCCGATTAGTGCTTTCAAGCTTCTCAGCTCATCGGAATAATTTTTCTATAGTGGTGTGCAACAGTGATAATTCTGTTTGTGATTATAACCACTAACAAAACTTTCTTCATTAAAAAGACGACTAGTATTTTTTGGACATTTATACAGAATGGATGACAATAGGTTAACAAAACAGATCTTTAGGGAAAGAAGTCAACACCAAGTTGCATTAAATAAGTCAAAAAGGATTTAGGAAAAAACAATACAAAAAACAATATAGCAGAAGAAGCAACTGAAAGAGATGTTTTTCGGGCAAAAGTGTTAAAAATGGAAGGAGTCCAGGGTAGGACAGAGGAAAACGTAGGTTCAAAGTGGACTGAAGACAGGAAGACGAGACACAGTGAAAAGATGAAAGAATATTAGATAAAAAGAAAAGAACAAGGAATAAAGAATTAAAATTGGAATGTGGTCCTCAGATGGCCGATACAAATAGAAAAAGTTCATAATTAAACCACATAAAGAGAATAAAAAATATCGAAATCATGTTTCTAAAGGGTCTAGAGTAGTGGTTCCAAACTTTTTTTCTTCACGGCACACTATCTTTTGTACGTAGTTCTCGCGGGACACTAAAGTACGAGATACCTCTCCCCCCCCCCAAACAGTGCCATCAGGTATGACTGGATGCATAATCCTTATGCTTTGTCCCCAGGAGTCACCATCGACCCTCCCTCTGGAGAAAGAAAGAAGATCAACTTGCAGAACTTACGTCAGACCGAACACTTCAACAAAAATATGGTGAACAAGCACTTCTCGAGTCATGGATGTGAGCAAAGAAAGAGTACCTAATAATAGCTGTGGAAGCAATTACAATTTTCTACCACCAGCTTGTGCGAGAAGGGCTTTTCAGCACTAAGAAACATAAAAAACAAGCCGCGAGAGACTTCCCTTAGCAGGACAGGAAATACGTGTGTGTTTATGTTTGTGTAAGAGAAGACAAGCTCAAGTTTCTCATTAATACGTAATTCAAATCTTTTACTGTAAAGCATTAGCAAATAAATCCCCTGGGCATTAAATATGTGAAGCTTGAATATTTTTCCTTGTTTCTTTTATAACATAAATATTAAGTAAGTTGATTTTAATTACTTTTACCAACAATATCACAAAGCTCCAGGCGTTTCGCGGTACACTCGTTGAGAAACATTGTAAACTTTATTAATGGTAATAAAGATTTTTTTTTTTTAAATTCAGGGTCAGTGTTCGCCGAAATCAGGTCCAAGATTCACCTGGCACAGTTGGGGGTGTTGACCGAGGGCGTTAATGATGGAATTGCCCTGGAAGAGGGCACAGCGGCGATAGAACTTTGGTAAAAGTGTCCGCACAGTGGCGTTCAGGGAACGGACGCTTAGTGAGTTTCGATGGTGAGGTTCGAAGTCAGATAATGAGCTTTACAGGTCCAGCGCAAACCTCGGTCCACGGGAGCAAAAATTTTCCTTGCCCTCGATCTTTTCAACAAAATATCTGTATGGAGAACCATACATGACTTCCATGTTCTAAGATTTCTATTTAAAATCATTTACTCGAATTCGGTTCGATAATTTCTAACAAGTTAGAAATGAAATTAGTTATATTAGAAATAAAGTTAGAAACATGTAAATCGAGTTTCATGTTTGACAAATTGAAATGAAATATTTCCAAGAAACTACTACTCTGTTGCCGATAACGTAGTACACACATAAAAAATTATCCCCTCCCCCTTCAACTTTCATTTGAATTTATAGAAAATTACTCCTCCCCCTTCAACTACCCTTTTCGTTTATAGATATTTCATCTACCTTTCTACAGTGGATTATTACTACCTTCTATTCAGGATACTTCCTTTATCAAAATTAAGTACTTTACTCTTGTTAAAGCGTAAAACGTTGTAGGTAAACTACCCCTTCCCTTTAACTTTTGAGGCCTTGAGTCCTCTACAACTCAGGCACATACGCAAAAAATTATTTGATCTGTTTGAATTTGCAGCAGTTATCGTTCGCCATAGAAAAAATTCTACTACAGGCGCACAGACACTTTTCACGAAATGACTTTTCTTCATGTTTTGAGGGTATTACAATCAGAACACCAGGGTAGCGCTTATCTCGAACACCATTTTTTCGCGATCACCATACTTCCATTTCTTACGGAACATGGAAGTAAAAACTAGTCAACATGTTGTCACAGTAACGGTAACGCAAAATGTCCCAGTAAAGAACGGACAATTAATTAATTCTGTTCACTTACTGCGCCCGTTTTAAAAAGACCAACTTAATTAGCCAGAGGTTAATTGTGCGTGGTATGTCTGGCACATTTCTGACCGTTTCCTTGCTCCGTATAATCGTTCTTGCTGTTATTACATAGAGGTAACGGGCCCGTACGAGGGGCCACGATGTAACTTTGTAGTATACGTGATCATACGAGATTCGCTACAAACAGCCTATACCGCGTAGCTCGATCCAACGAAAAAATCCACTAAACCACCGTTCAGTTGTATTACACTGAATTGCCTTTGTTACCCATGGGGCCCGTCCCTTTATGAACCATACGTTTTTCTGAAAATCTATTTTTTTTTTAGATAAATGACCCATTATTTCAGAAACGAAGTAAACTATCAAGGGCTGAAATATTTTTTTTGGCTATTGGGTTAACAGAGATATAACTACACTACTATAACTATACAGCTTCATTGAAATATAAAAACGTGTAAAAATTATAAGTGTGCTTTTTGCACGAAAATTTTCAGAGCGAAACATAAAAAATTATAAAAAATCATAATTATAAATCACTTGATATATCTTCATAAGTGTAGTAGGGTTTGTAATGTATAAACTGCTTACCAGCGTGATCAAAATAGGTTCTGAGATAGGTCTAATGGGTCTCAAAGTTGATGAATTTAACATGGTAAGTGCAACCGGTTACGAGTGGCCTTAAATGAGCTCACAATACGTATTACTGACGAGACCAAACATACATACGATGGAGAGAATCCTGGACTGTCAAAACACATTAACAAATAATCCCCGCAAACAACATTATTGTTATGTTTTTGTGATTACCGGTGTCAGCAGGTAATACGTGGCGCAAGCAATACATCAATGTCATCACATCACTGCACAATCGTAAACTCCCTGCTACACAACTAATCAAACTCATTAGTACCACTCTCATCAGATGACACTGTTCTTATGCATGCCCCGTCATCAATAATAACACACACACACACCCATACGCTCGTTTCGTGTATCAACCCAAAATTTTGAAATTAGGAAAAACTATAGGCCTATTCGACTTTTCTTCAACGCTCGATTTAATTTGATACCCCACACGAATTTTGCGATTTTTTCACAATCCTGACCCCCTCAATTTTTGTCTGCAATTTTTGAATATTTTTCTCACAATAAAGCTTAGATAAATACAGATATTGCATACCACTCAATACACTAAACAAGTTCTACCTATTACTATTCGGTTATCCTTCGTTTGTAACCATTCTGAAGCGTACACATGAGGCCTACTATAAATAGTTTCTCCAGCGCTGTCTAATACCTATATTGATGACATAGAGAGTGGAATAATAATTAGTTAGTGGATCCAGTAGTTGTAATTAATTATAGAACATATATGAATGAACCAATGCAGTTTGTGGATGATAAGGCAATCGTCCAAAACAACGAACGCGAGCTCCAGTGATCAATGCTCCAATGCTCCAGTTTCAGAAAGTCTCTTCGAATTACAACATGAAAATGTCTGAACAGAAGACAAAAACTGTGGCATTTACGGGCAAATACACCTTACGGACTAAGACTGTATAACATCTTTACTTACGTTATAACATCGGGAATCTGTGCATACTTACCTCTGATCAATTGCACGGGCTGCCATACTCGTAATCAACTTTTAATTATTAATTAATTAAACCAGCTGTAGTTATTACTAAAGGAACCTTTACATGGGGCTCTGATGATTTATTCACTCACAGTTTTAGTGTAAAGTAACGACATCTATTTATTAAATCATTACTACAACAGCTCTACATAAATATTCCCATATAAGGTTTTCTGAATAAGAGATTACAATTTATAACAGATATTTGTAAAGAATTGGGGCCAAAACAATATGGATTTAATCTAAGAATTTGTATCAGTGAAGCTATACATATGCAACAGCATTATTCGTTATTACAAATATTTTGAATTCTATAACATATTACATCTTATAATGTGGTTATCTTTAAAGTCTTTATATTTATTTATTTCAACTGTCTTTAACAATTCATTGGTTAGAATTTTAATTAATCACGGAGAACAAGTCTCCTTGTCACCTGCCATATCCATCAGTTTACTCGTAGTCAGTCTCCTTGGTCCTTATGGTGTTCGTCAGCGGTTGATCTTAAGTGGAGATAACTTTTCTGTTGAAGTTCTTGAAGTGGTTAGTTCATAATGAAGTAGCTTGGAGGTTCTCAGAAGTCTCGTGGTTAAACATCGTTAGTAGTATACGTGCCGTAACTGTTCTTGTTTGTTGCAGAATCGCACGTCACATTATTGTTTATAAAAGTTCTCACTTTTGGTAGCTCGTACCATATTATTTAAAACAACATAAACATCTTACTAATTAAACAGATGAGATGTCATCCCTTACACAGTTATTTTGTGCATTTCGGTTTTATAACATTTAGACTTACTATCACACTAAATTGCCAATACTTTAGCTACACATTGTTGTATAGGTCTTCTAAATAAAAATATTTTGTCTTTCGCGGAGACATGGTTCAGGCGTGTGTCTTCTACGCGAGCGCTTCATCTCGACTCTTTACAATGTAGGAAGGGTCAGTTAATCGCGCGGGGCTTACGCGTCGCAACGAAATAGTTCCACATTTATCCTCAATTTAAATGGTTAAAGTTTGACTTTTTAATTATCCAAAGATATTCATAATTACATACTTTATTATAGCACACTACTGTGGTCTTGTTTATTTATTTAATTAATATCAAATTTACAGGTATTATTAGTTTGTTTAGGGGTCGGTATTCAAGTTAATTCCGGTTAGCGCATGTCTATGCAGGGTTAATTAACAAGGTTTTACCTATCTGTACACTCGTATTCCTTTTTATTTTATTATTAAAACTCTTTATTAAATATTATTATAATTTTATGATAGCGATAAAATTTAGTTTAAATGTGCGATTTTATTAAAATTTAAAATTTCTCAGCTTTTACATTACCTATTTATTAATTAATTTTATTTTTTAATTAATGAAATCGTCACAACTGTACTGGATAATAAGATTGTAGAGCAGGTGTCACATTTCCGCTATCTTGACAGTGACATCGCTTATGATTAATGGATTATGATGTTGATCACAAGTAGTTGGCTAAGTTTCAGTGAATATATGGCACAATTCGTCGAGTGTTATGGAGAAAACAAGGAAAGAGACTCGACTAAAATTGGATAAGGTAACGGCTGTGTCAGTGTTGTTGTGCGGTTCTGAAACTCGGGTTCAGGCGAAAACACATTCGACTACGATACAGGAGGCGTTGGAGATGAGATTCCTGCGATCCGTTAAAGGCTGCACATGAAGGGATATACTCTAGAATTAAGAAATTCGTAAAGAGTTGAACTTTTTGTTTTTTAAATCCAAGACCGTAATGCAGAAAACGCGGAGTATTGCTATTCAGTATTGCTCATCTGAATAGGATACCGGATGGCACGTTGCCTAAGGGCGTTTGGTAATACAAGCCTATTGGACAACGAATTATAGAAAGACTTAGGAAGGTTGGTGAAGTGAAGGGTCCGGAAAAGGTGATTCGTCTAGTCCGTGACAGAAGAGTAAGAAGAAGATAAACAGTTTCTGTTATTAAAATCGATTCCCGAACTGTTCGGCTGTGGTCCATCGTTTCTTTCTTAAACAGACGTTTCGGCAATACCATCGACTATCATCATCGGTGTAAAAAAGCTGCACAAACGTAGGGTGGTACACGCTAGAGACCACAGTACTGTCGTCCACTCATACTTATAAATTCACCAAGTGTCACGATGCAGTCATAAATCACCACCAGCCAATCAGAAAGAAGGAGGCGTATTAGAGGTTCGCAACACACGATGCCAGAGAGTACTTAATGACAGGCTTTCACCCGGCCGGTTATTTTTTCGATGGTACTGCCGAAACGTCTGTTTTAGAAGGAAACAATGGACCACGGGCAAATAGCCCGGGGATGGATTTTAATAACACCGACTCCAGTCGTGTAAGCCTACAAAGTATAAATAGTTTCTATTTCGAGACATCTAAAAACTAATCATAAAAAAAAAAATTTGTTAAACAGGCAAAATGTTATGTTTGAAAATCTAAACTGTCATGGTATTTATTATAGGCCAGTTGCAAACGGACAAATTCTATAAAAACCTGTTAAAAACGTCTCACCAAATTACTCAATTTTCTGCAACGAGATCTCGAAGAGAATAACCTTAACTCAAACGCGATTAGTTTAGTAGGCAGTTTCGAAAATTTAACACATGGTTAAAGGGAACGTTTGGACAAAAATTACGACGGTATTAGCGTGGGGGAGCTCGCGCCCATTTGCTGTCGTCAGTAACGAGTAAATGTGTCGATTGCCGTGCCAAAACGCATACTAACTCACGTTAACCACCGCTCACCGTTAACCGCTAATAATAAATAATCGTTTACGCAAAAAGTATTCAATGCGAGAATTGTATTCAATGCCTACTAAACAACTTTATAATCTGCGACCTCCGACCCCTTATCTTGGTAAACCAATTTGATAGCTTTTTTGTTCACTTATTACAAAATTTTAAAACAGTAAAATAGGCCTACAAACACTTGGTAAGTTTCTTCACCTTCCTCTTCTTCAGCGGCACGACAACCCATTACTGAGTCAAGGCCTCCTTTAACAGCCTCCGCCAGTTGTCCCGGTCAAGTGCTGACAACTGACTGGCTGAGAAACTGATAGGTTTCTGCACATAAAAGAGTTTCACAGATGGGATACGTGACACCTGGAGGGCCAGGAACTTTGATTTCGGGATGCTCTTCCCCTAGAGAGTTGCTTTCACCTCAGCTGACGAGCTGTCTCTGCCCGGTCGCAGTATGCTAACTGACTCAGCCCATGTGTGCAGCCGTTGGGCTACTATCGCCTCCTCCGCCTCCACACTAGATGTACATACTGCTGCCGGTGTGCATCATCCTGCCAGGTCAGGGCCCAGGATACCCCCAGACTGCCCTGACAGAACCCCCATTTCTCGTTTGCTTACCGATCCACTCCGGCGAAAGGATTGGTTACCACAACCTTGGAGTGGATTGTTCGGCATAACAGGGCCCGCCAACGTGTAGGTGAGAGTAGAGTTGGGGTGGAGAGGCTGGTGCATTTTTTAGTAAGTTTCACAATGTATATTTACCCCTGACAGCTGTTTCATCTTATTAAGCTATTCTCAAAGGCAGCAAAGAAACAACTAAACTAAGAAAGTGAGCTAGTTTATCCACCCCCTTCAACATACACACCCCACACACATGACCGGTACACACCCTAAACACTTGTTCACCACCCTCACATTCTTTGTTTATTTGTTCTTAGCAGCTCTTTTTTTGCATATTTTTGCAGTCTGCATGTTTTTTAAAACCTTTGTATTAATACGTTTCACCAAGTGCCCAACGAGTCATCAATCACTATCGCTACTACAATACGATAATTTTAAAATAACTACTTTAAACATTTTCAAACGATCTACCGAAAAAATAATAATTGGATCATTTTACAAGCTGTCGGCAAACAGCACAAGAATTTCTATGGAACACATCACATCTTGAGAATTTGGTGCAAATATTTAATAAATCATAGACGAGCTTAACATATGATTCAAAAGATTTTAATTCCGAAAAATAGTGCCTAGGTATTATTTAATAATTCTCTTGACACTGATCACTGAAGAACAACCGACATTCAACTATACTTGTGTGGCTTCCAAATGTACCGCCTCTTCTCCTTCTGCAGACCAGACAAAAAACGGGTCCTAATTTATTTAACCTGATACCTTGTGAATGGGTTGTAATGTTTGTATGGATTTCCTCCTATATGCGGATGACATAGTTTTTATTTTTAAAAAATGAGGATGACTTGCAAAGAGCTATGTTTCAATTACAATAAGTGGCAAGAGAGTACTCACTGACAATTTCAGTAAGAAAGACCAAAACCATGGCCTTTACACGTAAATATCCAGTGAGGATTAAGGTAATTATAAACAACAGCACTTTTGAACAAGTGAGCCGTTTCAAATATCTCGGCTACGAATCTGAATATGATATACGAGAGAAGATAAATAAATTTAGGAATATTTACGGTACGATTCTTAGAAATCTTAGAAATAAAACAAGACACAGCACAAGTATTAAAATTTTATAAGACAATTGCAATACCCACGTTGATTTACGCGAGTGAGGCGTGGGTCATCACAGATATCGGTATGGAGAAAAATGCATGACTTCCATGTTCTAAGAGTTATATTTAAAATCATTTTCGAAATGAAATATTTCCATAGAAACTACTTCTTACTTCAGCCTTAACCACAGCACTGTGGTCACTAACGTATACCACCTCACGTTAGCGCACTCGATTTTCACTCATGATGGCAGTCAATAGCACTGCCGAAACGTCTACTTTCGCAGAAAACATTGGACCACGGTCAAACAGCCCGGGAAGGAATTTTAACAATAAACTACTCCTTTGTTGCCGATAACGTAGTACTCATATAAAAAATGTCCCCTCCCCTTTAACTATCATTTTCATTTATAGAAAATTACCCCTCCCCCTTCAACTACCCTTTTCATTTATAGATATTTCATCTACCTTTCTACAGTAGATTATTATGACCTACAGTTCAGGATATTTTATTTATCAAAATTAAGTACCGGTACTTTACTCTTGCTAAAACGTAAAACGTTGCAGGTAAACTACCCCTTTCCCTTAACCGATATCACCAAAATCAATAGGCAAACAACGCAGGCACATAAGCAAAAAATTACTTCATTCTGTTCGAAATTGCGGCAGTTATCATTTGCCATACAAAAAATTCTACACACAGACACTTTTCGAAAAATGACTTTTCTTCATGTTTTGAGGGTAGTACAATCAGAATCAGCCCTTATTTCGAAAACACGATTTTTTCGCCGTCACCATACTTCTATTTCCTGATGGAACATGGAAGTAAAAAAGGAAAGCGGCAAGATTCAGAGTGCTGAAATGCAGTTCCTTCGAAGTACTTTAAATTATACATTGCAAGATAGAATAAGAATGAAGATATCAGAGCAGAACTCGCAGTACAGGACATAAATGAAATTATTTAATTTACAGGAGACAATGGTGGGATCATCTGCAAAGGACGACAGAGGATCGATTGCCGAAAGCGGCACTGAACTGTAAAGCCAGTGGAGGAAGAGACGTGGGTCGACCGAGGGTGAGATGGGTGCCGGAACAGGTTTGTATAACCTAATCCTTGAAGAGAAGAAGAAGAACCTTGTGATTGATTTCCAAGTCTGCGAAACTTTATACAGAAAATGATGTCGGTGTTTGGAAGTACATACATCTGTGACAAGCGTGGTCTCCACAATGAAGTTTATAAGAACAATAGCACAAGTCGCCTCACAACTGTCTGCCTCACGTGCTGACATTAGTGACAACTCACCTCGATATGGACATTCCTCCTTTAGTGGCTGCCGCAGATCGGAACACAACAAACATTCTAACCACCATGTTTAGCGTTTGCAAATTTTAATATGCTTTTCGCAGAAACACACACGAGTGATCGTGTTCACGAACAGTTTACATTTAGGGCAAAACTGTTTCACTCAATTACACACTGCATTAACGTTTACTTACTCCAATGCGGACAGCTCGAATGTAAACATGGCTGAAGTCACTATACTGCACTGTACTGTACTGTACTCACCTGTAACACAGACAAATTCATGTTAACGCTCAGTAATGTTTAATAAACAACACAAATACCGTGTGTGTGTGTGCGTGTGCGCGCGCGCGCGCGTGGAGAGGGGGGCAAAAAGACACGCTGACAGGTAAAACATTAGGTTAACTAAAAGGAGGGGCAGTATGTGGGAGGAGCTAGTTCTGAGATATAAAAAATATACAAAGTACAGTATTATATAAAAAATACACAAAGTATTTTTGTATATTTAGTATACGAGGTGTGTTCAAAAAAAGACCGAACTATTTGTGTAGCACGTCAACTAGCGCATAGAGCGAGCTGCAGAATTAAGTGCTGCTACCGACAGGTTTTGACGCCTGAATGCCGTTTTCTCTGTTCCGTCACGATCTTCAGTCTTCGAGCTACACGCGCTGTAGTGGGCACGGGCACACACCGTCCGGCGGATTTATAACGAAGTGAGAATGAAGATCTTAACACAACGTGTGTGTATAAAATTTTGCTGCTGACTTCGTAAAATCTTTACAGAGCTATTTCCATTGTCTTCCAAAGTTTTCATTACCATTTGCATTGGTACGCAGTTGTTGACCGATTTCAAAACGGGTCTCTTTCTGATCGTCGTCAACAAACACAGTAAGAATTTTTCAGTGATACGATACATTTAAATTTTTCTATCAAAATTTAATTTTACGATCTTAAATGGATTCTGTCAGAAAGTATCGGCATTTAAACGATGATTTACAATTACCACATCACGAGCTCTCTTCCCATGATCTTCGATATCGCTTTGATCTGCACCGACCATTGTTTTTTCCTCTTTAAAAATTCTTAAACTAATCGTTCGCCTCACGCAGGCTTCCGCGTATGCTTAATTGAAAACCAGAATGTCTCTGAAAAGTTTTAACCTAGTTTTGCTGCAAAATTTCATACGCACACGTTGTTCTCGCGGTCTTTCTTAATCGCTTTGTCACTAATCCGCCGGCCAGCATGTGCACGTCCCCACTCAATGTGGTATACCTCAAAGACTACTGCTAATAGCGGAACACAATAAGTGGTAGTTTGTTGTCAAAAACTATCGCTAGGTGCGCGCAAAGTCGCGGCGCGTCGTTTGTGCGGATTGATGTGTTACTCAAAAAGTTTGGTCTTTTTATGAACACACCTCGTATTTGTTACCTGAAAAATAAAACACGGAATGAAATTTTATAAAACTGTGGCTGTCCCCACATTCCTGTATACTAGTGACACTTGGACTCTTGGTAAAATGGAGGATTCCTCCTTGCAGAGGATTCGGGCAGACGAAGTGAAATTTCTAAGAGGGACGCAAGGTTGTTCTCCCTTGGATTGGAGAAGGAACGAGGATATTAGACGCGATTTAAACATTGTATCATTGCACCAAGCAACTGAAGACCACAAAAGGAGATGGTGTGAACACTTGAATCGCATGCCTGATATCTGTCTACCTGTGGCTGCCTTGGGTTATCACCCTACTGGGAAGGCAGATGACGTTAGACCGAGGAGGAGATGGGTTCCGGAACAGGTCTAAGGCGTAGTCCTTGGAGTGGTGGTGGTAATGATGATGATGGTTAGTTTTACATGATATTGTCATAGTTTTACATTCGGAGTGAGTTCGCTTCAATGTGTAGATAGCAGCTTCCATGCTACCTCACGCAAAGTATTAGAGAGTCACGTGAATTTAGGGGCCTGTCGCAGCTAATCAAAAGAGATACTGAGTAAGGAACAGAATAGCAAGTGAAACAGGCTTAGGTATCTAATGGCGAGCTACCTACTGCCGCAGCAGCAGCAGCTTTGCTACCGAGCAAGGAATGTGGTGACGTATGCCATTCCACTACACGCATCACTGTAATAATGTACTACACATTTAAAATACGTTTAACACCAGTTTCTGTGTGACTGGACTATCTCTCACACGGTATTTCTTGTAGCGAATAACAAAACACACTTTACCAAAATATTCAATAAATTACACTGACATATAATGTATGAACGCTCAATCTAATACGCACACAAAATCACAACTAAACAACGTCTTCTGAACAAAACAATGTTTTCAGAACCAGTAATAAACAAGCACGCACTATCATTCAGTAGACCTCCGCTCCTCATATTACGGTCTAATTTCTGGATACATACCAGTACCAGAATTCAAATCAAATTGGTTTTTACGGACCACTGGTCACGCGATGACTTAAATACGCATTATACTACAACGAACGTCTCACAAAATTCACTTTCAAATAGCAAACGCTGGCAACAGCCGAAAAACGACGCTAGGAAAAAAGTTTAATAAAATAAACAACCAGTGGAGCTCGACCAAGCGTATTTATTTAATAATTCGCCCAACATTCTTTTATTTGTTTACAAGCGACAGAAAAGCAAAACATAAAGGCTTACTGAAGCCTGTACTGGCGTACAAAGTGTTGTGCGTTGTTTATACACGCGCGCGCGCGTGGCGTGTGTGTGATACAACTAAAAATAAAATTCTCCGAATAATGCGCGAGAAAAAAAGTAGAAAATTCCTACCCTTTCTGTTTTATAAATGGTTTTTTTTCCAATCATTTTTCTACACAACATATTTTGTAAGGAAGGTGAAGACTTCATATTTTCACGTAGGCCTACTATAAGAGTAAAATACTAGGCGAAGGAGAAATTTATTAGGCCGTTCCTGCGGAGAAATCAACACGTCTGAAAACGATATAACCAGCAAACGTTGCACGAATATCTCATGATAAAAATATGAACGCGCAGACGATCTTATTAAATATTACTGGTTAGGGACAAACAGCAGTTTAACTACCAAAAATTCCACCAACATTGCTTTCAATTTTTCTTTTCCACTGTTGGTTAATTGAAATTCAATTTACACATTAAAAAATAAATAAATTTACTTACTATAACAATGCTGCAAAATACATTTGTGCTCTTAATATTATTACTATAATGAGTCAAGCTTCTTTAGGTTATTAAAAATACACTTGTATTACATGGTAAAGTCTTTACGTGATCACGCTTAAGTCAAACATTTGAATGGGACAGTTGCTACAAAATGTCGGCTTCCCGGGCTGTAAGGCAGTGGTCCAATGTTGTTCAATGCTATGCTGTTGGAAGTTTCTTCGACCGACATCGATGGGCGTGCGCCAATGGAAGAGCATTCTACACGCTGCTAACATGATCGTTAGAATAAAATTGTTAGTCTGTAACTAGTTCCAATATGAATAAATGAAATCTTCTTCTTCTTCTTCTTCTTTTTTTTCTTCTTCCTCTTCTTCTTTAATTTCCTTGTTAGGACTCTGTCCTGTTCTATAACAGCGGTCCTACATGCTGTCACTACACCTCTTCCTTGGCCGACCAATGAACTCTCTTGTCAATAACTCTCTTGGATTTTGGTTGGGTGTCTCTTGCTTTTTTCACTAGCCTTGTGTCATCCATTCTTGATGTATGTTCATTCCATATCGTTCTTATTTCCGCAATCCAAGAATTAGTAGCCTATCTGTTACATTACACGTTTCTCTTATACTATTGTTTGGCAACCTATCGTACCTTGTCTTTCTTAGTACCATCCGTAACATAGTCATTTCTATAGTTTGTCGTTTCGTTTGAGTTGTTGCTGTATCTGGCTTGGTCTCTGATGCATAGTATATTACTGGACGTATTGTGCTTTTGTAAAAGCTAGTTTTTTGCTTCTTGTGTGAGGTATTTATTATTCCACATTCATGCATCCCGCAATTCTTCTTGCTTTCATCACTTGATGTTCTATTTCTACATCTGGCCTATTGTTACTTGCAAACCTTGTTCCAAAGTAGTGTATCTGCATTATTTGTTCTATTATTCTGTCATTTATCACAAGCTTACACCATAATGGGTCATGTGAAATTGCAACTGGTAAAAACAAAAATACAAGTGTAATTGAAATAAATGAAAATTACAATTTATATTGTAATTGAAATAAATGAAATGAAAATAAACGAACACACACACCGAAACATAATTTGAAAAATCAAACTTCACTTAATAACATAAAATCCAACTATGCGCGACATTTAATTTCAAGCAATCATACTTACACAGACTTCACACCAAATTTAAAACCCTTACACATTTGCAATAAAGGCCAGTACATGAGCGCTTTAGAGGAGTTCGAAATTTACAAAACTTACAGTAACATACACAGTCGGGATTTCATACTGAATGATCGTTTGAACTTTAAATCAAACCCGCTGTAGATTACAGCCTTGAACTTGCACAAACATTTATAGATAACTTCAGTATCCGGTCGGCCTTCAAAGGGTGCGCACCCATACGGACGTGTGTAGGTACAAAACGATGTGATTTTAACATTTAACGACCTCAACTGAGTGAACTTTAATATGAAACACCTTAATCTGAAGATGGGACATACTGTATGTTCCAAACGCGTCGTTTGAAATAAAAAACGAAGTCACACGACGGATCTAAGGTAATTTATTCATTTATAAATAACGAAGTGGCTTAGATACCAATAACAACATGTATTAAGAAATAAATAGGCCTACGAAAATTTAAAGTCAACACTTCAAACTGCCAAACGTTGGGGACAATGACAGAGCAATATCGGCGTGCTATATAAAGGGGTGAGCCAGTAAGGGGGTATACTCAAACTGTTTAATATTCATTTAGTTTTAATGTGCGGTAGTTAAAAGTTAGGTTAGGTTAGCTACACCTCAAGTGCGTAAACCGTACACCATCTTATTACACGGGCAGGTTGGCTAATAATTTGCGCAGTTTGATGCGTTCAACAAAGTTTAATACGTACGCCAACCGGCCGACCGTCGACGCATGACGTACGCCCCAACGACCGCAGTCCCCCCCCCCCCAATCGCCTCGCAACTTCGCAGTTAACGTAAGTTGGGAGAGTAGACGTGTATAAACAGAATTAATTCCTCCTGGCCCTATGTTGACGTGACGTAACTGGCTAGAACAATTAAAAAAAAAAAAAATTATATTGAGGAAAGGAAAAAGGAATTTATAGCTTTTCAAAATAAATTTATAAAAATTGTTTGGCATTCGCACATGACTTTGCTATACTTTCTGAACATCTGACATTTGCAGTAACACAAGTTAATTTTTTAGAGGACATAGCCAGTATAACAGGCTTAACAATTTCTGTAGAAAAAAAAACAAATTTCTCACGAACATTAAAAATGCGCCAAAATTTCTGCTAACAGACATTGGTCTAATAGAAAGGGTTAGAAAATTTAAGTATCTAGGAGAAATAATTCAAGAGAATGGTTTAGAAAAATCTGCTATAGAAGAGAGGATTCATAAAATCGAAAGAGCATATGGTATAACTAAAGATATTTTCAATAAAAAGTGCATATCTAAAAATGCGCAGATAAGGCATTACAGTACAGTGGTGAGGCCAGAATGGCTATATGCAAGTGAATGTCTAGCATTGAATTATAATTTAGACAAATTAGAAATATTGGAAAGACGAATTATTAGGAAAATATTAGGCCCACGAAAAACTTCAGAAGGTTGGAAATTAAGAAGTAATGATAAAATAATCAAAGTATAGAAAATATAACAGAAACGGTGAGAAAAAGAAGGCTAGTATTTTTTTTTGGACATTTATATAGAATGGATGACAATAGGTTAACAAACTAGATCTTCAAATATCTGTGGGGAAAGAAGTCAACATCAAGTTGGATTAAAGAAGTCGAAAAGGTTTTAGAAAAAAATAATATAAACGCAGAAGAATCAATTGAAAGAGACGTTTTTCGGTCAAAAGTGATAAAATGGAAGGAGTCCAGGGTAGAAGACAGAAAAATGCAGGTTCAAAATGGACTGAAGAGAGCAAGAATACACATAGTGAAAACATGAAAGAACATTGGAGAAAAAAAAGAACAAGGAATAAAGAATTGAAATAGGCATGTGGTCCTCAGACGGCCGATACAAATAGAAAACATTTTTAGAAAGACAAAAACCATGGTCTTTAAAGGTAAATATCCAGTGAGAACTACGATAGTTATAAACAGCACTTTAGAACAAGTGAGCCGTTTCAAATATCTCGGCTGTGCAGTAAACTATGAATCTAAATATGATTTAAGAGAGAAGATAAATAAATTTAGGAATATTTGTGGTACGATTCATAGAAATCATTGAAATAAAACAAGACACAGCACAAGGATTAAATTTTATAAGATAATTGCAATGCCCTCATTGATTTATGCGAGTGAGGCGTGTGTCATGACAAAAAGGAATGCGGCAAGATTCAGAGTGCTGAAATGCAGTTTCTTCAAAATACTTTAAATTATACATTGCAATATAGAGTGAGGAATGAGGATATCAGATCAGAACTCGAAGTCAAGGACATAAATGAAATTATTTCAATTTATAGAAGACAATGTGGGATCATCTGCAAAGGACGACAGAGGATCTATTGCTGAAAGCGGCACTGAACTATAAAGCCAGTGGTAGAAGAGATGTGGGTCGTCCGAGGATGAGATGGGTGCCGGAACAGGTTTATATAACCTAATCCTTGAAGAGAAGAAGAAGAAGAAGAAGAAGAAGAAGAAGAAGAAGAAGAAGAAGAAGTACAAAAATCTTACGCCATTACAGTTTGGCGGGTTATAGTACCTGACCTTCGTCTTTACTAGTGTTGCTCTCGCCTCACGTCGTGTAAATGAATGTCGTGAATCTCAACAACAACCCTCACGTTAAGTAACGACTTCCTGTTTTAATGGATTAAGAATATGCAAATGAGTATTGCATTACAGTGGAACCTCGCTAATTCGTCTCCCTCTGTAATTCGTCACCCACACAAGCTTTTTTTTATTTTTCTTCATTAACAAGCGAGCAACACATACGCTCTAATTATAGCCAGGATAAACCAGAAACGCGCTGACTGTGGCCGGGATTCTAATGATAGCCAGGAGAACGGATTGCGGAAGGTATTGGTTCCGAGAATGAGTATTTTGTACTTGTGTATACGGCACAATAAGTGTTGTGTTGTGCTGTTACAGCGTAATATGTTTCCGATAATTGAGTCGGATTGCTGATGGCTGGCAAAGTATTCCGGAAAACACTGTAAAATCTGTCTGGAATAAGTTACGGCCATCTGAATCTTACAACCGACGTCTACAGAACCTAAGGTCTTGACCCCACATCGGAATTATTAGATATCTGCCAATCCCAGCAGCATCTAACAGTTTGAATGAAGACGACGTCAAAAACTGCTGTGAAACAGACTTACCGGATGTAGGCTACGAAACGTGTAGTGATGATGAAATTGTTACATACGTATCCACAGAACCCACAGAAGCTAATGATGAAGAAGATGGCCACCCAATAAAACGTCCAATCTCTCATAACGAGGCCAATCACTGTTCACATCAAGTTGTACGAATCACTGTCTACAACAATGACATCAATCACTGACTACAACAATCAAGTGGTACTAAGGCCACGATGAAGCTGAACTGCCTAAAATAATTTCACTGTACCAAATACATAATTTGCCTCTTGAAAAGTACGATGGACAGAAAAAAAAATTGTAATGTTGCATAGACTCATGGGTAAAAAGACCACAGTGTATGTTCTCTTGAATAAAGAATTTCGACGAAACCGAAACATCGAAGCATGATAATGTTTTTAGGCTTTGAAAATAAGATTTCTAGACTGTGGGGAATCGAAAGTGTGGAAAAATACAATAGTGTTAACATCACCTGGAGCGTTACATTTTTCGATGACGTTACACATTTAGCGTCACGCATTTTGTGGACTGACCCCCAGAATTTGAAAATTTCGAACATTAGTACTGTACTGTTGTAATAAAACATTTTATATTGTCTTTAATGAGTTTGTTTCTTACTCCCTCACTAATTCGTCACCCCTTCGGTCCCGTAGGTGAGGAATTAGTGAGGTTCTACTGTATTACCAACACAACGGCTAGCAGTGTTAGCCCAATCTGATTTTATTCGCCACTCGTTCAGATGAACGGTGATAAAAAGTGCCGTTTCAAAAAGACGTTATAGAAAACTGTTCTCACAGACGTGATGACAAAACGGTACTCTCTCTCTCTCTCTCTTCTCACGAACACCCGTAAAGCGATTCATATTCAAAATCGCCTCCATAAAACAAATATACGGCCGTTATTTTCCTATCTACAGACGAACCTAATGGGCAACAAAACTTCGTTCAAGTGATCCACACCGAGTGCTTCCCTTGTCGTTACCTCCCCCCCCCCCAACATGCGTGATTGAATACGAGTTCGCTCGCGTATGGCACGTTCGTCATAAAGTCAAGTCCTCACTTAGCGCGTCGTTCTTCACAAGAATCTGTTAAGTTATGAATCTGTTCTTCACAACCACATTATATTATGGCGCACGTGCAAACTGTAAATGAGTCGACTCAAAACTTGGGAATCACAAGTTCCCTCTTTTTCTCCTTGAATGATTTAGTGGACACATCATTTTTTCACAATTTTCAACCCTCACATTCCCGCCGCCCCCTATTTTCTGGAAGGATCAATCTCCAAAAACAAAAGGTTTCTGAAGGGTTCTAACTGTATACCAAGTTTGACGAGAAAGTCAACTGACGCGTTCAAACGTTATCTTGAGATATACGGCAGACAGACGGTCGAGGGAAAACTGAGAACTCGCTTCGTGCGTTCAACAATTAAAATAATCGTACTTGAAATTGGGCGTCTAAATTAAACTGTAAATGCTTTTGCATTAATGTGTATAAACATCTCTTCTCTTCAAGGATTAGGTTATACAAACCTGTTCTGGCACCCATCTCATCCTCGGACGACCCACATCTCTTCTACCAGTAGCTTTAGAGTTCAATGCCGCTTTCGGCAATCGATCCTCTGTCATCCTTTGCAGATGATCCCACCATTGTCTTCTGTAAATTAAAATAATTTCATTTATGTCCTTCACTTCGAGTTATGCTCTGATATCCTCATTCCTTATTCCATCTTCCAGTGTATAATGTACAGTATTTCGAAGAAACTGCATTTCAGCACTCTGAATCTTGCCGCATTCCTGTTTTGTCATGACCCACGCCTCACTCGCATAAATCAATGTGGTTATTACAACTGTCTTATAAAATTTAATCCTTGTGCTGTGTCTTGTTTTATTTCTAAGATTTCTATGAATCGTACCACAAATATTCGTAAATTTATTTATCTTCTCTCTTATATTCAGATTCATACCTTACTGGACAGCCGAGATATAAACCTATAAACATTTCAAATTAATGAAATTTATGAAAGTTAAGTTGGTGTAAGGTAAAGGAGGGTGAATCGGATCAAAATTTAAAAATCGCGCATCAGTAATTCTGTAGTGATGGTAGGAAGCTACTACTTCTCGCTATTCAGTAGTAGTACAAGAAGAGCAGTACAGTACGGTTGTAAGTGAATTTTTGCCACGTTCCAACCCATTATCAACGTTTGTTTTAGACGTGTAACTAAGTCTGCGTTCAATTATTGTTACTTTCTTATTTAAGCCTACTTCGTAATAAGCATTATGAGTGTCTAAATGAAATTAAAGGAAATGCCAGTAATACTGCCGTATAATACAGGTTTTAGAGAGCACATAACCTACACTTTTAGTTGTTTTGCTCTTAGCAGTGCTGCCAACCCACAAACAAATTTTCCCAACATAGGCGGGAGAATCGGATCAGTTCTAACAGTTAATAAACTTACAATTTTGATTTATTTCTTCGGTTTGTTTGTAACAGATGGGGAAATACAGAAGAAAAACAGTGTCTTTGTTAACTGAGATAGACTTGGAAAAGGCGGTAGAAGCAGTTCGAGTGGGAAAGAACCTGTGCACGTTCGAACCCTTACACCTGCATTAATCGAAGGTTGAAAGCAGTCACAGATGTCAAAAAAAGGGAGGCCAGACCGTTTTTTCTCCGGCACAAGAAGTGTCCGGCCGGAGTCGACCGAAGCAAAAAGGTTGCCTCCTAACTTTCCCAGAAAATATTGAAAAAACAAAGACTGCCAGGAATCTATTCCAAGAAAAAAAAAGGAAAATATGTTGGAAAAGTATCAACAAACATGAAACCTAAAAAAAAACAGAAAAAATAGACCCAAGAAATGATAAGCTTAAGACCAGGGAAAACCAGGACAACCTAACTTTTCTTCAAGCGAAAGTGAAGTAGCTGAGGAAGATAAAAACAATGAAGAATTGTATGTCGTAGGCGTATATCGACCAGCGTACGATGCTCTCCACATCGTACGTTTGGGTACAGTAATTGATGTACACGACCGACGTTCATATCGAGGACATGTCCAGTTTACTACAAAGCGCAGTTCTACGTATAACTAATGCTGTGCAATTTTGTATGCAATTGCCCGTAATTGATTGCATGCAGTCGAACGCAGTCCAAAAATCATTACAAACGGTTTTGTTCACGATAACAAACCATCACCATCAATATTGTGTTGTTGCGTTACAGTTCGACTGCTCGCGCCGAATACGTATACGACCGGTGTAATCGAAATTGTTCGTACTGATCGATTGATCGATCAAAACGGGCAATTTGAATTTCAGATTATACTTTTTTACTTGCGCAAGCGACCAACAAAAAACAACGAATTATGAAACCACATTTCTCTTGTCATTTTTACAAAAAAAAAGCCAACTACAACTTTGTTAAAGCGACTGGAGTAATTGGAATAAATCTCGTAATAAACTGTAATTTGTGACGTAATTTTTCTATTTATCGATCGCAAGCGTATTCTGTAAACGTATTCCCCCTTTCGCTCTTTACTAGACTCGGGAGCACGAAGGAAGGCGACACACAGAGCGATTTACTGCGATGTTGCCAGACTGTTTTCGTCAACTGTCACTTTCATCTACCGCTAAGCGCTTCTCGACTGGAATTTAGCAACGCTGGAAAAAGCTCCGGTTTCTGACTCCGCCCCTCGCCTGAAGAACTGATACAAACTAAATACAATTTCCCAAGCTTGTTTGTACAACACTTGGCGTGTTTTCCTTTTGTCAGCCACATCTAGCAATAAACTAACTAATGAAACTCACAACACTAAAAGGCTAAAGCAAAAACACTAAAAAAAAAAGTAAACAAATATCGCTAACGCGACACGAAGTGCACTCACACAGGAGAAACGAATGACTGACGCCTATTGGTTCACACGATCACGTGATACTGTGTTGCTGGCGCTCAGCCGATCCTCATCCCCTTCCTTCGTGCTCCAGACTCTACTTCGTATAAATTACTACCTTGAAAAAGTTATTTTTTATGAATGTTAGTTATTTTTTACAATAAAAAGTTAGTTATTGACAGATGAATGCGCAGTTTCATCTACACTTTCTTTTTGTAATACAGATAGAGATGGTCCTTGGCCAACCTGAGCGATCTGAGTCCACTAGATCCTGTCATCAACAAAGTGGATGCCCATCCTTCTAATGTCCTCCTCACCAGAATGCCTCCAACTCGCTCAAGCGGATGGAGAAGAACAGTGTCCCTCCACCATTTCCTCTCATACCAAAGACCGTTCACAGCGGACGCGTATCTGCCGAAAAAGATAAAGGCAGATTAACATTAACAAGCACTGTTCTCGATTTCCGGCGATTGCGTAACTGTTTCTTTAATGTTATAACTACCAAATGTAGAGTGAGTGCCATTATTAAGAAAATTCTAACTTTACAAATTTAAAAATATTGCAATTTCTTTTATTTCTACAATTATTTATTATATATTTAAATTTTAATGAGTATACTCGACAGGATCGCCCAGTACCGGCTGAATTGGTGGGAACATCTTTGCCGAATGGATGGCTGCCGCATCCCCAAACAACTCTGGAGCTATAAGCCGAGGGAACGGAGAGGTGTGGGACGTCCATGGAAGCGCTGGAGTGACCAACTCTAATCTTTTCTATTTGAGACCGGAACAAACCATTTTTTGGTTTAATCCGTGAAGATGATGATGGTATATTTAAATTTTATAATTGTTTTACCTGTAGAAGTATTTTCTCCTTATTTGAGACATGTTTCTGGAAACATATTGTTCTCAGCCTCAGCCTTCTTCATAAGGGTTATTATGTCCCAAATAAGGGGAAAATACATCTCTCAGAAGGTTTAGGCTGGGAACAATATGTTTTCCGAAACATGTCCCAAATAAGGGGAAAATACATCTTGCGTAAAATAATTATAAAATTTAAATATATTATATACGCATAAAGAAATAGACTGTAGCAAAAAGTGTTTGAATTATTTATTAATACATGCAAGTGGCTCAGAAATATGCGTACGTTAAGTGATTACGGAAAATCGTTGAAATTTTTAATATCTCTGGGGGTGGGGGTATCCACCCGCTGTTACACCACTGGTGTATACACGTTATAATATAACTGTAGTTACACTGGTGTATAATATAAACAAGAGAATTAGACAAAAACAAACAATGCGGTTTGACAATAGATTCTGTGTAAGCGTACACAACGTACACTACGCTGTTGTTGCAATTCATTATTTCACATGTATGTGTTGTATTATATTCATGTATGCTTGAATAAACAGAGCCGCGCAGTCCCCGGCTGATTGATTGCACACACACACACACACACACACACACACACACACACACACACACACACACACACACACACACACACGCACACACACCGACAGAAATAATTTGAATTTCAAATTTTCCGTATTTATTATTTTGCAATATTTGGATCGGGACTAAAAAAAAAACAAAATCAAGTTATGAAAGCAATTTTCTTTTTTTTTTGGGATTTACGCAGCGATCGAAAACATTGTTGTACACCATCACTGCACAAACGAAGTTTAATAGTAAAACTAATATTAATCGAATTCTTTTATCCGAGCGACGAATTGCGACAGAATGTTTCTAACTTTATGTGGGATGATATCGATCTGTTGGCAGAAACGTGGAATTCTTCTTATTCTCTTCAAAGATTAGGTTATATAAACCTGTTCCGGCACCCGTCTCATCCTCGAACGGCCCACGTCTCTTCTACCGACGGCTTTATAGTACAGTGCAGCTTTCGGCAGTCGATGCTCTGTCATCCTTTGCAGATGATCCCACCACTGTCTTCTGTAAATTGAAATAATTTCATTTATGTCCTTTACTTCGAGTTCTGCTCTGATATCTTCATTCCTTATTCTATCTTGCAATATATAATTTAAAGTATTTCGAAGAAACTACATTTCAGCACTCTGAAACTTGCCGCTTTCCTTTTTTGTCAAGACCCACTCCTCACTCGGATAATACATCAATGTCGGTATTGCAATTGTCTTATAAAATTTAATGCTGCAGCGTCTTGTTTTCTTTCTAAGATTTCTATGAATCGTACCACAAATACACGTGGAATTGTACGGATAGAATTCTGGAAGATTCTTATGGGTTGAAAATGTAACAAACAGAAAACTAAGGTGTGAGATTTTGCAGGAATGATAGCAGTAATGAACTGAACACTACAACGGGAAATGAATATATAAGTTTAATAAATAAACACTTGGAACAGTTCATCATCTTCACAACACAACACAGGCAAGGCGCTGCTTGTTCCGCCTTCAAAGCTCCTCCAGCCATCTCTTCCTGGGTCTACCTACATACCTCTCTCCTATAGGTTTGTACTTCCATACTGGTTTGGCCAGTCTGTAATCTGACATTCTTTCTAAGTATTCTTTCCACCATTATTTGTAATATTTTAATTTTTCATTCAATTTAAAAAATTTTAACTGTTCTCTTATGCCTCATTGTTTATACGAACAAATGTTTAGAACACCCTTTACCTCCTTTTCAAAACGCCATTTCCGATGCCTGTATTTTAATAGTGGGCCGCGAGGCACACTTGGGGTCGTGCTGCACGCAAGAGTCACAAAAAACTGGCACAAAACGAAATTACTCATTATTTTAATAAAAAAATATATTTAATGTGTGAAGTGTTTTTACAATATGTTAGTGTGAAAACAAACGGTAAGCGCTGCATGTGATCTGATCTGTTTTGTTCACTTACTCTCCGGATTGTCCGGATTTTCGTTACTGCCTGTCCCGCTTAGTTCGTTTCCACTGACTTATATGAAATATAGATTTAAATCTTCTTCTTCTTCTTCTACTCTTCAAGGATTAGGTTAAATAAACCTGTTCCGGCACCCATCTCATCCTCGGACAACCCACGTCTCTTCTACCAATGGCTTTATAGTTCAGTACCGCTTTCGGCAATCGATCGTCTGCCATCCTTTGCAGATGATCCTACCATTGTCTTCTGTAAATTGAAATAATTTCATTTATGTCCTTTACTTCGACTTCTGCTCTGATATACTCATTCCTTGTTCTATCTTGCAATGTATAATTTAAAATATATCGAAGAAACTGCATTTCAGCACTCTGAATCTTGCCGCTTTCCTTTTTTTTGTCATGACCCACCCCTCACTCGCATAAATCAACGTGGGTGTTGCAACTGTCTTGTAAAATTTAATCCTTTTGCTGTGTCTTGTTTTATTTCTTTATTTCTAAGATTTCTATGAATCGTACCTCAAATATTCCTAACCGTATTTATCTTCTCTCTTATATCATAGTCAAGACTCGTAGCTTATTGCACAGCCGAGACATTTGAAACGGTTCACTTGTTCGGAAGTGCTGTTGTTTATAACTACCTTCCTTAGTTCTGACTGGATATTTACCTTTATGAAAATCAACCTGGATTTAAATGTTATGAAACAATTTTTGAAGCTATTTGTATTGAGTGTGTGGTGGCCCTTAATGGACTTTGGCAAAATCATGTAGACTGAGGATTAATGTGGTGCCACTAATGTATGCTGAGGATCAGGTGGACAGTCATGGTGACGAAAGAGGGGAAGAGCCAACAAGTTTATGTAAGACTCTTGCCAGGAGAAGTGACAGGTATTGTGAGGCACCCGACCTTAGTTAATACGGTAGAGAAGCGGACTGTGAATGGGAAACAGTAGCGCGGAGAGAGAGACAACGGCTGGCTTACGTACACAAATCAGCTTATGCTGCTTGTGGGAGTTATGTACAGGGTCGCATCAGACCAGTCACACTAGAAGACTAGAGAAGTGGCACTGTAAATCGATAATGAAAGATGGCTATACTGATGTCAACATTTATTTCGATTTCCACCTTCTTTCTCCTCACAATTCCAAACAGATGCAAACGCCAGAAGTGTAGAAACGGTAATCCCCCGCCATCTGTGGGAGTTACGTTCTTTGAAAGCACACGAGACGACTCAAAACGGCAATATCATCTTTCTAACGGTGGAATCTGATTGGCGCAGGGAGACACTGTCGGGAAGAGCGGCGTAATTTAGAAAAACTCTTACGTCAAAGGCTTCCCACTGTCATCCTTTTCGACGATGTAGTATTACAGGCTACAGTGGGGGACTAAAAAGAATTTTGTAGTGGGGGAGGGGAGGAATGAACGCAGAGAGGCGGAAGAGACATGAGTAATTTTGGTACTGGATAATCCGACAATTAGTAGACCTACCGTCGAGATCAAACGGAATTTTCATTCAAAGGTTTTGTAAAATATATAAAAACACTTGGTAAGTTTCACAGATTTTATTTAACTCTGACAGCTGTTTCGGCTACCTAAGCCATTGTCAAAGAGAGAATGAATGAAAACCTAAACACAGGATTAGGCAGGATTGAGATGGAGACGGGGGTGTGCAAGAGACAAGGGAAGGTCAGGTGTCTTTAAAAACTAAATACAATCATGAATGCAAAATATAAAATTAACTGAACTAAATATGATCTGAATGCAAAATATAAAATTAACTGAACTAAATATAATCTGAATGCAAAATATAAAATAAACTGAACTAAATATGATCTGAATGCAAAATATAAAATTAACTGAACTAAATATGATCTGAATGCAAAATATAAAATCAACTGAATTAAATATAATCTGAATGCAAAATATAAAATTAACTGAACTAAATATAATCTGAATGCAAAATATAAAATAAACTGAACTAAATATATAATCTGAATGCAAAATATAAAATTAACTGAACTAAATATGATCTGAATGCAAAATATAAAATAAACTGAACTAAATATGATCTGAATGCAAAATATAAAATTAACTGAACTAAATATGATCTGAATGCAAAATATAAAATTAACTGAACTAAATACGATCTGAATGCAAAATATAAAATTAACTGAACTAAATATAATCTGAATGCAAAATATAAAATTAACTGAACTAAATATAATCTGAATGCAAAATATAAAATTAACTGAACTAAATATAATCTGAATGCAAAATATAAAATTAACTGAACTAAATATAATCTGAATGCAAAATATAAAATTAACTAAACTAAATATAATCTGAATGCAAAATATAAAATAAACATGAACTAAATAAATCTGAATGCAAAATATAAAATTAACTAAACTAAATATAATCTGAATGCAAAATATAAAATTAACTGAACTAAATATAATCTGAATGCAAAATATAAAATAAACTAAACTAAACAGCTTTTAATAAAGGGGATACACAGAATTCAGTTTGTTCAGTTGTTAAATTTTTGTTATTTTTTATTGCTTTTTTAATTTCTAGAATTTCTAACAAATCCATTTTTTTACCTTTTTGTATGTTGTGTAGTAGTGTTATGTTTTTTGTATCTATGAAGTGATTGTGTTGTAAGCAATGACCTGCAAAACCTGTATTGGCTGTATTGGTTAAAATCGATTTCTTATGTTCAGAAATACGATGTTTCAGAGCACGGCCACATTGTCCGATATAACAGCATCGCATTCTGCACAGTGTATTTCATAAACTCCATTTTTCTCCAGTGTGTTTGATTTTTTTTTATTATTGACTAGTAGTGAAAAAAGATTACGTTTGTTTACTGATACCATGTTAAGACCATGGCTTTTTAACCTACTATTAATCCTATCTGTTATAAACGGAATGTAATTTGTTCAATGAAATTTTTTGTTACCCTGATCTGGCTCTATGGAATAAAATTCTTTAAAATTTTTAAAAGATACCGTTATACATAAAATTAAGCAGTTTCCATGCAATGGTTAATCGTCTTCTTATAGTTCCTTTATAAAAAAAAAAAAAAATCCATAGAGCCAGATCAGGGTAACAACAAATTTCATTTAACAAATTACATTCCGTTTGTAACAGATAGGATTAATAAAGTGCTAAAGTTGTACGCATTCTCGCTGGAAAGTCTGTTTAAGTGACAAGGAGTGAGTGAGAAAATCTTGAGCACGTTAAGTTTAGTCTTGTTTTGTGCAGAAGAAATTAGTAGGAGTGTTAATAGCGTAAACGTGTTGTGTTCTGTAGGAGTCGCGCGGCAGCGGAAACGTTTGTGTAAATTACAGACCGCGAGTGTGTCTGTGGGAACGGGGGGGGGGGGCGAATATACCACACACATTCCAATCGCGCTTTAACGGGTGTAGGGTAGAAATGTTGTTATCATAAGACTGATTCTATTAGTATTTATTCTATATACGTAGTTTCTGTTGCCCACTGTGTACTACTGAATGAACTGTAACAGAGGAAACTATCATCATCACATCACGGCAGAGGTAAAGGCTCGATTACATTAGGCGAGTTTACTAGCTACTCGCCGGCAAATTCACTAGCTGCTATTGCCTTCGCTCTGTGTAATCATGTTGACTAGTTAACTAGCTACTAGCTCTGCCAGTGCGAGTACAGTTGAAGGCTGGGCTATTTTTCTCGCTTCCGTGGCGTTTTACAATATAGCTAGTAAACCAGCTGTGTGTATTCACAGCTGCTAGTTCAAGAGGGGTCACAGCCTCTTCAAAAGCCTTCAAGAGGGTTCAGCAGTTAAAACCATACAGAGAGACTGAAATTGTAAAGGTCGAATGTGTAGGTCATGTTCAGAAGCGTATGGGTACACGCCTTCGACGCATTTGCAAAGAAGTTAGATGATGGGAAAGTTGTAGGTAGTAAAGGCAGACTAACTGAGAAAGCCACTGACAAAATTCAGAGTTATTATGGTTTGGCAATAAGGAGACATCTTGACTGTGTGGAGAAAATGAAACAAGATATTTGGGCCATTTATTTCCATAAATTGTCTACTGATGATGAACCACAACACGGACTTTGCCCCGAGGGTAAAACAGCTGGTGTCACTATAAACGTAGTCTTCTTACAGCCCAAGAGTACAAGCTTAAAAATTCACTTCCTGCATGTGTTTTACAGTGCATAAAACCTGTGTTTAGGGACCTATCAAAACTAGATTTATTAATAAAGTGTGTCCACGGCAAAACCCAGAACCCAAACGAGAGTTTTAATAGTTGTGTACGGGAAAGGGTTCCGAAGACTATTTTTGTAAGCAGTGACACATTAAAAATGGAGGTAATGGATGCAGTCTTAACTTACAATGATGGAAATATAAATAAAGTAAAACTGTTAGAAAAAATTGGCTGTATAAACTCAACAAACACTATTGTGGGGCTAAAAAGAATGGATGAAATAAGAATTATGACGGCTGAAAGTGCGGGAGAAAATTTTACCAGAGAAAGCCAAAAAAGGAAAAGAAGTGACAGAAGCAGTCTACAAGATGAAGAGAACAATGAAAGTGATTCAGAGTATGGTGGTGGTCTTCATTAATGAGGTACATTACAACTTATGTATCACACAACGCTTAATTTTTAGTTTATTGTTTGGTTTATTAGTTTTTCGCGAATTACCGTAAATCTCATTTTTTTTGTCTTTCGGTACACATTTCTCACAGACTATGTAAGATATCAAAATGAAATTTTACACATTTTATCTTCATTGTTTGCTTTATATGGTGAACCAAATAAACTTTGAATATATTTATTAGTAACTTAGTTAGCAGCCCAAAAGTTCAAAATTTTTGAAATTTTGTTGGTACAGTTGTGTGAAAATTTGTAAAAAAAAATGTTACATAAGAAAAAAATAAAAAATAGTTGTTTTGCCGTATAAACAAAAGTCAGCCGAAATATTTGTTTTTTGATTGAAAGCTCTATCTCAAATAGCAGCTATGAAAATGGTACCTAAAAAAGTGCAAATTTAACACGGGAAGTATACAAACGTCCTTACCCCCTTAATGTTTCATTCAAGTTGAAACCTTGTAACGGTTCTCATATGGCCTCATTCTTTACAATGTCAAGTTTTGAACACCTTTTAAGTCCTCTTCAGAACGCCATTTCCGATGCATATATTTTATTTTCTTAATAATTTAATTACCTTGTATCCGTCAATGACTTCGTTCTAGCGTTTTTTATATAGACGCGTTTCGTGACATGTGTCACATCGTCAGTAATCCTCGTCAAATGTTAAAATTCACATAAACACATAAAAACACATTTGCACATATTTACTAAATCACAATAACGACACACACATAACACGATGTAAGTTCGGCTCCGTTGGACCGGTCCGACCGCGCGTGTAGTTGCCGAGCCACTAATTAAACTAAGTCAATCCTTATCACCAGTCATTACCGTCATGCGCGATTATATTTAGGGCTGTATCATATAGTGAGTGAGATTGAAACCTTAATTGTTCGTTTAATATACTGTTATTGTTGATATTCTTGTCTTTAAATGATTTATTTTGTTTTTATATAGTATCCAAGTTACTTCACTTTATTTTCTTGTCTGTCGTCAACAATTTACGTCCATAGGACAGTACAGGGGCCGCTATAATTTGTAAAACTTTAATTCGGAGGAAACCAATGGGTCAACATCTCTTTAATCAAGAATGTGAAAATAACGTAAACCAGATGGACTCGCTGACGTAACAGTCGTATGACTCCTAGTCAAATTTGTTGTCCGACACTATTCACAAGTCACACGACACAATGGTGAAGACAGGGAGAACACTGCTTATCAGCCTACAGGGAAATTGTACTGCGCGACTTGAAAATTACTCACCCACAAATTAAAGCTACAGGATTAAAATTTGTGAAACTATTCTAGTCTCAAAATCGTTATTCTCTGTTGAAATTCGATTGACAGCTCTCCGGGTTGTTAGGCCGCGGTTCACTACTGCCGCGCAGAACAGACGTTTCGGTTCCACCGTTGGTGACCATGTTCAATCTAAAACGAGTCGAGTAACCGACATTCTTCACCAGTTAACCCACAGCACTGTGGCAAAAGATGTGGTGAACAACCGTACCCTTCCCTTGAAACTGAAGTGGTTTGCGGCGAGGGTAACTTATAAAAATGGGGTTAGTTTAGGTCTTCTGACCTCGTATGACGGCTTGCTCCATTGGCAGAGCGGTAATGTGTGTGTGTGACTAAATAAATTTTACTACCCATTTAATTTTTCTCCATAAACAGTAAATACTTTTTTCATGATATTTTTTTTTTAAGTACAAGACATGAACGGCTAACAAATTTACATCAGTTTGGGCGTTATTAATCATTATACCTTTTTAATACATACAAACTCACTTGGCAAGTTTCAGTTGAGGAAGCATTCTTTGTAAAGATTGATTTAAATTTGAATTTAACTGATGGACTGTTGGCATCACAGGAAAAAGATGAATGCGATGTTTTGGCCGCCCAAACAACGAGCAGTCATCTTACAGATGTTATTGTTCAGACTTATAGCATACGTTCAGACGACTTTGGATGACTTTAGATGACAACAGCTGAGATTCACTAATCATTTGTTTCAAAAGATGAGACAGTGCTATTAAAGGGCCGTCTTAGTCGACAATCTTTAATGTTTATTTGTGGTTGGGGGCTACTGTAATTATCCTACTTGGTGGCTTTTATTGTACGTGCGTATTGAATGATTTTATAACTACGAGTACTACTACAAAACGAGTGTCACTGTTTCGCAGAATTTTAACCAAACTTGCGAGTATCAGTTTACGCATGCCCTGAATACGTTATTCCACTGTTTTAATACAACGTAACCTTGTAACAACGATATACATGTGGAAGACGAAATTAATCATTCTGTCTTGGCGGATTTATAAGGCTCGTCTCGTACTCACACACGGTGGGAAGGGCGGCGTCGTCTTCTCCTTCTCGTGTAATGTGAACACAACAACAAGAACGCAAGCTGTTTAATATTCATTCGCGTTTAATGCGCGGTAGTTAAAAGTTAGGTTAGGCAGGGCGCGCACACCATAAACCGTCTTATTACAGGCAACAACAATTTGTGCCACACCGTCTACTGCTCTGCTACTCACTCTGTTTAGTAACCAAGTTTAATACACACCCTCCAACGAAGAAGCGTACGGCTATACTTGACGCCGCGTGCACACTGATTCACTAGCAAACAGCACGCCTAACTAATCACAAACTCATCTGTCGGATATAGCCTAGAGTCTGATCACGGTTTAATTACTGTCTTGTTAAATATTGGGTCCGTACAGCCTATAGATATACCAAATCCACGTAACATTTCAGGTCATTTATACTTTCTCTTCTTGTTCACGGCTTAGGCTGCACCTACATTGAACACAGAACCGTCATAGTCCGATCAGGCACGATTAGCTGAGCAGGCTTTCAACAAAACAAACTGCTTTGTTCCATAGAATGTGCCTACACTGGACGCGTCAGTCCGTTCCGGCAACTCCCGATGACGTCCGACCCCGGACCGCCGCCTGGCCAGATAAACTTGCTTTGTTTCCAGTCCGACAGTCTGTTCCGTTTGCCATTAGGTGAGAACTGGAGTTCGGTAGCTGCCTCATCGCTATGAGTTGACAGACCATAAGATGCAGCTATATTATACGCAATATACTTTCTTTTTTTTTTTAAGAAAAATTACGTCTTACAGTCCTAAAAATGCGGTCGCTACATCTTTTAACGAAATGTAAAATAAAAATATTTAATGGGTACAAAACGTCCGAATTCTTTACATCAAAAGGAAACATATCTGATGGAAACATAGAACGTTCGTCTATGTTTCGTTCTTTTAGTGACTTAAAGTAAGTTGAACTTACCTTAAAGTAATTGTGGGCTTCTCTACAGGACTTATACAGTTCACGAAATTAGAGTGTTTTGCAAAACTACACTTTATGACTTCGAGAATGTAGTCGAAAGTTTCAGTCCACATCCTTTGGTGATTTTTACATTTATATGGATAATTTAGGCCTACTCATTGGCCCACTAGTTTTGAAAAACTCACTGTCACCTCTGTCTTTGTTGAAAGCATGAATCCACATTCTTGTGTTATACTGCTTCACGAAATAATTAGAGTCTAGCACGAGAAAAACTTCAAAATCTTCCTCCGAGTCACTCATGACGTAGAAAGAGAACTTCGTTGAATCACCAATAAGTGGTGGCAGCAAACTGCCGGGAAACGTATGTCATCAACGTAGGCCCACCTGCCGGCAACCGCGCCTGATCACATCGAAGACTTCTGCGTCCAATATAGGTCACACTGGTCCAATGTCCATCAGATGACACTGGTCTTATACATATCCCGTCATCAATAATAAAGCACACACACACACACTCATGCGCTCGCTTTGTGCATCAACCTCTTCCGCTGGCGTTTACATATCATTTATTTTCTTCTTCTTCACGCCTCAGACTGTTTATTTCTACTAGTAATTTTATTCAAACCACTATGTTATCTTTGGTATTGACGAGCGCTTTCGGCAGTCAAGCCATCTTCAGGTCATTTACCAAAGAGAGAAATATGAAACTGTCCACAAAGAATGTGGAATATTCAACTAATGCATATAAAAAACACATTTGAAAATGAAGAAATATTTAGCAGCTTATTAGACAACAAAAAAGAGTAAGTTAACGTAAATTGTACCGGCTACAAAATTGGTAAAGTAACACAACCCACTATGGGTGGAGCTAAGTAAAACATTACTCTGTCAGGGGGCGGGGCTAGATAGGTCCGGTAAAACGGTATAGGCCTATAAGAAGTGAACAGTTTCATATTTCTCTGTTGGTAAATGACTTGAAGATGGCTTGACTGCCGAAAGGGCTCGTCAATACCAAAGATAACATAGTGGTTTGTATAAAATTACTAGTAGAAACATTTGAGACCACTAACACTCCAATACAACAATAAATTAGACTGTTTAGTCTGTTCCGGCTACAAACTGGTCGGATCATCTCTTCTTGGGTCTTACCAGGTTTCTCTTCCCTATCGGCTGATACTATAAGGCTACCTTCGGGAATCTGTCCCTACCCATTCTGCTAATGCGTTGTTTTCAGCTTTCTCTGTAGCCTACTTATTGATTATTCCGTTTACTTCTTCAACTTTCAGTTCCTCTCTTATCTGATTGTTTCTTTTCATATCTAATTTTTTTGTGTACCCACGTATGGGACGCAAAAATTTCATTTCCATAGCCTGAATTCTTGATATTTGTCTAGCAAGACATTGCCCACGTTTTGTGATCCAGAAGTAAGGGGACGTCCATTAATTACGTGAGGTTTTTTTTTAAATTTGGACCCCCTCCCCCCCTTGGTGAGATTTGGTGAGATGTGGTGGACCCCCCTCCCCCTCACGTGAGGTTTACCCTATAATTTTTAAATAATTAAATTTATTTGATATGTTCATGTTTTTGCTTCATACCACTAAAAATACTCTAAATTGACCTTTTATTGATATATTATATACATTAATTGTCATTGAACCTTTACTTACTTTGCAGATGAAAGACAACATTGTTTGTACCTTCCTTTGAGCCGTATGATTATGTAGAATTTCAATCTCTTGATTTATATGATCACTAAGAGAATTCTTGTCGGTGAACTTCAGCTTAGCTTCCTTCCACAGACGATTAACTTCTTGCTAGCACGTTTGTTTCGACTTGTCTGCATGCCGCTTAACATACGCATTGTAAAAGTTTTGATACAAATTCATGTTGAACACAATAACATCGGCTTTATATGCGTTGCAGAATATCACGACTGACTCACTGACTGACACGCAGTGATTTTGATCGGCGCGGCAGGGAACTCCCCGAATGAAATCTGACACTTGTGCGGCTCTTTGTTTCAAATCGGGGAATCCCGGGCATGCACACGTGTATTAAGCATTCAGTTCAGTTCAGAGAGGCCATAAAGATTGGTGGGCACTTTAATATTGTCTATGCTCGGGATTAATTTTATAAAACAAAATGTTATCCGTTATAATAATGTATATTCTCTGAATTAAAAAGTTGACGTGAGATTTTCATTGGCCCCCCTCCCTTTAAATGAGATATGGTGAGATTTTGCCGGACCCCTCCCCCCCCATTTTGAGCTCACGTAATTAATGGACGTCCCCTAAGGGTAGGAACTGCCATGGATTTGTTTAATTTTATTACGGACTCTTTTCTTGCGTTTCGGTTTAGATCATGTCCCAGAGTTCCTGATATCTGGTAAAATGTATTAATATTACCATTAATATCTTCTTCGTCAGAGGGAGTAGAAAAGTTGGTAGACCTAAGAAAAATTGGACTTTGGAATAGGCAAAACCGCTAAAGCATAAAATCGTTAAGAAGGCGATGATGATATCGTCTTCGTTAGAGGCAGTAGAAAGTTGGTAGACCTAAGAAAAATTGGACTGTGGAATAGGCAAAGGCCGCTAAAGCCTAAAATCGTTAAGAAGGCGATGATGTCTTCTTCGTTAGAGGCAGTAGAAAAGTTGGAAGACCTAAGAAAAATTGGACTGTGGAATAGGCAAAGGCCGCTAAAGCCTACAATCGTTAAGAAGGCGATGATGATACGAGCCTAATTGTTAAATTCTGAGACTTGTTCTATAGTTTTATCATCCAAAACAATTTTAGATCTAACTGACCATGTTCCTTTAAAAGTCATACTTTTTTCAGATATTTCCATATTAAATTCTTTCACAATGTTATTTAAAGAGTACAGCAACCTTTGCAGGTCATCTTCATTTGTGGCCAATAAAATCTGCTCATTTGCAAACACCAGTCTTAAGCGTTTTGCCCGCAACTCTGATTCCTCCATTTACACTGTTGATCCAAATACTAACAACCCCACCCAAGAACAGGTTAAAAAGTGCGGTTGATAAAGGGTAACCTTGTCTAACGCCGCCATTTTTCAGGTCATTACTGAGAATACAAAATGTTCCACATCAAAAGTGTCTGTCACAGTCGGACAGTAGAAACCTGACGATAGAAATTGAGCAGTGGCTTAGAGATGCGCAGTGTACAAACGCCTCGTTGCGAGGCTAACAAAATTTTCATTCACTCCGCACATGCGCACAACAGTCTTGTACGGTATTTCACAGAGCGAACATCGGCTGCAACAAGACTGGCGAGAACAATGGAAGCATGTGTGTGACAGACATAAGTGAGACGGTGAACTGTTACCGCGTTGTCTCCCCCCCCCCCCCGTTTTCCTTCCAGATAACTTAGCTATACTTGTTAGTGGTGGTAATTCATGCACTGGGACGGCGCAGCTTACTGTTCAAGAATGACTGTCGGGCCTATAAGATATTAATACCATAATAATTATGACGAATTATGTGTCAATTGTGCGCGCGACAGACGCTGAGGTTCGCCGCTGGTATAATTCGAGATAGATGAAGCTGGAGTTTGACTAATTAATAAGCAATACGTAGATTGTTGACACGAGTGATCTGTCAGCGGTTGTCCAACATTACAACACGTGCGCGATAATTAACTAATGTTGTGTGGACTAATTACATTCGTGTGGCGGATAATTATCTCCTCGCTGCTTACGTCATCCGCGATGATTGATCTATAATACAAGCGAACGTTTAAAGTTTGTTTTTGTTCACTGACTCTGTCGGATTAAATGCCCAACAATTTGAAACGTGTGCCGGGATTGGCAGCGACCGTAAGCTATGTTGTGTACACTTTTTCCTACGAATGGTGTAGCCTGTACTATCACTGTTTCATAAACTTCAGCGGCAATGGGATCCTCACCGATAGCCTACCTTTAAAAGAAATTCTGCACACGTAAGGGTACGTGCATAGCGCGGAATATTAGCATAGAATACTCACACAGATTACAGTCAGTGTGAAAACAAACTTATGTATTTATATGGCACCGTGCACAGCGAAGCAGAACGCACATCGCATACCAGAGAATATCATCGCTGATCCTCTTCGCAAAGCAAACAAGTTTGTTTGTTTACATCGCACATGGAGTACTTCTGAGCTCCGATTGGTTGCTTCAAGGAGACATTCCTCGCACTATAGCCACACGTTACTCTATCCAGTGTACAATTTCCGGTAAAGTGTAAACAGTTCGGTCTCTAACCTGCTGTATAATGTGCTTACGGCGGCATGCACAGAACTCGACACTGTTCACTATTCTCATGTATCAGACATTATTTCATCCTCGGTATGCACACCTCTCATACATGTGCGATGTGCTATGTGCGATCATCTATGCGAAGCTCCTATGCTTGTATTCCGCACTATCCACGTACCCTACGATAGTATTATTGCCTTACAAGAACAAAGTTGGGATTTCATTAATAGTTTCTTCGATTAAGCGTCCGCATGAGACTTCCTGTCGGCACTCGCTGTGGTGTGCTTTCCCGGCATTCGGTTGCTGTTTGGATCCGCGCTTAAGAGTTTATCTCTTATAATTCCCATCGGGCACCTCCCTACCCTACGGCCAAATAAAATACGCCGGGGAGAACTACAACTGGACTTTAACGAAAGGCCAGGCCAGTCGCATCCAAGCGGGTGAAATGAGATTTCTCAGCCACGTGGCAGGGTATAATCTCCACGACCATAAAAGAAACACAGACATACGGCAGGAACTGAATATTATGAGTATAATCGACAGGATTGCCCAGTATCGGTTGAATTGGTGGGATCATCTCTGCCGAATGGATGACTGCCGCATTTCCAAACAACTATGGAACTATAAGCCGATGGGACGGAGGGGTGTGGGACGTCCTAGGAAGCGCTGGAGTGACCAGGTCTAATCTTTGCCTATTTGAGGCCGGAACAAACCACCCTTGGTTTTATCCTTGAAGATGGTGATGATGATGATGAGAAATACAATCAACATTATCCTGTCCAGGGTTATTAACCGAACATCTTAGGTACGGTGGATCCGGGGATAGTGGTCGACTTGCATTTTACGGTTTCTTTAAAACGTTATGAAAAGGATACTAAACCACGGCAGACCACGACCTATACCAGTGATGGTATCTACTGTTCTTAGAGAAGAGAACATTGAATTACAACTTTTGGTCCTCACTTTGTTGGTTGAGCAGTAAGGCCAGTATCTCTACTCTCGGAAAAGCGTTATTGATAAATATCCTATCAAGACGGAAGCGGAGAAATACAGCTCTAACGGGGGAAGACATGTCAAAAGGACTGAGGCGATTGAAGAAGTAAACCTCTTCCAACAGATACAGTAGCTTTCACTGAAACCAATAAGAAAGGGCAAGGTTACCAGATATTTGCTATCATTGGCATTCATCTATAGGCTATAGCCGCGTGGAGATGATCTCTATCTCTGAAGCTGGTCCAGAAATGTTCAGTACCAAAAACAAAACTTGAAAGATATAGAGCGAAGGTATAGACCTCTATCTCTGAAGGTGGTCCAGAAAAGTTTAGCTAACCATAACACAAAATTTAAAGATAAATAATTTTATGAATTGGTTCAGTCAAAGAATATCAGGTGGTTCATTCAGCTCTCGTTTATATTCATGTCTTCTGTTATGAAAACATGTAATGGGACCATAAACTGCTGTAAACAATCTTTAATTAATATAACAAAACACTGTTACAAAAAATACTTACAAATATTATTAAAATTAATATTTAACAACATTCAATAATAGTGTTTTGGAGAAGGTGTCACAGTTTAATAATTTGGGATCTGATATCTCACATAGAAAGGTCAACGATATAGAGAGAAAGTTAAGTCAATTTAGTTATACCCGTGGAACAATAAGACGACTATAGAAGAATAAAACGCAGAGAGAGACAACTTAAGTTCTATAAGGTCGTGGCTGTGCCGACTTTAATGTACGGATGTGAAACATGGACTCTCCTTTCAAAAATACAAGCCTCGGAAATGAAATTTTTAAGAGCAGTTAAGGGATGTAGTTTGAGACATCGTCTACGAAACGACGACATAAGGAAAGGCCTGAAGTTACAGTCGGTTCTGCAGAATAAAGGAATAGAGACAGAATTGGAAGACCCATGTGGAACACATGGTAGACACGCGTATTCCAAAACAATCGTTTGAAAATAGGCCAGTGGAAGAGCCTGGCCTGGTCTCAAATAGGCCGTTTGAGAGATCGTGGAAGACCCTGGAAAAAATGGTCAGAGACTCTGTGAAGTCGGAACGGGCTATAGCCGAAAAAGAAGAAGAAGAAGAAGAAGAAGAAGAAGAAGAAGAAGAAGAAGAAGGAGGAGGAGGAGGAGGAGGAGGAGGAGGAGGAGGAGGAGGAGGAGGAGGAGGAGGAGGAGAAGAAGGAGAAGAAGGAGAAGAAGGAGAAGAAGAAGAAGAAGAAGAAGAAGAAGAAGAAGAAGAAGAAGAAGAAGAAGAAGAAGAAGACAAGAGCCAATCCCTATACGCAGCACACTTCAATTAGAACAATTTTAAACTGAATAATAACGGTTTTTAAACTAACTGAATAACGGTTTCAAACTGCGTACGCAACCCCACCAATAAAATTCATATTTTTCCTGAACAACAACGTATAACGAGCTGATACGTTGTGATTATTATTATTATTATTATTATCATTATTTTTTTAATTTGTTATCGTTGTTTGTGAATAAATACAAAATGATTTGAAATTCAAATGGCATTTCTCTTGTGCAACCAATCGAGTTGAAAACATGCGGCGACACTGCTACCTGTTTATCGAAATGAAACAATAGCATTGCGAAAACCGCGCATTATTGTTTATTATTTATTTTGTTCTGCACTCAACGGTTTATCGCGGCATAGGCCTATGTGCCGGTTTATTCATCGGTTAACTGTATGTACATCAGTTATGGCTACACCACTACTGACCGTTTCTATATTCCTATCAAGTACGTTCGTTCTCTGTATCGATTTTTACTTCCATGTTCCGTAAGGAAATGGAAGTATGGTGATGGCGAAAAAAATCGCGTTCAAGATAAGGGCTGATTCTGGTTGTACTACCCTCAAAACTTGAAGAAAAGTCATTTTCCAAAAAGTGAGTGTAGAATTTTTTCTATGGAGAACGATAACTACCTCAAATTCAAACAAAATCAAATAATTTTTTTCATATGTGCCCTAGTTATAAAGGACTCGAGGCCTACTGATTCTGGTGAAGATCAGTTAAGGGGAAGGGGTAGTTTACCTGCAACTATTTACTGTTTAACAAGAGTAAAGTACTTAATTTTGATAAATAAAGTATCCTGAAAAGAAAGTCATAATAATCCACTGTAGAAAGGTAGATGAAATATCTATAAATGAAAATGATAGTTGAAGGGGGAGGGGGTAATTTTCTATACATGAAAATGATATTTGAAGGGTGAGGGGGTAATTTTTACTTCCATGTTCCATAAGGAAATGGAAGTATGGTCATTGCGAAAAAAATCGTGTTCGAAATAATGGCAGATTCTGATTGTACTACCCTCAAAACATGAAAAAAAGTCATTTTTCGAAATGTGTGTGTGTGTGTGTGTGTGTGTGTGTGTGTGTGTGTGTGTGTGTGTGTGTGTGTGTGTGTGTGTGTGTGTGTGTGTGTGTGTGTGTGTGTGTGTGTGTGTGTGTGTGTGTGTGTGTGTGTAGAATTTTTCTATGGCAAACGATAACTGCCGCAAATTCAAACAGAATCAAATAATTTTATGCATACAGTTGTGAATTGTAGAGGACTCGAGGCCTATTGATTTTGGTGAAGATCGGTTAAGGGAAAAAGGGTAGTTTACCTGCAACCTTTTACGTTTTAACAAGAGTAAAGTGCTTAATTTCGATAAATAAAGTATCCTTAAAAGAAGGTCATAATAATCCACTGTAGAAAGGTAAATGAAATATCTATAAATGAAAAGGGTAGTTGAAGGGGAAGGGGGTAATTTTCTATAAATTAAAATGGTAGTTGATGAGGGAGGAGATAATTTTTATATGTGTACTACGTTATTGACAACACAGAAGTAGTTTCTATGGAAACATTTTATTTCACTTTGACAAAATTCTATATTTTTTTAGGAATTATCGAACCGAATTCAAGTAAATGATTGGAACTGTATGAGTACCCCCAATAGATTTCGATGTTTTTAATATGCGATTGTATCGATATATTACGGTGTGGAAAAGAAGAAGTATACTAACTGTAGATTGCCCTATTTCTTAATGTAAAGCAAAAATACGTGTTGTTTTCATTTGGTAGTTAGTTTTGGGTTTATGGTTTTGGGTTTTTAGTTTACTGCTAAAATAAAAGCTGTGGCTGAGAAAACATAACATTAAACGTGTAATACAAGGCGTATAACAGAGTAACACTTAAAATAAAGAACCTAACGTTTTTAAGTTTACAAATTGGAAAAAACAACAGCAAATACAAAATGAAAAATACAAATATTTATGGTTAATGAAAAAACAAAAACCACTGTATTAAGGAATGACAACATATGCTCTACAAATTGTACATAATGGATGTTTGGTTTTTGTTAGTCACAAAACGAGTACTTGTCGTAAAACGAATTTTACCAAAAAAACGAGTTCTGCCACAAAAAAGTGACATGTAGGCCTACAATAATAGGCAAGGGGTTGACCCTTGGGCCACTCCCGCCTTAGTTCGATTTGGTTTTTCGTGGTTTTAGAAAAAAAATAGTTTTACATTACACACGTATTGGTTTCCATGTATAATTTCAGTTTTCATGTTAACCTAACATAATCAATTTTTGGTGTCACAGCCACGACCCGGTGATAAATTACTACTACAGTCATTTTCCAAAAAAATGGCAAACGAAATCAATTGCAATCACCAGCCAACTATTTTGCAACATACAAAATTAAAATTTGTATAATTCTTTCATTACATAAAATTATGTACGATATTCACTACATATCGAAGCCCAAAAATCGCAATATCGAAATAACTGCGGGTACGCATAAAGATAGTACCAAATGATTTTATATATAATCTGAGAACATTGAAGTCATGTATGGTTCTCCATACCGATTTTTATATGTGTACTACGTTATCGGCAACAAAGAAGTGGTTTCCATGAAAATATTTCATTTCAATTTGTCAAACATAATACTCGATTTACAAGGTGGGGGATAATTTTTTTGAAATTATCGAACCGAATTCAAGTAAATTGTTTTAAATGTAAATCTTACAACAAGCAAGCAAGTCAAGTCTGTATTCTCTATACCGATTTTTGTGTTATTTTAGGATTTTTCAGTTGGACAAGTATCGGGCTATTTTAGGGACAAGCACACTTCACCCAATACAGACAGTCTGGGTTTAAGACTAGAGTCAGTGCATTAAGAATTAATAAGTTTTTTTTTAATACTGTAGGCATAAACTACAATTTTTACAAGCTTGAAAACGGTATAAGGGTTTGTTAATTAAATAAATAAACATTTCTATGTGACTTTCGGTTGTCACGTCTACACCAGGCCACACCAAAGGACGGCCTTTAGTTTCCCGGTCTTGCGTCCCGCGACGTCCCAGTCGATACTCCTCTGGTCTAAACAGACGCGATTAAAGTCGACGAAAGTTTTGAATCGATAAAATCTCGCGCTCTGACGCGCGCACTCACACGCAGACACAGAAACTCTTAAGTGCAAAGTTTTGTCTCTTTTGTGTTGAACAAATTAATATTAAGTGAGTAAAATGAGTTGCGCGACTTAGGTATTGTACAAGCAGCGAGAGAAACAGAGGTGGGTCTGTGTCGGGCGGGGGGAAGAGGGAGGATCGAACGTGCCTTTACGCAAACGAATTCATATTTAACGAACACAGATCGCTGGGGTAATGATCTTTTTCCCGCACGGCTGATCGTTTTACTGGCGGGGGGTGATAATCGAGTTTTTGTCACCTGTTAGACGAAAGAATAACGTTCGTCTACAGACTGTTTTATGGTGACCGTTTAAGGATTAGTCGTTTTGGGAGATTTTTTTTTAGGATTCACTTCGTTTCCCCAACGTTAACACGCTACATTATTTATTTGCAGACTTTCTTTAAAAAATCGGTATGGACCATACATGACTTCCAGGTTATAATTAATTATAAAATTATTTTTAATATGTACAAACTTAGAACGAAACCAAATATATCAGCATGTTTTGGTAAAAACACTGAGAAAGAAATACGAATTGTACATAGTTGTTAATATTTTAAAAATAAGGAATTATTCTCCTTACAAAGGTATTGGCTATGTTTGTCCAGAGTCCAAGTCTCGCCGCCATATGTTATCACCGGTCTAATCATAACTTTATATAATGTGACCTTGGACTGACGGTGGATATTCCTTGTCTTGAATATAGTTGTCAACGAAACATATGCTCTATTTGCGGCCTGCATCCTTTTCCTTATTTCATTTGTTTCTTCATTACCTTCTGCAGTCCAACATCCCAAATATTTAAACTGATTAACTATTTCCAGGTTTAGTGGTTCGATTTCAAACTGGTCAGGTTTCCTGCTATTCCTTCGAGTGGAATTCCGTCGAGGACTAGAAGACTCCAACCCCACGTGTTATCTTCCAAAGTATCTTTGTCGTCAGACCACTGAATTTTCGTATACGAGAATATTCTTTCCTACGTTGGCTTTGTGAAATAATATCGCAAAACAATCGTTACACGATTCTGAAAACTCTGAGTGTACTGTTACATTAATTTACATTAATTTGTAATGTTACAAATAAAGAAAAAATCTATCAATTTTTCGTATTAATATCTTCAAATAAATACACTGCAATTAGGTTTATTTTCGCCTGACGCACATTTCACAGACATTATTCTGTACGTTCAGAGTAATTTTACTTCCATATTCCTTAAGGAATGGAAGTATGGTGATGGCAAAAAAAATCGTGTTCGAGATTATTGCAGATTCTGATTCTACTACACTCAAAACATGAAAAAAAGTCGTTTTCCGAAAAGTGTGTGTGTGTGTGTGTGTGTGTGTGTGTAGATTTTTTTTCTATGGCAAACGATAACTGCCGCAAATTCAAACAGAATCAAATAATTTTTTGCATACAGCCCTGATTTGTAGAGTACTCACGACCTATTGTTTTTGGCGAAGATCGGTTGAGGGAAAGGGGTAGTTTACCTGCAACGGTTTTTTTTATCAAGGGAAATTTTTTTTGTTTGGCAAACGATAACAGCCGCAAATTCAAACAGAATCAAATAATGTTTCGTATACAGCCCTGAATTGTAGAGTTCTCAAGACCTATGGTTTTTGGTGAAGATCGGTGAAGGGAAAGGGGTAGTTTACCTGCAGCGTTTTTTTATCAAGGGTATTTTCTATGGCAAACGATAACAGCCGCAAATTCAAACAGAATCAAATAATGTTTTGCATACAGCCCTGATTTGTAGAGTACTCAAGACCTATTGTTTTTGGTGAAGATAGGTTAAGGGGAAGGGGTAGTTTACCTGCAACGTTTTTTTATCAAGCGTATTTTCTATGACGAACGGTAACAGCCGCAAATTCAAACAGAATCAAATAATTTTTTGCATACGTCCCTGAATTGTAGAGGTCTCAATGACTTTCGATTTTGGTGAAGATCGGTTAAGGGGAAGGGGTAGTTTACCTGCAACCTTTTACGTTTTAACAAGAGTAAAGTACTTGAAAATTTATTTAAACTTTTTGAAACAATGGTAATTGTTAAAAATAAAATAATTTTGTTGCCAGGCAATAAAATTATAATTTTTTCATTTTAATGTAATATAATATTTTTCATTTAATACAGCAATAAAAAGGCAGGTAAGACACAGCCTGGCTGTTTGGCTGAAAATGATTTTAAATATAAATCTTAGAATATGGAAGTCATGTATGGTTCTCCATACCGATATTTTACTTCCATGTTCCATAAGGAAATGGAAGTATGGTGATGGCAAAAAAAATAGTGTTCGAGATAATTGCAGATTGTGATTGTACTACCCTCAAAACATGAAAAAAGTAATTTTTCGAAAAGTGTCTGTGTGTCTGTCTGTCTATCTATAGATTTATTTGTTTCTATGGCACACGATAAGAGCCGAAAATTCAAACAGAATCAAATAATTTTTTGCATACATGCCTGAATTGTAGAGTACTCAAGACCTTTTGTTTTTGGTGAAGATCGGTTAAGGGAAAGGGGTAGTTTACCTGCAACGTTTTTTTGTTTTAACAAGGGTAATTTTTTTCTATGGCAAATGATAACAGCCGCAACTTCAAACAGAATCAAATAATGTTTCGCATACAGCCCTGAATTGTGGAGTTCTCACGACCTATTGTTTTTGGTGAAGATCGGTTAAGGGAAAGGGGTAGTTTACCTGAACCGTTTTATGTTTTAACAAGGGTAATTTTTTCTATGACGAACGATAACTGCCGTAAATTCAAACAGAATCAAATACTTTTTTGCACACCTTCCTGAATTATAGAGTACTCAAGGTCTGTTGATTTTGAAGATTTGATGGTAAGGGAAAGGGGTAGTTTACCTGCAACATTTTATGTTGTAACAAGAAACATTTTTTCATGACGAACGATAACTGCCGTAAATTCAAACAGAATCAAATAATGTTTTACATATGTGCCTGAGTTGTAGAAGACTCAAGGCCTATTGATTTTGGTGAAATCGGTTACGGGGAAAGGGCAGTTTACCTGAAACATTTTTTGTTGTAACAAGAGTAAAGTACTCAATTTTGATAAATAAAGTATCCTGATAAGAAGATCTTAATAATCCACTGTAGAAACGTAGATGAAATATCTATAAATGAAGAGGGTAGTTGAACGGAGTGGGGTAATTTTCTATAAATGAAAATTATAGTTGAAGGGGGAGGGGATACTTTTTATGTGTACTACGTTATCGGCAACAAAGTAGTAGTTTGTTGTTAAAATTCCTTCCCGGGCTGTTTGGTTTTCTGTTTACTATTATCATCATCAATATGACAGAAACGCATACTTTCCGATATATGAAATCCGGGACAAATCAGCAAGTTATTTCATTACCTCTATTTTGCGGTAATATATTCCCGAGACACTGGGACAAGATACCAGCTGGACCGCTGATTACTACAACATAACGAAATGACTGGTATAGTGGGAAGCCTGACGAACTCTTCTCCGATAAGTCGAATTTAGGCGACAACATACAAACGGATGATTCAGCAGTAGGCCTACCTAACGTTTTTTACTTCTATGTTCCGTAAGAAAATGGAAGTATGGTGATCGCGAAAAAAATCGTGTTCGAGATAAGGGCAGATTCTGATTGTACTATCCTCAAAACATGAAGAAAAGTCATTTTCCGACAAGTGTCTGTGTGTGTGTCTGTGTAGAATTTTTTTCTATGGCGAACGATAACTGCCGCAAATTCAAACAGAATCAAATACGTTTTTTGCATATGTGTCCGAGTTGTACAGGACTCAAGGCCTATTGATTTTGGTGAAGCTCGGTTAAGGGGGAGGGTTAGTTCGCCTGCAACGTATTACGTTTTAAACAAGAATAAAGTACTTAAACTTTTTCACACAATGGTAATTGTTAAAAATAAATAATTTTGTTGCCAGGCAACCAGGCTGTTCGGTTAAGAGGGACGGGTAGTTTACATACATTGTTTTGCGTTTTAAAAAGAGTAAAGTACTTAATTTTAATAAATAAGTGCTCCGAAAATAAAGTCATATTAATCCACTGTAAAATGGTAAATGAGATAATTATAAATGAAGTGGGTAGTTGAAGGGGGAGGGGGTAATTTTTTTGAAAATTGCTGTGCTGAAATCAAGTAAAGTACGAATATTTAATTTTGAAGGATAAGACACTTTAGAAATTACATATATTACTACACGAAGCTCAAATTTGTACCTGCTGTTTGCGACTTCACCTTGACATCGGTTACGACACTTGTAAACGGTAAAAGATAAGAATAAAATACTCGTTATCTCGCCCAACAGGATTGTGCAAGTCGCTACACCTTGCAGTTACACGCTAAAGCTGTTCCGAGTTGTTAAAACAATTTTTATACGCCGAAAACTATGTCACCATTTTAATGTGTTTTGTGTGTGTGTGTGTGTGTGTTTTCAAATAAAAAATACTTCTGCAAGTATATTTTCTTAAATTATCATTGTATGTTTCACCTTTTATACAACGGATTGAAAGCGCTTGTAAAAATTGGAAGTAAAGTCTCAAAAGGATTTAATGTTAATAAGGGCCTGAAGCAGGGATTTTGTCTCTCACGGATGCTTTTTAAAATATACCTGGAACAAGCCCTCAAAACCTGGAAAAAGAAATGCCACAAAATGGGGTACCTCTAATTACCAACACAGTGTACACACTGTGTTTCGCTGACTACCAAGTCGTGGTAGCGCAGGACTATCACGACATGGAATACATGACACGTAAGCTTATAGAGGAATATAAGCAATGGGGCCTTGAAGTAAACACAAAGAAAACGGAGTATATGTGCATTGGTGGGGAACAGAAGAATTTAATTTTAGAAGACGAACAAGAAATAATAAACTGCAGTAGCTATAAGTACCTAGGTTACACAAAGATGGTAGTCTAGATAAAGCGATAAGAGAAAGAAATAACCTGGGAAGAAAAGCAATAGCATTGATGAACAGCATATGGTGGGACCAACAAATATCAAACCAAAATAAACATCGTATATACAATACAATCGTGAAACCAATTACCTCAAACGGTTGTGACATATGGCCAATAATACAAAGAACAGAAAAGTTGTTGGAAGCTACGGAAATGGATTATTGGCGAAGAGCGGCAGAGAGGTCAAAACTGGAAAAAGTAAGAAACGTCAGAATCCGGGAGAAAATGGGGGTACAGTACTTTATTGTCGACGACATAAAAACAAAACAGCTAAGATGGTTTGGGAATGTACAAAGAATGCCGGATAATCGACTCCCCAAGCAATTTTTGAGATGGACACCATACGGTCGTAGGCGAAGAGGAATACCTAGGGTGGGTTGGAGAGAAGGCATCAACCGGGCAATGAGAGACTGGGAATTGGAAGAAGAATCTTGGTTAGATCGACACCAATGGAGACTAGGGATCGGAAGACGTAGGATGACGTTATGATCCGATTTATATATATATATATATATATATATATATATATATAATACTATAATACTTATAATCACTGTAGCAGAAAGTGATTGAAATATATATATATATATTTATATACATATATATTTATATATATATTACATTTAATATTTATAATTAAATTTACCCTATTTATAAATATTAAATGTATTATATACATCAAGAAACGGTCTGTAGCAGAAAGTGATTGATTATATATATATATATATATATATATATATATATGTATGTATCACCTGACGAACGTTTCACAGATCTGTATCATCGGAGGTATTCAGGAAACGTCTACACTACAAAGAAGACAAGACAGCAAAGTACAAGTAAATAGAATAATAAGAGAGGAAAAGAAAAGTATCACGAGAAGAATGCGTGGAATACGATGATAAATGCGTACAAAGACAATGTTGCAGGACCATTACAAACACACACAAAAAATTACTTTATTCTCACTTAAAACTGTCAAATATATTAGAGGAAACACTACTACCGAAGAAAGGCAGAAAATGTAAACGTCGACAGCCATCTGTCGAAGAAAAAACACAATCCACACAAGACAAGGCATCCGCGAAAACCTAATCGCGTCTCTTCAGAAATGTTAGTAGATTGTAATTGAACGAGGGAAGCCAGTTCTCACTTTTAACTCGATCGTTTGGCGTTTGTCTGTCTGTCTGTCTGCCTATCTTTCTTCCCGTCTGTTTGCGTATCTGTTTGGGGTATGTCTCATGATAAATTTTGAACGCATCAACCGAATATTGTAAAACCTGGTAGCCGTGAGCATACTTTTACACTACAGAATTCTATCGATCCGCTCAAAAATAGGGGACCGAGAGGCGAAAATGTGAGGGGTCAAAATTATGAAAAAACTGGGCAAGCCCATGTGGGGTATATCTAATTATTCGGCACTTTAAACACTGTCTGAATAAGTATTCATTTCTGTAAATTTCGAAATTATCGGACGTCAGGCCCAAAAAGTGGGTAAAAACTTTGATAAAATCGCAAAAATTCATATGAGGTATCATATTAAAGACAATTTTATATAACACCTGAATCTTCTTCTTCTTCTTTAACATCCTTGTTGGGACTCTGTCCTGTTCTATAGCAACAGTCCTAAATGCTGTCACTATACCTGTTACTTGGCCGACCAGTGCTCCTCTTGGTGTTTGATTGGCTATCTCTTGCCTTTTTCACTAGCCTCGTGTCATCGATTCTTGATATTTGTTCATTCCATATCCTTCTTCTTCTTTCCGCAATCTAAGGATTAATATCTGTTACATTACACATACGCTGCTACGCTGTCGGCGCGGGTTCAATTCCCGCCAGGGGCCATCTGATTTAGATACGACCGTTCCCCCTCGCAAGGTAATGGCAACCAAGCGAGAGGTATCCTGCCTAGTAGAAACCCTCCCCCCCCCCAAATTGCCGTTCGTATCCGGCGTTAAACTGTAGGTCCCATATACCTGTGAGAGACTCAGTATCACACGCATCACGGGTATATGCGGGGAGGGTACAAACCAGTCGAAAGACTGAAGGACTACGAACTGAACTGAACATTACACATTTTTCTTCTACTATTGTTTGGCAACCTTCTGAAGAACTACTAGACAGGAAAGATGTAACGGAGGGAGAAACTGCGAAGGAAAAATGCTAACTCATGACGACTACGGAAAGCCAAAGCCAACTAGTAAAGACCGTATGAAAACACTTAACAAGTATATCACGGTTTTAAAGCAGCCTACATCTTCGTGTTTGTTTAAATAAGGAACAAATAACAGTCAAATACGATAATTCCACTCGTCTGACAGTCCTTCACAGTACACTCAAGGTAGCCTCTAAATGAGTTTCCTTCTTATCTGTAGGCTAATATTTGCGTTACATTTTTTGCGGTTCGACAGTGAGCTTGCTGTGCTGTGAAACGAACTGAATTCGACACACTGATATACCGAGATTCAATCGGAAAATAAACGATCATCACGAGCGACGAACAAAGAACGACAAAATCCGTGTAACATAATTTTAGGCAAAAAAAACTACGCTATTTCACGTGCCCCATTCCCAGTCGGTTTCATTTACGATACGCTGATGATATGAAAATCGGTTTTTGAAAACCCAGCGTTTAATCGTCGGCAATTGAGTTTATTGTGTACACCTGTGAATTGTGTGTGTGTGTGTGTGTGTGTGTGATATTACACGAGCAATCACGTGCAGTACGTTCGCGGTATTATGCCATGCCGTTAACACGACTCTGCACTAGACAACGTATACGTGGATACAGTACATTTATTAATATTGATTGTTAAACTTTCACTTGTGAACTTACTTTGTTTTTCCCGTACGCGTTTCGGCGTGACGTACGCCTTCGTCAGCGGTATGAGACAGAATGTCCGGAACTTGTAACGGTTTTTTGGTTGGTAGGTTGAGTGTGGGGGGGGTGATGGAAGGGAATAGGCGCGGGGATCCGAATTATTGTTATGTTTTATGTATAATTGTGTCAAAGAGTGCGTGTGATTTAAAGTGTAATTGGTCGTTAAGTATGTTGTTTGGTTGTGTTGTGTAGTGTTTGTATATTTCATATTGTTCTGCTGTCTTAAGTTTCCGACTTTTAGGCAAGTCGTGTAATATCTCAAGATTATTGTCTATGTTGGTGTAGCTGTGGTTTTTTGTGTGTATGTGTGTGGCAAACGCGGAATGTATGTTGTTGCTGGATAGAGCTTTTAGGTGTTCAGAGTAACGTGAAGAAAAAGATCTTCCCATCTGGCCTATATAGAAACTATTACAATCACTACAGTTTAATTTGTATACCCCCGTTTTGTTGTATTTGTCTATGTCCGTGTTTGTATCTCTGATGTGTTTTTTGATGGTATTGTTTGTTGTGTAGGCTATTTTGTACTTGTGTTTCCTGAATGTGTTGGCGATTTGTGTGTGTTGGAGTTATGGTATGTGAGTGTGATGTATTTATTTTGTTGTGTGTTGTTGGTATTTATTGTTTTGTTGTTTTTGTTTATGATGTGTCTGTGTAGTTTGTTTATTAAATTAGGGTTGTAACCGTTTTTTATTGCTATATATTTGTTTGTACTGAGTTCTTCGTTATAATCTTGTTTACTTAATGGTATTTTTGTTAGTCTATGGAGCATATGGTTGAATGCCGCATGTTTGTGTTGGGTTGGATGGTTTCATGTGTTGTGTATGACCATGTCAGTTGTGGTTGGTTTTCTGTATATTTTATATGTGTGCGTGTTGTTTGTTTTGTTAATTGTTAGGTCCAGAAAATTTGTACTATTGTTTTGTTCTATTTCCAGTGTAAATTTTAGTTTGTGGTTTATGTATTTGTGGAAATTTTCGACCCGTCTTGTATTGCCATTAAATAAAAGTAATATATCATCCACGTACCTGTGCCAATAAATGATTTTGTTGGTGTATTTGTTGTTGTTTATTATATGTTTTTGTTCCATGTTGTGTCTGAATATTTCAGCTAGTATTCCTGATATGGGAGCCCATAGGGAGGCCGTCTGTTTGTGTGTATATCTTGTTGTTGTATGTGAAGTAATTTTGTTTTGTAATTATTTTGGTGAGTGTGATGATCTCATGTATGTGTTTCGGGCGTGTTGTTTTGTCTGAGTAAATGTTTAAGTGTTTGTATGGTGTCTTTGATGGGTACATTGGTGTATAAATTTGTTATGTCAAAAGATGCTAATGTTGAATTGTGTGGGATGTGGATGTGTTCGGTTTTCTTGACCAGTTCTATGTTGTTTTTGACAGAAGTGTTGTTACTGAGATTAATGTTTTTCCTGATTATTTTGTCTAGGTGTCTTGCGATTTTGTGGGAGGGTGCTTGTGTGTTGTTTATTAAGGGTCTGACGGGAATATTAGGAATATGGGAATGTAAAAACAACAGTACATTTAAATCGGCAAGTCCCACAGTTATCATGAATATGTTGTTTTCGTATACGATACGAGCTCAGTTCAATTGGTATTCCGTTGCGGACTGCGACCATAACGATCCCATATTGAACTTGTACATTCTGGGCTTCGTTATACGATGGGGTTCGTATACGATACGAGCTCAGTTCAATTGTTATTCCGTTGCGGACTGCGACCATAACGATCCCATATTGAACTTGTACATTCTGGGCTTCGTTATACGATGGGGTTCGTTTCCGATACGAGCTCAGTTCAATTGGTATTACGTTGCGGACTGCGACCATAACGATCCCATATTGAACTTGTACATTCTGGGCTTCGTTATACGATGGGGTTCGTATACGATACGAGCTCAGTTCAATTGGTATTCCGTTGCGGACTGATCCCATAACGATCCCATATTTAACTTGTACATTCTGGGCTTCGTTATACGATGGGGTTCGTTTCCGATACGAGCTCATTTCAATTGGTATTCAGTTGCGGACTGCGACCATAACGATCCCATATTGAACTTGTACATTCTGGGCTTCGTTATACGATGGGGTTCGTATACGATACGAGCTCAGTTCAATTGGTATTCCGTTGCGGACTGCGACCATAACGATCCCATATTGAACTTGTACATTCTGGGCTTCGTTATACGATGGGGTTCGTTTCCGATACGAGCTCAGTTCAATTGGTATTTCGTTGCGGACTGCGACCATAACGATCCCATATTGAACTTGTACATTCTGCGCTTCGTTATACGATGGGGTTCGTTTCGGATACGAGCTCAGTTCAACTGGTATTCCGTTGCGGACTGCGACCATAACGATCCCATATTGAACTTGTACATTCTGGGCTTCGTTTCCGATACGAGCTCAGTTCAATTGGTATTCCGTTGCGGACTGCGACCATAACGATCCCATATTGAACTTGTACATTCTGGGCTTCGTTATACGATGGGGTTCGTTTCCGATACGAGCTCAGTTCAATTGGTATTACGTTGCGGACTGCGACCATAACGATCCCATATTGAACTTGTACATTCTGGGCTTCGTTATACGATGGGGTTCGTATACGATACGAGCTCAGTTCAATTGGTATTCCGTTGCGGACTGATCCCATAACGATCCCATATTTAACTTGTACATTCTGGGCTTCGTTATACGATGGGGTTCGTTTCCGATACGAGCTCATTTCAATTGGTATTCAGTTGCGGACTGCGACCATAACGATCCCATATTGAACTTGTACATTCTGGGCTTCGTTATACGATGGGGTTCGTATACGATACGAGCTCAGTTCAATTGGTATTCCGTTGCGGACTGCGACCATAACGATCCCATATTGAACTTGTACATTCTGGGCTTCGTTATACGATGGGGTTCGTTTCCGATACGAGCTCAGTTCAATTGGTATTTCGTTGCGGACTGCGACCATAACGATCCCATATTGAACTTGTACATTCTGCGCTTCGTTATACGATGGGGTTCGTTTCCGATACGAGCTCAGTTCAACTGGTATTCCGTTGCGGACTGCGACCATAACGATCCCATATTGAACTTGTACATTCTGGGCTTCGTTTCCGATACGAGCTCAGTTCAATTGGTATTCCGTTGCGGACTGCGACCATAACGATCCCATATTGAACTTGTACATTCTGGGCTTCGTTATACGATGGGGTTCGTATACGATACGAGCTCAGTTCAATTGGTATTCCGTTGCGGACTGCGACCATAACGATCCCATATTGAACTTGTACATTCTGGGCTTCGTTATACGATGGGGTTCGTTTCCGATACGAGCTCAGTTCAATTGTTATTCCGTTGCGGACTGCGACCATAACGATCCCATATTGAACTTGTACATTCTGGGCTTCGTTATACGATGGGGTTCGTTTCCGATACGAGCTCAGTTCAATTGGTATTCCGTTGCGGACTGCGACCATAACGATCCCATATTGAACTTGTACATTCTGGGCTTCGTTATACGATGGGGTTCGTTTCCGATACGAGCTCAGTTCAATTGGTATTCCGTTGCGGACTGCGACCATAACGATCCCATATTGAACTTGTACATTCTAGGCTTCGTTATACGATGGGGTTCGTTTCCGATACGAGCTCAGTTCAATTGTTATTCCGTTGCGGACTGCGACCATAACGACCCCATATTGAACTTGTACATTCTGCGCTTCGTTATACGATGGGGTTCGTTTCCGATACGAGCTCAGTTCAATTGGTATTCCGTTGCGGACTGATCCCATAACGATCCCATATTGAACTTGTACATTCTGGGCTTCGTTATACGATGGGGTTCGTATACGATACGAGCTCAGTTCAATTGGTATTCCGTTGCGGAATGCGACCATAACGATCCCATATTGAACTTGTACATTCTGGGCTTCGTTATACGATGGGGTTCGTATACGATACGAGCTCAGTTCAATTGGTATTCCGTTGCGGACTGCGACCATAACGATCCCATATTGAACTTGTACATTCTGGGCTTCGTTATACGATGGGGTTCGTTTCCGATACGAGCTCAGTTCAATTGGTATTTCGTTGCGGACTGCGACCATAACGATCCCATATTGAACTTGTACATTCTGCGCTTCGTTATACGATGGGGTTCGTTTCCGATACGAGCTCAGTTCAACTGGTATTCCGTTGCGGACTGCGACCATAACGATCCCATATTGAACTTGTACATTCTGGGCTTCGTTTCCGATACGAGCTCAGTTCAATTGGTATTCCGTTGCGGACTGCGACCATAACGATCCCCATATTGAACTTGTACATTCTGGGCTTCGTTATACGATGGGGTTCGTTTCCGATACGAGCTCAGTTCAATTGGTATTCCGTTGCGGACTGCGACCATAACGATCCCATATTGAACTTGTACATTCTGCGCTTCGTTATACGATGGGGTTTGTTTCCGATACGAGCTTAGTTCAACTGGTATTCCGTTGCGGACTGCGACCATAACGATCCCATATTGAACTTGTACATTCTGGGCTTCGTTATACGATGGGCTTCGTTTCCGATACGAGCTCAGTTCAATTGGTATTCCGTTGCGGACTGTGACCATAACGATCCCATATTGAACTTGTACAGTCTGGGCTTCGTTAATTCTGTTGTCATTTCGTACTTTTCTACGTTTTCCGAATACAATCAGCTGCTGATTATGCAAGATCAGATTATGAGTTTAGGCAAGTACTAAGTGTCCATTGTTATGATCAGCACAACAATAACTTACCGTTATTCTCAAAATTATTTAATACCGGGCTGTGATAGGCCGTGGCCGGTTGCTGTAAATTGTCGGCATCGTCGGCAACGTATCTTATCCCATACTCGGCGATCTTCTTCAGGTCGCAAAAAGGGACAGAATGATACCCGACACTTTTTGCGGGTAGATTTCGTCTGAACACAACAGAACTTAGCGATAAACTGAAATAATGTGTCAGAATACTGAAATCTTACAGTGTAACAAATGTGTTTATTTTGGAAAAGAACTTATTAAAAACCTCCCTCTGTGGAGTCATTAATTAATGTTAAAATATGACATAGCCATAAAATTTAACGCAAAATATGCTCCGCTAAAGCAATAACAGCTATAACAAAGCAGAAAAAGTCATACTTTGTACAGGTACAGTACACAGAATACGCAGTATTCTTGCCCACCATTCGTGAAGCTGTCGGGCCGAATTCAGTGAATGCAACACGCGCGATCCATATAATATAAATGGATGGTTAAAACGTAGCTCGTAACTGTATAGCAATGCAGCCCATGTGCAGACTTCGTAACTAAGTAGGAGAAAACACGCTACGCTACCGACGGGTAATTTTTATTCCGCCATTTGTCAATCGCAGAGATTCCAACCGAACAGGTGGAGGTGGCGGTAGGAAAGAGGCTCACGTAGAGGGGGGGGGATAATGCGTGGCAGGTAGAGACGCATGACACCACAATAAAAGCTACACCCGCAAACTTTAGTAGTAATGGACCCCCTCTATAAAAAGCGGGGCTGTCTGTAATGAATCTGCCGTAGCGGAGTGCGTGAGGCAGTAAAACACCCACACACACACGTTCGCATTCCCCAAGAGGTAAAACAACAACTTTGCTCTCTCTCTCTCTCCCCGTAGTTTAATTAACATCACTACCGGTTTAAACTTTGTGTTGCGGCTCGATTAATCGCAACAGCAGACGCCCGCCGCGCGTGCTCCGTATTCGTCGCTTCCTACCTACTGAATCCGGTTGAAATAAATACTGTTCCGTTCTCTGTGAGTGGAAATGACAAGTTTGAAATCGAGCAGACCGTTTAATTTTGACGTAGACAAAGGAACGGTTCAGAATAGAGTAAAACAAGAAACGAAAAATACAACAGGAAAGTTTTCGTCTTTACAGTGAAGCGGAAATTCGTTAAGTTCTTTCAACATATAAATTAAATTTAAATTGGAGATTAATAATGACTATGCATAACTATACGACCTTATTTTTTGACAGACAACGGGTAACAAAAAGGCTTTCACCGTAAGCCCGTAAGCAGGGCGGGCGCCTAAGCCAGGGGAGCACCGCGGCTTAAAAAAAGGTTAAAAATCAACAAACTATAAGGAATTCAGGGTTTGTTGGTAAATGAAATTTCAAAAAATGAATGTTATGATTAGATCCAGACATTTTAATGATGGTCAGGCTATTAACTAACATAACAGACAGACTAATATAATCTTATTATTGAAAACTACATAATTATCGTTATCAGTACTAGCATAGTTTACTGTAGTTACTGTTGGATATTACTGTTGTATATCAAGTTCAAAATAAAAAAGCGGAGCATGTTTTTAATGATTTTTATTTTTATGTTTAAACCACAAAAGTCATTCACTTTAAAAACCGAAATAATACGGACTCAATTTATTTTACGATTATGACGTCATATATCTTCTTTACAATTAGAAGTGGACAGGATCAGACCTGGTTATTTTTTGTAACACGTGATCCTCTAGTTCTCTTCTATTGTAGTGAAAAGGGACGTATACTGACAAAACTCGCTAATATGAGAGAAAAGGAGGCTACGACCGGCCGTCGTTTGGCGGGGGGGTGCCTGGTAAAATCTCGCCCCGGGCGCCTATAAGCTACACAACCCTCGCGACGGCCCTGCCCGTAAGCTACGGGTTCTTTGTTGTATAGCTGTATCTTTTATAATTGTTCAGTGATACGTGCCTAAATATTTTCTTCTTCCCCTCCTCCTTCGAAGTGAGTATATGCTTTGAGAAATCGATCGCAGTCAGTTAAGACTTTAATTCTGTTTCAAGCAACAGTTTTAGGCAAGTCTGGTAATGATTTCAAGGTAGTGCAAACAATAATGGCGCTTTTTATGTTTGTACATTAATACCCTTTTGATTAGGATTTCTGCGGTCTTCTCCTGTTTTACTGTCTCCTACGGATCATCTTTGACGATCTTTCTTTCAGTTCTCAGTCTTTCTCTCTACTGCGTTATTTATTATGAGTTGTCTCTTCGTTACTTGATCTGGAAGCAGTTCGTGTTTGTATTCAATTTCTGTTCTTAAAAAACAAAAATCATAAAGGAAAGAAACTCGACTAAAATTTTATAATCTAATAGCTGTGCTAGTGTTATTGTGTGGTTCTGAAACTTGGGTTCCAGTGATAAACATCTGAGTAGAATAGATGTTTCAATCCAAGAATCGGAGATGAGATTCTTGCGATCTTTTAAAGCATTCGTAAAGACGTGAATATTTTTAATGTCCAAGATCGTATTGTAGAGAACAAAGAGAGGAAGATTGCTCATCTGAATAGGATGCCAGATGACAGGTTGTCCAAGGACGTTTGACAATACAGGCCTGTTTGACAACGAAGTATAGGAAGATCTAGGCAGCGTTGGTGAAGTGGATGTATTCCTTTGCGACATTCGCCTAATCACTGATAGAAGAAGAAGATGTTGAAGGGACAAGAAAAAAATTCCCTTTCAGGCGTAAATATTTTGGCCTGTAAAGGAAAGTACAGGCCTACACAGCGAAAGGATATTTTTGTCGCGGAATATTTCTGATTACGTCTGCTGCCTGACCGAGAGTAACGTGTGGATTAACGTACTCCTCACTGGAGCTGGAAGTAATGTGCACACGCAGGATTGACATTCAGTGTCCTTCCACGTATTGCTACACCAGTGTTTGTTAAAATCTTTTAGGGCCTTATTATACTGGGCCACTCGAGTAGCTCGCGCGCGCGACAGACTAGACGCCCGGGGAAGCCACCGCTGTGGCCTGGCCTAGCTTCCGCGGTGGTCTGGGTTGGCTACTCCTTCACGTGACATCATGTGAGATGTCGTCGTCAAGTGAAGAAGACGAATTTTGATTGCTTCTCTTACTAAAAAGAAGGAAACGTAGTCGAAACAAAGCGATTGGTGTGCATCCATTGCTATTAGGAAGACCCTCTAAAGGAGTCTTTTACACTCTTTATGACGACCTCAGGGAAGACAAGAGGGTTTTTGGGTATTTCAGAATGTCCAAACATTCGTTTGACGAACTTTTAGAAAAAATAGACATAGATATCACAAAATCCTACACGAATGTCAAGAATGCAATTTCAGCCAAGGAGAGATTGGCACAAGGAGACGGTGTGGACGCGACTGTGGCGCGCGTCAGTGGCCCAGTATAATGCCCACAAGAAACAACGGCCCGCTACCGGCGCGACAGACGCGCGGGTGAGCCACCGGTAGCGAGGATGGGCATCTGGAGTGGCTAGCCTGCGCGACAGACGCCAACCCTAGCTTCCGCGGCGGCCCAATATGATAACCTCCATATGCTTACGTGTATTGCTAAGAGCGGCTTGTCTGAGCGTCTGAAGCTGTCGCGCGCGCGAGCTATTCGAGTGGCCCAGTATAATAAGGCCCTCTGACTAATAAAGCCCACTATAACATAGCACTTTGAATGATACCATAAAGAAAACACGTTAATGACCCGCGTTGGGAATTTATGGCATGTGTGGTGGTGGTGGTGCTGACACCTTAACGTCGGTTGTGGGTGTGAAAAGTACTACGCACTACCCCGCGGGGTTAAACACGCGCCCAAGTAATAAGATTTGGTCCCACGAAAGTCTGACAAAACTTGTTGTGAAGGTTAACATCTGGCCTGAGGGCGGCTCGCAAGCCAAGCCGTAAGCTAATTTGCACTTTATCTCTCTCTCTCTCTCTCTCTCTATTTCTCTTCTCTTGTAGTTTCGCGTCGTGTACTAACAATTTTGACACCATACGCTTACAGTTTAAGTATTATAATGCTCTAACTTTAATTTTTGGACGTGTAAATTTTCTAGTCGCGTTTTACTTTTACTGTACAAACGTCAAGCAGCGTAGGGGAACGTACTGAGAACCCCCGCGCAACTGGCAGTGCCACTGCTGCTACGCTTCCCCTCTCCGCATTCTGTGTTAACGGAGCCATGTAGCAAATTTGTTTAACTTAACTCACTACTACTGATGACAGAACTTTACACGACATCGAATCGATTAACGCGGTAGTTTTACGTACATTTTATTGTATGTTTCAGGTAGAATAATGACAGAAATTAGAACGATAGAACGTAGTCTGATTTCCGGATTATTAATCGACGCCGAGTTCTCGGAAAATGAATAATGAATTTGTGGTCGGTATTTAATTTAGTCGGTGCGTATGGTAACCGCAGCGGTTGCACCGTGTATTGGTAATGTAATGACGAATTGTCAGCCATTAAATATTGCTACGCCAATTATGTAACGCTCTCGAGCAGTCGGCAGCTGCTGTTATTTAATAGTTATAGACGTTTCTTGGGGAGCCGAGCAGGTGTAGTGTCTCTGTAGCCACTCAAGTTCGTGCAGAAGAGTAGCTTCTAGACTGTTCCAGAGCACTCGTAACAATGCAAACTTATGCTGGCACGCCGCAAAAAGAATGAAATATTATTCTGCAACTTCTGCGGGCTATATATATATATATATATATATATATATATATATATATATTCAACCACTTTCAGCTACAGTCCGTTTCTTGATGTATATAATACATTTAATATTTATAATGAATTTACCTCAAGATATTTTTTTCCTTATTAGGAACATGTTTCGGGTACCATCTTGTACCCATCCACAGCCTTCCGGTTTTTGTGCCTGGTGAAGTACATATGTGTTGGTTGACTATTATTACTGTGGCTTCCTGTTGGCTTCTGGTACTTCAAATTGGTTTTATTGTGTGTGATTGTGGTGTATGCGTTAGTTTTTTGTGTATTTTCAATGTTGAGTGCTTTGAATATTGTGTCATGTTTTGTATTGATTTGCATTTGTTCAGGTATTAGTTTGTTTTGTGTTTTATGTTTGTAAATTTTCCCAAATGTTCATTATGGTGCCTTTGTGTGGTATATGTTTTATTAGTGTCACATTGGTTATGTCTGGGAATTCATGTCCTGTGTTTATTGCATGTGTGGCTAAATTGGATTTATATATTTCTGGTTTTTTGTATGCGTTTAGGTGTTCAAAATAACGTTTTTTCAGCTGTTTTTTTTGTTTGTCCTATGTAACATTTATTGCAATCTTGGCATTCAATTTTGTATATACCGTTAGTTGTTGTATTGTCTTTGTTGTGTGGGCTATTTAGTTTTTGTAAATTATTTTTATTAGTTTTGTATGCTATTTTTATATCTGGGTTTTTAAATACTTTTGTTAGTTTTGTCATTTTATTATTTATGTATGTGAATGTGACCCATTTTTTGTTGTTGTTATTATTTATGTGTTGTTCATTTTGAATAATTCTTAATTGTTCAGTTTTTATTTTATATTTGATTTTATTTTCTATTTTGTTTACAGTATTTTTATTGTATCCATTTTCATAACCAATTTGGTATATTATATTTCTTTCTTTGTCAGTTTCTTGTTTGTTTAGGGGAATTTTGTACATTCTGTTAAATAGCGAATAGAATGCTGCCATTTTATGTCGTGGTGGGTGGTCAGAATGGTTAGGTATAATGATGTTGGTAGAAGTTGGTTTTCTATATATTGCATATTGTATGTAGTTGTTGTTTCTTGTGATGGTTATGTCTAAATAGTTGATTATGTTTGTTGTTATGTTTTTCTTTTTCTTCTGTGAATTGTATTTTAGGATGTATGTTATTGATTTGTTTCAGTATGTTCTCTGAATGCCAAGAACATATGCTTAAGCATATGAATGCTTATATATATATATATATATATATATATATATATATATATATATATGCATCTACGGCCGACTTAGAAGTCAGTTACACCTGGCGAGATTGTAGAGCACGCAAGGATCAAGTGATTGTGGAAAGTGCGGACTGTGACGTGTTATAATTAGTGCGGAACTCTTACAATATTATTGCGTGTGGACAAATTTTACTTGAATTGTTGCAAGAGAGTACGTTTTCATTTCATATTGTTATTTGTGAATAACTAAAGCTGGTAATTAGAACGACTTCACTGGTGTCCGTACTTTGTTTCCACTGTACAATTCGACGATCCGTGAGGCCGCCGTAGCCATATGTTCGACTTTGTTTTGTAGTGTGGCTTATACTAATAAATAAATATAATTATATATGTGGTATAATAAATAAAATAATTATATGCGGTTTGTAAATAAACTACCTACGTTCAACCATATATGAATGGAACCATCAGCTGAACTCTAAAATCAGTGAGTAAAGATAGACGCGTGTAGTTCTACGGGATGATGACCTCGCCACATTTCTCTATGGCTCTGAGAATTGGCTGTAACGGAATCGCAAGCCAGTCGCATCCAAACGGTCGAAATGAGATTTCTCAGGCGCGTGCCAGGGTATACTCTTCAAGACCATACGAGAAATGCAGATATACGGGACAAAATGAATCACATTTTGAGTAAACTATCCTCGAGAGGATTGCCCAGTATCGGCTAAAATGGTTGGAACATTTTAAAACCGAATGGATGATGGCCGCATCCTGTGACGATTTAAAGATTATTTAAATAGCACAAATTAATTTTTTGTTCTTATAACAAGTGAGAGTATAATCCACCCCTCTCTGTACCTAGATACCTGTATCAACGTGTATAAAGACTAGTACGAACATGCAAAGTACAATGTAATTAAGCGAAAACTAATAATCCTTATAATTAAATAAAAGACGTAATAATAATAAAGGAAATATCTAACTCCTAACTAAGAAAAGGTAGAATAATTTATCGTAGTTGATTAATGGACAATTAATAGTAATAAAGGAACGAACTACTTTTCTCTCAGCGCGTAAACCGCGCCAGCTTCCACACTCCCTGCCCCTAAACTAACGCCAGTCGCCGGAGAATCTTCGACGTAAGCAGCTCGAAAATGTGTCGTGTAGTTAAACTTACGTTTATGTCGCTAAAAAACGATATAACAAGAAGTTAGTGCTTCTCACTTAATTAATCCAATGTAGCGTAAGCGAAACGAAGATAAAAAACTAGTAATATAGTTCTGACGTTGAGGAAATAGTCTTAATAAATAAAAAACTTAGCCGACACATCTCTTTATGTAAAGCAAGTGGTAAGATATGTTCCTTGCCATGTAAAAGGTAACATCAGTGCTGTTAAAATAAAAAAAATAATTAAATGTGAAAAGTGAACACCAACACCAGGAGAGAAGTTACTACAACTGTACGAACTTCAAGTAGCAGAATTACAGCGCCATGACCTAGACCACAATTCAAAAACAACAAACTAAATGGAGGATCCAGATGGACAACGAACGACACCCAAGAAGACCTACTGAAGAGGATCATCTCGACCGCCAGCCGCAGACTCACGTTATATTCAGGTGACACTAAACCATAACTTCTGTGCATACATTGTTTTTAACAACCGCAACAAAAAGAACAGTAATGTTTCTTGTAAAGACTTTTTAGATCACATAAATATTAGCATTTTAATGTTTGTAATTTCTGTAATGCTATAGTAATAACCTGCTGATGTTTAAAGGTAACGTTAATCTGAAATTACATCAGACTATTCTTCAAATAGTTTGGATGAGGTTAAAGTATGTTAGAATATTACAAAGTTAGAACCCACATCCGTGGTAATAAAAGTAATACACAGCTGTATGATTTTGAGATACTAAGAGTAAAAATTTAAAGAGTATTTAATGCAGAATCTATAAGAATTTTCCTTAAAAGTAAAGTAAAAACAGAAAGATGACCATTAAAGTTATTATGTTTATATCCGTAGTTAAAATACAATAATAAAGAGATGTTTTCGCTAATATCCAGAGAGTGAATAAATTTATGTAACTTTGGACAAATTCCAGATATGTACATTGTCATAATTTGTTGGTAAGTAATATCTACTAACTACGGCAGCTAGTTTAATTAACAGCAAACAATTAAACTGGTTCCCTATGTTATAATGTCTTAACAGGAGAGACGTTATAATCCCCAAACAACTATTGAAGTATAAGCCAAAACAAGGGTGGGGGGGGACGAACGGGACCGGACCTCCTCGGAGGGTCGAAACGTGACAAGGAACTTTGTTCATCTCTTATTTCTTAGCCTTTATCTTGTTTTTTTTTCAGCTGTGTACGCTAATATAGTAGTAGCTCTTCTTTAAGTGTACAAACAGGTTAATTACACAGCATCTGCGTGTACGTTTGAAATATGAAATGTAGGAAAAACAATTCAGTGACCCCAGAAGAAGTTGTTAATGAAATGACCAAAAAAATTCAGGCGAATTAAATTCTAAAACATTTTGAAACAGCGTATCGGTTGTTGTCTATACAATTTTCTTGGTTTACGTTAATTTTCGTTACGTTATCACCATGATAGGATTGATTTCAGGATATCAACGTTTTTCAGCCACTTTGTAAAATATAATATTGATTAATCTCAACTTGTGTTTTATTTTATATGAAGCCGACACACCTATCCCTCGGATCCCACAGCTCTCCGTCCCCTCGGCTTATAGTTCCACAGTTGTTTGGGGTTGGGCAGTCATCAATTCGGCAAAGATGTTACCACCAATTCAGCCGATACTGGGCGAACCTGTCGAGTATACTAATTATATTCAGTTCCTGCCGTATACCTGTGTTTCTTATATGATCATGGAGAGTATACCCTGGCACATGCCTGAGAAATCTCTTTTCAGCCGCTTGGATGCGACTGGCCTGGCCTTTCGTTAAAGTCCAATTCTCAGACCCATAAAGAAGTGTGGGAAGAGCCATCACCTTGTAGAATTTTAGGCGTGTTCCTTTACTTGCTGAATTAAGCGTTCGCCTAATGGTCCCGCACATAAAAGGGTATTTAATCATTTTGAGAGTATTGACAACCGTCGTGTCAATGGCACATTGACTTTGAGCCGTCGGTGTCGGTTTCTCCCCGCGAGGTGGCGCATCTACGTGAAGGCGACAATTATGTACCAGCAGCAAACAGTGTGGTGGTTCAAACATGGTTAGGGAAGGATTTCCCAGAGGAGAGAAGGGGACGCTAATGAGTGTGTCGTCAACCTTCAAGGGGCTAATCCGGAGTTGGGTGCGAGGAGTTGGGTGGGCACATGTAGAATCGCCCAATGTGTGTGTGTTTGATTCGTATCGGGGTGGGTGGAGGTCCTGTTGTGCTGTTGTTTCTAAACTAGGGAAGAAAGGTGTCTCGGCTGCAGCGAAAGGAGTTCCAGCCAACGATCCGACAGAGGCAGAGAGGTAGGAACTCGGAGACCTCAGCGAATCACCCTTCGTGGTGCTCATAAACCACTCCAGCAGGAGTCACTATTATTGTTATATTAACAATCGAACACTAAAACACTTTTACTTCCATGTTCCATAAGGAAATGGAAGTACGGTGATGGCGAAAAAAATCGTGTTCGAGATAAGGGTTGATTCTCATTGTACTACCCTCAAAACGTGAAGAAAAGTCATTTTTCGAAAAGTGTGTGTGTGTGTCTGTGTGTGTCTGTGTGTTGAATGTTTTCTATGGCGAACGATAACTGCCGCAAATTCACATAGAATCAAATAATTTTTTGCATTCATCTCTGAATTGTTGAGGACTCAAGGCGTATTGATTTTGGTGGAGATCGGTTAAAGGTAAGGTGCAGTTTACCTGCAACGTTTTATGTTTTAACAAGAGTAATTTTTTCTTCACAAACGATAACTGCCGTAAATTCAAACAGAATCAAATAATGTTGTGCATATGTGCCTGAGTTGTAAAGCACTCAAGGATTACTGATTTTTGTAAAGATCGGTTAAGGGGAAGGGGTAGTTTACCTGCAACATTTTATGTTTTAACAAGAGTAATGTACTTAATTTTGATAAATAAAGTATCCTGAAGAGAAGGTTATAATAATCCACTGTAGAAAGGTGGATGAAATATCTATAAATGAAAAGGGTAGTTTAAGGGAGTGGGGGTAATTTTCTATAAATGAAAATGATACTTGGAGGGGGAGGGGATAATTTTTATATGTGTACTACGTTATCGGCATCAAAGATTGTTGTTAAAATTCCTTCCCGGGCTGTTTGGCCGTGGTCCAATGTTTTCTACAAAACCAGACGTTTCGGCAGTGCTATCGACTGTCATCATCAGTGAAAATCAAGTGCGCTAACGTGAGGTGGTATACGTTAGTGACCACAGTACTGTGGTTAAGGCTGAAGAAAGAAGTAGTTTCTAAGGAAATATTTCATTTCGAAAATGATTTTAAATATAAATTTTAGAACATAGAAGTCATGTATGATTCTCCATACCGATATATTTTTTTTTTGTAGAACAAATAAGTAATGACCGTCATCGAGTAACAGAAACTAAGAACTAAAGTACTTGTGTAACAAATCGTCAATATTGAAACACGCGTTAAGGGTGTTGGGTTGTTTACGCGCACGTAACAGGACGACTCGGGGCGCGCGCCTTATCACACCACTAACTTTCGCACTACACGCAAAACTAATGAAAAAAGTTTAGCCCAGAAGTATGAGAAAAGTTGTGTTCTAGGTAGGATTACAGCTGCTGCCCCAACGTGTGTAGGAATAACTCGCTGCCACAAAACATTTTTGCGTCTCCTACATTCGGCATATGTAAATCTGAAGGACTGAAGTTTCTCGTATTTTTTTTTTTTTAATCGATCAAACTGCGATCTAAATTGAATTATTCAGATGGATTGTAGTATATATATATATACAGTGCAACTTGCTTATAACGAGATTCAAGGGACCAGACAAATGTGCTCGTTTAAACCGGGTGCTCGTTACATCCGAGTTGCCGACTCACAAGCCTAAAATTTTGATGTGTGTCGAACACACAACAAAAACGTCCGGTACTACAGAAGAGGCTTTGCGCAATAAACTTTTGACGTGTTTTACATTCTACGGTGAAAGTGTAATTTAGACTTTAAACATTCTTTGCTGAATACTGGCGTTCAGTGCATTCGCGAAATACAGTAAAATTAATTGTGTAGTAAAAACTTACAAAAATCAGCCGAAAGTTTGCTATCTGGTAAAAAACGCAATACTTTCCAAGCTACATGTACAATATTAATTTTTAAATTACACAAAAATTCACTCTGATTTATTTGTCTTTTTGTTCATCGTTCTAAATGGAATCGTCAAAATTATGTTTCGCACATAGAACTTAATTAACCTTAAAAAAGTCATCTATTTTTATATGTTTAGTAATTTTGTATCTGTAGATATCAAAACAGTTTTGAATTCATCACTTACATTATTAGTTTCGCTAAATTGCGTTAATGATATTTTGAACGAATGTTTACAATGCTGTATTGTAACGAACGTTTGTTAGACCTTAACCCATGAACAAGCCTGCGACAAAATGCTCGTTATAACCAAGTCTCTAATGCGTTCCTACTCGTTGAAAGCGAGTTTAGTTTAATTATCATTACTAAGATACAAAACCAATCAAATCTCGTACTTTCGCTCGTTACAGCCGAGTTCTCGTTATACGCGAGCTCGTTATCCGCGAGTTCCGCTATATTTTATTTACGCGTCGTGTGTAGTATGCACTCTGAGCGGTTTTACAAATCCGATTTTTAATGTAGCCAAAGTCCCGACTATCCGGGCCGACTCCAACAGGCGAGATCCGTGATTTTCTATTAAATTTATGTACGATAAAAGGTATGTTATATCACATGACGAAGGCTTTCATGGCTTGTATCAGGTGGTAAAGGTTCGTAGTCCTTCAGTCTGCGACTGGTTTGTACCCTCCCCGCATATATACCCGTGGTGCGTGTGGTACTGATTCTCTCACAGGTATATGGGACCTACAGTTTAACGCCGGATCCGAACGGCATAGTTAGGGAAGGTTTATACTAAGCAGGATACCTCTCGCTGGTTTGCCATTGCCTTGCGAGGGGGAACGGTCGTATCTAAATCAGATGGCCCCCGGCGGGAATTGAACCCGCGCCGACAGCGTAGCAGCGCCACATGGTAAAGGTTTCAGGTGGTAAAAGTGTAAATGGATGACGCAGCCAGCATGGCAGCCATTTTCGGATAGTAGATGTTGATGTCCAAACAACTAGAATGGTGTGTAGCCTGTTGATTCACTGCAGTTTTCGTTCATAACTTTCTCAAATAATGGTAAGTATTAAGCTTACACGGCTGCTGACACTATTCTCAACATTACTAAATACCGGCCTGTTAGGCCGTGGTGGTTGCTGTAAATCCTCGGCAACATTTCGTATCCCACCCTCGGGGTTCTTCTTCAGGCCGCAAAAAGGGACAGTGTTAAGAAAAAAGTTCTGAAATAAATAAAATCAGACGAATAAACTTCACACGACTAAATATTAAAAATAAAGAAAACAAAGAATAAATGACGTGAGCCGTAAATTTTAAAATGTTTTTGCGTAAAATAAGCGGCCGTATACGCTCGCCACGGTCGTTAAAGTGCAATTAGCAATGGTCATTTTTCATTAAAATTTTTATTTTTATTTAATTCGCTACATATTAATTGCATAAACATGTTTATATTAAACATTACTAAATAATACAAATTTATTTAACTTTTGGCGGACACCAAGTTTAGATAATGTAGCTACAGCGGTTCTTTCCTTAGCAATATCATAGCACAACATTTTATAAAATAATGTCCCTATTAATTTGATAAGTTTCACTTCATGGCTGTCTTGAAAAAAAAATCATTTTTTGAAATATGTTTTCTAATCACTGTGCCGGCAAAGTTTTAAAAAATTCCTTTTTTGGTATTAAGTTTACAGTCAGATATAATCAATAAATTATACACACATTTTTACAATCTTTAAAACGTCTAATGACGCTCTAATTAATTTCCGCTTCACACACGGTCAGTAAAATGTGTGAAAACGCTCAAGTAATTGTCATCTGTTATCAGTAAATGAACACACTCTTCACACTTTAACTTCGAAAACGTTTTTCGAATAATTTTAATTGTGTCACGGTGGCCCGATTAAATTTTTTAATGGGCCCTTTAGAATTTTTCCCATAAGGATCCCTACCCGTGCTCTCTCTCCCTCTCTCTCTCTCTCTCTCTCTCTCTCTCTCTCTCTCTCTCTCTTTCACACTCTTTTCATCGCTAAACAGAACTTATATTAAACAGATATTAAAGTTATGCTCAGATGATAAAAGGATTCATGTCCGGGCTGTGTGGCCGCGATCGGTTCCTTTTTTGACTCATTTTCTAAATGTTTCAGTCACCCTTAGCAGGCCTTCTTCAGTAGAAAAAAGTTAAAAGTGTCCCTAACCTACAGTTACATACCCCAAACAGAGGTAAAACCCTAACCTAACTCAACCTTACCTCGGTTGGGTACGTTCGGCTCTCCACCCTTTCACGGACGCTTTCAACTTTTTTCTAGTGAAGAAGGCCTACGGAGGGTGCCGGAAATGATTAGAAAATGAGTGTAAAGAGCAGCCGACCACGGCCAAACATACCGGATACAAATGCTTTTATCAGTAACTCCGGCCGTGATAGCTTACGTTCATCATCATCATCACCACTCCAAGGACTAGACTTTAGACCTGTTCCGGAGCCTATCTCCTCCTCGGTCTACCGACATCTCTCTTCCCAGTAGGGTGATAACCCAAGGCAGACACATATAGACGGATATCAGGCATGCGATTCAAGTGTTCACACCACCTCCTTCTATGGTCTTCAATCTTCTGGTGCAATGATACAATGTTTAAATTGCGTCCGATATCCTCGTTCCTTCTCCGATCCAAGAGAGAACAACCTTGCGTCCCTCTTAGAAATTTCATTTCGCCTGCCAGAATCCTCTGACCAAGAGTCCATGTCTCACTAGTATACAGGAATGTGGGGGACAGCCAGAGTTTCATAAAATTTCATTCGGGTATCCTTCCGTGTTGTATTTTTCATGTACCTATGAATCGTTCCACAGATGCGTCTAAAGCTTACGTTACGCTCAGATTTTATCCAACCGTCGGCTGTGACGCGCGCAGGAGCAGGGGGTGATGATGTTTCGGTAAGAGCATACACATAAAGCCACGGCAAAAGCAGACAAAACCTATCGTTTGCCCCTGCTCACCGGTCAGTTAATGTCTAGCCGAAGGCATCAGCGATAACATGCTCCGCAAACCGGTATATAAAGCCGCCACCCCCGCCCGCCGTTATGGCATAACGTTCCACCCTCCCCCCACCAACACACATAGTCAGTTATTGACTTCAAAACACAATCGTGTTTAGGCTTCATACATCGCCCGCCTCCTCACCCACACTGCCCCTATTTCGTTTACCAGTCAAATCGTTCTATTTGTCACAACAACCAACAGTATTTCCTATCAAATTTCCGAGGTCCGTAAGAGTTCTATAAGTAAATGTCTTTTTACTTAAACAGGTTACTGGCCTGCTGTAAAACCCTCAACCCGGAGGACCAGGAACTTCGATTTCGCGCTGCTCTTCCCCTAGAGAGTTGCTTTCACATCCAGCTGACGAGCTCTCTCAGCCCGATCGCAGTAGAGCCTATGTGTGCAGCCGTTGGCCTACTGTAGGCTTCTCCGCCTCCATACTAGATGCACACCCTCTTGCCGATCTCCACCATCCTGCCAGACATAAGGCGACGGGTAGGAAGGATGTCGGTGAGTTCCTTTGAAGGATTTCGCACTCTGTGTAACAATGTTATATGAACAAGATTAAATTTCTTTTATCCAAAAATAAAATAATTATTTTAGTGCTAAGTTAGGCCTATAAATGAATAATAATCATCACCATTATTATTATTATTATATAACGTTAATATTATCATTAATATATTACATATTGTTATATAATCGTTGCGCTGGTATCATTACATAATAATAAAATAAACGTTTTCAACCAACTAAAGTTAGGCCTATGTGTATCGGACTAAAATGCCACTCAATCCTTTGGATGGGGCCTCCTCAGTAACTCTACTGTTAAACCCTCTTACCAATAGATGCACCTTTTAGTGCCCATAAAAATAACCTTTCTTGAAGTTAAGGGTACAAACAGGTAAGCGGACGATGACGACCCCGTCCAGTACCGACAACCCGAAGCCACATGATCTGGTATTTCAATAGAAAGCAACTAATATGTATATAGCCATAAAACTCTACGTGAAAGAAAGACAGAATAATCTTGGGAATAGCCACTGGGTTTCACCCCATCAACCGTGAACATAAACGAGAAGCTGCTGGATGAGGTTGCTCAGTTGTAAACATTAAGGGAGGTGTTTTTAGTGGAAAAGAGTCCCACACTACTGGGAACCACGGGGTTCTCGTAAAACAAAAATTATGGCTTGGATACTGGATACATAAATTTTAAAATTTTACTATAATATTTGATTAAGACTTGGAATTCGTGGTTGTCCGGGATTATTATCGCGGGACAACACCTTACCTGACTATTTTCAGTAGACAACACACAGCCGATGTAACTAATAACTAACAGTGAGCACTGTTCAGTAATTGAAGTTCGTGTACTCGCTTACTCGTATTACGTTCGCGCAAAATGGAACAAGCACATTCTTTCTGTTGTTCACTATAACGTTTCTTTGCCTTTTAATTCCGCTTATCTTCAAAAGGTCTAAATAAAATAAACGTTTTGAAAAAAAAACCCTCCAGCATAACAATCTTTCTTTCTCTTAACGAGGCAGCAAAATGAAAAATACGGAAAGATAAGTTTTCAGTCCTTAAAGCAGAAAAAAATGGAGTAAGACAGAAGCTTGAGATAAGGTTCTGCAGCGCTCTCTAATGTCATTTTATTCGGAACTAACTTGACGTTTCTCTTCTACGGTTTTAATGAAAACTGGGACTGATAAACCCTTGTAACGAGTTACAGATAAAAAAAAAAACAAAAAATAAATACTTCTAAATTGCACACCATAAAACGCGTAATAAATAAACAAAACGATAATTAAAAAATTCGCCGACTAAACAAATAGAAATTAATAGGCCTATATACATATATATATATATATATATATATATATATATATATATATATATATATAAGAGGCACGTTCTAATGTAATAACGGACCGACTGCCATTTGCATAAAGAATAAGTGGCTACAGATAAATTGCACTCCCTCCTCCTCTAGTCCTCTCGCGAAGAAAGAAGAAAAGAAGAAACGGGACAGCCAATAAAAACCAATGTGATGGAAAAATCTCATGAATTATTTAGTGCAATAAATTGCCCCACGGTAATAATACTGGTCAAAATTATTACCGGCGCGTGAGCGTACAATGTTCGCAATCGGCTCGATGGCTCGGACGATGATTCTGCCATAGAGCCATTGTTTTATTACGTTTTGTCAGATTTCCGAATACCGAAGTGGGTTCACCGATTATTGTCACTCTCCTTCCCTCTTTCACACATTCCCTGTCTGTCCCCCCTCTCGCTCTCTCACTCTCTCTCTCTCACACACACACACATCATTTACCTGCTTAACTAATATCTGTTATCTGTCTCCTCGCGCTTGTCCATGTTTACACACACACACACACACACACACACACACACACACACACACACACACACACACACACACACACACACACACACACACACACACACACACACACACACACACACACACATTTTAAGGAGATTTCGTTCACATGAAAACGTAATTCAAATGGCAGTTTCATCTACAGTAGACATTATTATGCTAACAACTATTGCGGCGACATAACTGACCTTCTTACACAATTACTGGTAAGGTGAACAAGAATTATCTTGGACAAAATTCTTTTACATTATCTTTAACTATTTTTTTTTTTCACGACGAGATCATATAAGAAAAGATGGCATAAGACGTTATTTAGATACATTTGTAGTTAATTAAAGGATTAAAGTATACAGAAGAAAATGGATTCAACATATCAATAGTAGAGAAGAAAGTAGAATACCGAAGATGGCGAAAGAGTACAAAACCCTAGAGGCAGAAGAAAACTTGGTAGACCTAAGAAAAGGTGGACTGTGGAATAGGAACAGGCCGCTAAAGCCTAAAACCATTAAGAAGATTATCACGATTTTCGTTTTTCACACCAAGGGACTTTCATAAGATTGTAAACATTAAAGAACACATAAGTACGGTTTAAAAAGATTTTCCTAAACCGGCTTAGACAAACCGTAGTACTACGACAATTACGGAGCCTTCTCGAGAGTGTCATTGTACACGCTTCTCGACTAGCAAAGAGTGTGACGTCTTTGTCAAAGCCGCCCACTTACGTAGCACTCCAGACTGTTCGGGAGCACTCGTCGTTTTCTTCTGACAGTTCCTATCCGTTCCGGATGTTGGATATCATACAGGCTATTTTAACTTCTTGCACTGCTGTACGGAATAAGTCAGTTGTATTCGTGCCAAACCAGGTCCTTAAATTTCTCAGCCTTGAGATTCTCGGTCGCCCAACTCCTCTCTTTCCAAGTACTTTTCCCTGTAGTATGGACTGCAATAAGTAAAATCTCTGTTCATTTCTCATGAGATGTCCCAGATACTGAAGCTTTCCTATCTTCACAGTGTTAATAAGTTCCCTATCGTTCTTCATCTTCCTAAGAACTTCAACATTAGTTATATGTGCTGTCCACGAAATGCTCAGTATTCTACGGTAAAGCCACAATTCGAAAGATTCCAATTTCTTAGTTGTGGCTTCAGTCAAAGTCCAAGGTTCTACATGGATAGTATCATCGTGGCTATGTTCACGGCAAAATCATCCAGAGCACTCGTGACTAAGCAAATATGCTGGCACGCCACCAAAAGAATGGAAAATTATTCTGGAATACCCGCGGGACCTACATAAGCAACAGCAGCCGGCTTAGTGAGTCAGTTGCGGTGGGCGATTTTTTTAGTGCGGCACAAGTGATTAGTGGAAAGCGACTACTGTGTTACAATTAGTGCGAAGTCTTTTAGGTGACATTACAATTGCGTGTGGACAATTTTAACCTGAATTATTGTACGAGAGTGCCTTGTTGATTATAAACTGTTATTTGTCACTAATTAAAGCTGGTAATTGGTGACTTTATTGGTGTCTGTAGTTTGTTTCCACTGTACAATACAGAAGATACGTGACACCTACGTAAGAGAGTACCTATACTCTCGGCAGGATCTGAACTGCAATCGCTTCATTTATTCCTTTTCGTTTCAGCTATCACTTGCCTGCGATTACACAACTTCCTTCACGTTCTGAACTTATTTTTGTTCTTCGCTAGTATTTTCTTTAATCTTTGGTTCGCTGCTACTCGTTCTTCTTCCGATAACACCCTTTTTATTTTCCTTCCTCTCCCTTCAGACAGACTCTTCACCTCAGCAAATTTTGCTTTTGGTCACCTTACGGTTTCCCATATACTTTTCCCCAATAGCATATTTTTCCTACATCCTATGGATTTCTTTTACTTTCCATATTTTTGTTTTTCTATCCTGGAAATTGAGGACGTTGTCTCATGTCTTTTCTAGTTCTGAAGTTTGATTATTTTCCAACACGTGTTCCAATCAAATCTCAATAAAAATATCATAGTGACGTCACTGGTGTCTATATTTTGTTTTCCACTGTACCGTGAGACCGTCGTAACAGTACGAGGACTCTAGGCAGAGTATGAACTGCAATCGCTTCATTCCTTCCTTCTCGTTTCAGCTATCACTGCACTTCTCCCTATCAGCTATTACATGACTTACTTCACGTTCTGAAGTGATCTTTGTTCTTCTCTACTATTTTCTTTTATTCTCTGGTTCGCTCCTGCATGTTCTTCTTCTTCTTCTTCTTCTTCTTCTTCTTCTTCTTCTTCTTCTTCTTCTTCTTCTGATAATACCATTTTGTTTCTCCTTCGTTTCTCTTCAGATAGATCCTTCACCTCCGTTGGGAATTTATGGCATGTGCGGTGGTGGTGCTCACACCTTAACGTCGGGTGTGGGTGTGAAAAGTACTACACACTACCCCGCGGGGTTACACACGCGCGCAAGTAATAAGATTATGGTCGCGCGAAAGTCTGACAAAACTTGTTGTGAGGGTTAACATCTGGCCTGAGGGCGGCTCGCTCGCCAAGCCGTAATCTAATTTGCACTTTCTCTCCCCCCTCTCTCTTTCTCTCTCTCTCTCTCTCTCCACTTCTCTTCTCTTGTAGTTTAGCGTCATGTAAATTTGTTTAAAACTTAACACACTACTGATCAGAAACTTATCTGAATTCGAATCGATTAACCCGGTATTTTGACGTACATTCTATTGTATGTTTCAGATACGTAGAATAATTATAGAAATTAGAACGATACAACCTAGTCAGATTTGCATTGTTGATCGACGCTGTTCTCGGAAAATGAACAGTGAATTTGAGGTCGGTATTTAATTAAATCGATGCGTATGGTAAACGTAGCGGTTGCTCCGTGTATTGGTAACGTAATGGCGAATTGTCAGCGATTAAATATTGCTACGCCGATTACGTATTGCTCTCGAAACGTCGGCAGCTGCTGTTATGTAATATTAAAAACACGTAATTTTGCTTCTCGTCACTTGACTGTTCCCTATATCTTCTACCCTGATAGCAAAGTTTTTCTACATCCTAATGGACTTCTTTTACTCTCAATACATTTGTCTTCCAGTTCTCCTGGAAAAGGAGAATACTGTCTCCTATCTTTCCTGGTTTTGAGTTTGAATTATATTCAACAAGTTTTACAATCAAACCTCAATAAAAAAAATTAGCTACCTCTTCACTTCACGGAGTAGGCACTTTGCCTGTTCCGTCTTCACAGAGTGTCTTCCCATCACACTCTCGGTCATCCTACATCTCCTGTACCAAACGGGCTCGTCCATCCTCCATTCTGTCCAGATGCTGCAACCAATCCCTGCGATATGTCTGAATCTTATCATTTATGGAGTACGCTTGTTGCTCTTCTCTGATATTATCATTACGGAAACGATCCTGTCTCGTGCAACCCCTTGTTCAGTAAATATTTAGCAATTACAATAATTTTCGTGAAACCGTTTCCAGATACAGGTAACAACGAATAAAGATTATCCTACTACTGTACTCTTTTCAAGGACACTTGACTGCCAAACGTTATTATTTACGGGTACGTTAAGTTATTCTAAAGATAAGATAAAAAGTATAAGAAATACGTCACGCGCGACGTGAGTTTACTTCAGACAACTGTGACTAGGAATATTACTGGCGATAATCTTTAAAACGACTACGTTACTAAACGTTACGAGTACAAACGTTAATAGAAAAGTCAAAGTTAATTACCGTTAAGAGATTTAGTCTGTTGTACCTCTTATCTCGTTGGAAAACTAACGCAGCAGAGAATGATTTTTTTTTTTACTGTCGTAAAAAAAATGTTCAGCTCGATCGCGCAAGCTGTATTCAACCTTCGGGTGTTGCATCGTGCGGGTGTCGCGACGCGACACGATGCGACGAGACGCCGCCCCGACTAATTACGCCGCGGCCTGGTACGACACGATTTCCTGCAGCAAAACGAGGCGTTACGGCGAAACCCGCCTCTACTGTAAACGCAAATAACGTTCTCAGCTACCAAATACAACAAAAGCTCTCAACGGGTTGTACAAGGTGCGCGCGGCGGCTGAAGCAATTTGAAGGGACAATTTACAACCTCCAAAAGGTCTACACAAGACGCGCGCGACGGTCAAGGGATTTCGAAGGGACACTTTGCAGTCTTCAAAATATTTCAAGCATGAACGTTTCGGTACAGCCTTGAGCTCGTTTAGCGATTTTCGTTTTACGTCTTCAACGGTCGCGGAACGTGGCCCTTTCGTGGAAGTTATCACTATTGGGAGGAGAAAAGATCGCGTTAAGACACATCTGCATAATACGGCAGTGCCGTGTCATCATTATGACATTTTCTTTTGCCTAAGCTGGCAAAATTCTTAACAAGCAATGACGTGCATTCAGGAGCATTATCGGACTGCAATCTGCATAAAATATTCTTCCGTAAACCTGGCCGTTTTCTACAAATAGCATCATACAAATAGCGTAAAATGTGCGAACAGTACTCTTTATTTATCACTGCGCCTAGCGATGAATTTCGTTGAACACAAAAACATAATCTTCATGTGACAATAACTATCTTCAACTTGTTTAAAGCAGTCTTTGAAGCTTTTAAACCGCTTGTTCACGTACAGGAGTCTCGCCAGAAACCTTCTCAACACGTTTACCAGGACAGAACAGTTTATCTCATAGTCTATACAAAATTTAATCAATGTTCTACAATTTTGCTATGTAGAAAGACAAAAAATTGCCCACTACATCTAAGGACAACTTACTCAGTGAGCTGTGAAATCTAAACTATGCATCAAATAGAGCTGGAATTCTAGACGATTGTCACTAACATGTGTACCAACATCACATAAAAACAGTTTGTAATCGGACACTTGTAGCGATGGAAATTGTAAAATTTCACGAACTTTTTGATCAAACCTCCTTAATTGCATTGTACCGTAATTAATCATACCATTTATTTTTAAGCGCATGTAGGCCTATATTTTGTTATTCCGTAATTCGTTCGTATATTTTCCCAATTCGTCACCCGTCCTCCGCCGAACATGAGGAATTAGCGAGTTTCTACTGTACATTAAGTATGATCGAACAGAACAGGCAGTTGCGGGGAAGGTAAACCGCTACCTAGCTGCAACTGACACACCGCGGAAACCTCAATAACGTGTTGCATACTGGGCGGTATCCTGTGGCCGCAGCTAATCAATTACTGTAAGCAACCGTCAGTCAGCACTGACCCGCGCTTAGCCTAGTTTATAAACTAGCTTAGCCTAGTAGGCTATAAACCTGTTAGTTTCCAAACATATCTGTCAACTTATTCTCTGTTTATCAGTTCCACTAAATATACCTGTACGTGTCACGCGTGTTTTGAAAATGGACAAAACCAAACTTCGTGCTGTTGTTCAATTGTTTGTTAAAAATGGTCTAGCGCCCATGGAAATGCACAACGAAATGGTAGATGTGTTAGTAGACACTCCCCCTTGAAAAACACTGGGTGGTAAGTGGGCACTCCAGTTTAAACGTGGTCGTACGACCTAGTCGACGACCAAAAAGTGCACAACTTCAAATGCGGTACCCACTTTACCGAAAGGTTTTTCATACAAACTTCTTGAGTTAAAAATTTACACTCAACTGAGATGCCAATGACCTTAGCAATACCATCTACTCTCAACCGCACGGCTATGAAATTTTTTAAATGATATCTGGAGCAGAATCTGCAAACACATCTACAATTTCGCTATGAATTTCCACTGGCGCGAGCGAGCAATTACAAAACATTTCTAACACATTTACAATTTCACTGTGAATTTCCATTGGCCCAAATTTGTCAAGTGTTTGTGAATTCCTTTTTGAACAAAGAAGGCAATCACAGCACGATGTTTGAATTTGTACATTTTTCAAAACAGGCGTGACACGTAAATTTCGAGCAGCTGGTGAACAGTGAATAAATTAACGGAAAGATTTGAGAACTTACAGCTGTTCAAAAAGAACTACGAATATTACAACACACTAAAAATTTTAGTTTACCATTAAGGCACAGATGTCACTCCGCGAAAGTTTCAACTAAATTTACGCAAAGAAATGAAAACGCCGAACAATGCGACACAAAAAACACGGTTAGTACATCGCTACAAACCAACTGGCTTCACTACAACTGGGATCGGCTGAAGAGAAACATTTAAATGATGTACACAAGAAATCCGACGAACTTCAAAGAAACAGCTGAATTTCTTTTATACTACGAGTTGTACACAAGAATCCCGACAATTACCGTGACCGCGGAGACAATGCCCTACTAATTGAAAACCGCGGTGACTGACTACACCGGAAGCGACCGTTAACGCAACTTTCCTGTACTCCGTTACCGCGATGTGGGCCACAGCCACGCTTTCTCACCGCCGCGCCACGTCGTTGTAACTCGGTTATTCACGGTTCCAAAATCTGTTTACGTAACTCCGTTGTTGCGTAACTGCAGTGGCGACGACCCCAAACCTCTACCGGTCGTACACGCAAATTCGCTCCTTCCAATACGTATCCCGTTCCTTCTCCTTCTTCATCACCCTTGACAGATTACGTGTTCCTGAATACTGACCTTGACACCTCGCTGCGAGGCTAACAAAATTTATGTTTATTTCGCACACGCAGGGGCGCATTTACGGGGAGACGAACGGGACCGGGCCCTTCCCACAGACGGTCGAAAAAAGTTGACGAAATTTATTAATCTTAAATTTGCTGACTAATAAACTTGAGTGAGGCGTGGGTCATGACAAAAAAAGGAAAGCGGCACGATTCAGAGTGCTGAAATGCAGTTTCTTCGAAATACTTTAAATTATACATTGCAAGATAGAATAAGGAATGAGGATATCCGAGCAGAACTCGAAATAAAGGACAGAAATAAAATTATTTCAATTTACAGAAGACAATGGATCATCCGCAAAGATGACGGAGGATGATTGCCGAAAGCGGCACTGAACTATAAAGCCATTGGTAGAAGAGACGTGGGTCGACCGAGGATGATATGGGTGCTGGGACAGGTTTATATAACCTAATCCTTGAAGAGAAGGAGGAGAAGAAGGAGAATTTTTTGACTATTTTATAATTTTTCCAGCTGTGTACGCTTACATAATAGTAACTTTTTTTTAAATATACAAACAGGTTGATATCAATAAGCTTATAGATACCACCGAAAATCGTTTGCAAAGAACGCTACATAATTTACAATGGTGTTCGATTCGAATTTCCACAAGCAAGGTGACGGATTTCCTGGGAAGCAATCCTGTAAGAGCCAAAATAATAATTAACAGCCAACTAACTGAACAAGTCTCTCACTTTAGCTACCTAGGCTATGCTATATCATATGGGAACAATAGAGACATAGACAATAAACTACATAAGTTTCAAATTATGTGCGACACCATAAGAACACTAAAAAACAAGACGCGAAAAGATACTCAGCTCAAGTTTTAAAAGGTAATGGCTCTCCCTATGCTTTTTTATGGAAGTGAGTTATGCGCAATGAAAAAGAGAGATAAAAGCCGCATACAAGCAGCGGAGATGAAATTTTTAAGATCGGACAGAGGTTATTCTAAACAAGACCGATTTAGAAATGAAGAGACTAGAGAAGAGTTGGAAATATACAACTTAACTGAGAAAACAGAGTTGCACAGAAGAAATTGGAAGGAACATCTGGAGCGTATGGATGATTGAAGACTATCAAAAGGAGCAAGAAGATACAAACCAGCTAGAAGAAGAAGCGTAGGGAGACCAAAGAAAAAATGGGAATAAATCATATAAAGCCGGAACAGGTTATCAAAAAAAGAAGAAGAAGAAGAAGAAGAAGAAGAAGAAGAAGAAGAAGAAGAAGAAGAAGAAGACATCTGCGTACACGTTTAAAATACCTATAAAATATAAGAAACTCAACCAAGTCAATAAGTATCTTCTAAACGATATTTCAAAGACGCGTATTTTTATTGTGTTGTTACCGTTTATTTTATTGGCACTGGTTTCAGGATACTATCACACGTTTTTCAAACACTTTAAATGTTATTAGTATTCATTGTTTTTGTGTTCTTTTCATGAAACCGACTCGATCGGACCCCCCACCCCACCCCAGACTGAATTCTAGGTTCGGTACTGCGCAGAACAAGTTTCGTACACTGTTTCACAGTACCTGACGACAGATTTTGAACCGTCCCTTAGAGATGCGCAAAGACAAACGCCTCGTTTCAAGATTAACAAAATTTCAGTCATTCCGCACATGAGCGCAACAGTCTTCTGCTCATAGTGTTTCTTAGTGTAATGTATCACTCACTGAATACCTGTTATTCTACCATTCTAGTATTAAATTTCGATTTATTTAACAAACCAAATTTACAAACAGAATTAACACTGTTGCACACCACTATAGAAAAATTATTCAGATTAGCGCTTTCAAGCTCACAGCTCATCATCAGATCGGAAATAACGTTACTTGTAGGCTATTGATGATGAGCTGAGAACGTTACATTTCCGACCTGACGATGAGCTGAGAAGCTTGAAAGAGCTGATCGGAATAATTTTTCTACAGTGGTGTGCAAAGAGTGTCAATTCTGTTTGTGATTATAACGTCTAACACAACTTTATTAATTTAAAAAAATCCATATTTATTTCCTTAAATTTTTATAAAAGTATGGATAAACAATTATTTTGTAGGAACGACGACGACATTCATAAACGACTGGTCGTATCTGCTTTATCGTTCCTCTACGACCGTGAAGTATAACACGGAACATCGATTATTGGAAGGTCACAGTAACGCATTGTTCAGAGACAATAAGCATGTCAGGCCAAAAGTAATCCGCTCCTTTAGAGAACCATTCAACAGTTTTATACAACCTTGATTAATAAACGTTGAGGGGCGTATTTACCGGGGGGGGGGGGGACGAATGGTACCGGATCCACCAGAGGATCGAAAAAATTGAATTTTGTTAATCTCTTAATTTTTAGGCTTATTCTTTTTTTTCGCCTGTGTACGCTAATATAGTAGTAGCTCTTTCCTAAATATACAAACAGGTTTATGATACAGCATTAGCGTATACACGTAATGTATGAAATATAGGAAAATCAATTCAGTCAATAAGTATCTTTTGACAATGTTTCAATAACGCGGATTTTTGTTGTGTTATTACCGTTTACTTTAATGGGACTCATTGCATGATGTCATAACTCGTTTTTAGCAACAGTAATGTTGATTACTGTCTTAATTTGTTTTTTCTTTTGTATGAAGCCATCCGGGATCCCCACCAAAGACAAATTCTAGATACGCCACTAAAGGTTAGTATTAGACAAAACGCTAACAAAATTTACGATCGAGGTCAGAGTGGCTGGACGTTACTTCTGTATTTTTCTACTACGCCAACAACGATACTGCTTAACACAAGTCTGTTTACGTCATCAACGTATTTAAATACAGTCTGCGTAAAATTATTTACGAACTTCACAAACTACTGATTTTTCTATGCGCTGAGATCAGTTATTTACTTACCTCCTGTTGATACAGATAATCTGTGATTGTTTTAGCTGATCTTTAATTATTACAACACTTCATTATTGTAACTAACAGATTATCTGTGGAACGATTCATAGGAACCTGAAAAATAAAACACGGAACGACACCCGAATGAAATTTCATAAAACTGAGGCTGTCCCCACATTCCTATACGCTAGTGAGACATGGACTCTTGGTAAAAGGGACGTGCGTGCAGTGGATTCAGGCAGCCGAAATGAAATTTGTATGAGGGACGCAAGGTTGTTCTCTCTTGGATCGGAGAAGGAATGAGGATATTAGACGCGATTTAAACATTGTGTCATAGCACCAGAAGATGGAAGACCACAGAAAGAGATGGTGTGAACACTTGAATCGCATACCTGATATCCGTCTACCTGTGGCTGCATTGGGTTATCAACCTACTAGCAACAGAGATGTCTGTAGACCAGGGAGGAGATGGGTTCCGGAACAGGTTTTAGGCCTAATCCTTGGAATGGTGATGGTGGTGGTGATGATGATGATGATGATGATGATGATGACGACGATGATGATGAGATTATCAGAGCCCATTGGAATAACCCAAGGCGCTCGGCAGAGTTGCAGTCTTTCTCCTGTTTAATTTATCATCTATATAGATGATGCCATAATGAAATGGAAATTGGACTACAAAAGGATTATACTGGAGGAAAGCATTTTAGTTTAATAGTTTAATGTATGCAGACGGTCTTGTGATCATCCAAGAGAATGGAAACGTCCTCCAAAGCTCGTTGTTTTATCTTACTGACATTTTGGCAGATTACAATGAAACCATTTCCTTATCCAAAACAAAAGTTATGGCTTTTTCTGGGACAAATCATATTAGAACAAAGATTGTCATACAGGTGCCAGATTTCAAGTGTGTAGGGTGCAGCATCACGTGGCAACATAACAGATAAGGAGGTTGAAAGCAAAATTAGTCTCTTCCAGTCGCTTTGTAGTTGTATCATTGAACACTTAAAAAAGAAGACAAAGCAAGAGACGAAAATTAAATATTATAATGTAATGGTCAAACCTCAACTACTGTATGGTAGTGAGACTTAGATTAGAAAGGCCAAAGATATATCTAGAATACAAGGAGCGGAAACGAGGTTATTGAGGGCTGTAAATGCTTGTACCAGGAGAGATCTTATCAGAAATGATCATATTGGAACGGAGCTAGGCATAGCTGAAAGCTTAAATTAGAAAATCTCCAGGTACATAATGGAGTGGCGGTTACACGTAGAGAGAATGGATCCAACTAGATTTTCAAGAAGAGTCTTTGACTATCATCCAAGGGGGAAGAGAAGTGTGGGAAGATCCCGTAAGCGATGGTTGGATGACTTCCATCGAGACTGGAACAGGCTACTAGCCTAAGCCGTAAACGATGACGACGACGACGACTCACAGAGAAGTGTAGGAAGACCCCGTAAGCGGCGGTTGGATGACTTCCATCGAGACTGGAACAGGCTACTAGCCTAAGCCCGTAAACGATGACGACGACGACGACGCTCATTAGTTTATATGCAGTCGTGTATTTTGCTGCACATTTCACATAAACTAGGCGCACACGAAACTAGACATTACCGACACGATACTGTCGGAAATAAAATCCTGGGCCGTGATGCGCTAAAGTTATTATTTTCAGACGTTTCGCCTCACCTCTGAAAGCCGTCTAGAGTGAGTAAAACGATTAAACACGTATTATCTACGAATCTAATTTACCTATATAAAAAATAAACATCGATTTCCTGACATTCAAACGTTTGCCAGAACGTTTCCAATAATCGTGCTGAACGATTACTGTCGGATTCGGAAGAAAATTCGAAGTACACGTCAAAAGAAATATCACGTCGCAACGAGATTACTGAACGTATCGACCGATACTTCGCGCGCTTCCGACTTATAAAAAAAATAAATAAATTCCCCCATGCTTTGTTAAACTTGATATTAAGTCTCACTACAGTATGCGCCCTTAACTCTCTGTAAGATTCCACTAAGTTAGCAGCAAACTTGTTATCATAATTTTCCGCTGCTTTATAAAACTTATAAACGTATATAACTTGTTGTGCAACAACTTTGCAACAGTTTATGCATATAATAAGTTGCATCGCGAATAACTAAACAAACTACAGAATATGTTCCACTTACAGTACAGTACCCAGCTGCTAACACTTGTACTCACCTGAAATAAAACACAATATTTTTATATTAATTTCAACGTAATTAAATTTCATATAACTTACATACACTGAAAATACCAAATGATCTTAACTGAAATGTAAATTAAATAATATTCGCTTCGCCTGTAATTTCGGCACAATTACGATAACGTGAGTCGATTGGGAATTCTGTCAGTTCAGGAATACCGAAGTCGACTAATCATGTCTGTCACGTCTCACTCACACTAACGCGCGCAGACATTCAATTCCGTTGCGCGTTATACTGAATAATGTAACCATTAATAATCTAACCCAGAGGATCACACGTTTTTAAGTTCGGGATCCACTTTAAAGGGTTTTACACTTCGTGGGACCCATAAGCATGAGCGCCTGAACAATTACTTGTAGGAGTGTGCATCCAAATTATAATCATATTGTTGGTAACATGAGTACTTTAAGCCCACTTTCACGAATAAACAAACTCCACACATTTAAGTCTATTTAATACTAACTAAAAGTAACAGGTCTTTCAGACACAGAAAGTAAATTTTCAAGCCCAACTTCGCGACCCACCAAACGCCTCGTCTAGGCCCCGCAGTGGGTCACTCACCATAGGTTGAGAGTAAAATTTTGCGCTCGCAAAACGGGGAGGGGGGCCTCGAAGCCATGGAGAAGACAATCCCCCTAGGACAAGAGAAGTCCGAATTACATCTCCTCCCTCCAGATGGAGGCTGTGCGGTTAGGAACAGTAACCCATCCACGTAAAAAATATCTTACTTACAGGATCCAGAAAAAAAACCCTTGGAAATGGTGTTAATGGGAAAATGACCACAGCAAAGAGATCTGGACTAAGCCAGAGTTATGACACAAAGAGACAAAGCAATGATTCAGGCAGCGAAGATGAAGTTTATGAGGAGTGGTCTAAGCTGTACCATTGTTTATAGACAGAAGAACGTGGATATAAGGACGGAACTGGGGGTCGACCCATTGTTGGAACAGCTAAAGAACAACTGAAGAAGGTAGTGTGAACATTTGGGAAGAATGGCGGGTGACAGGATTCCAGTGCTGGCAACGGAATACTGACCGGTGAGGAAGAGATGTGTAGGACGGCCGAGAGCGAAGTGGGTCCGGAACAGGTTCAGGATGAGCCTATTCCTTGAGGTTGATGATGATGATGCTGATATAAAATATAACAGACGAAATGTAAAATAAGTAGTAAATAAAAAATATTCTCCTTCTTTTTCTTCTTCTTCTCCTCTTCAAGGATTAGGTTATATAAACCTGTTCCGGCACCCACCTCATCGTCGGACGACCCACGTTTCTTGTACCACTGGCTTTATAGCTCAGTGCCGCTTACGGCAATCGATCCTCTGTGATCCTTTGCAGATGATCCCGCTATCGTCTTCTGTAAATTGAAATAATTTCATTTATGTCCTTTACTTCGAGTTCCGCTATGATAACCTAAAATTCCTTATTCTATCTAACAATGTATAATTTAAAGTATTTCGAAGAAACTGCATTTCAGCACTCTGAATCTTCCCCCATTCCTTTTTTGTCATCACCCACGACTCACTCGCTTAAATCAATGTGGGTATCGCAACTGATATTCTTTATTAACCAAATTATATTAGAAACCGCTGACGGTTATCAACAGAGCGTAATAAGACTGCCTCCTTAATAGAATGCCTTAATAGTTGTCTCCTTCACTAAACAACTATTAATCAATTACGTACAAAGAACGGTTAAACGTGGGTCTACCTTTTCGTTTCCTTACTACGTACGTGCAACAATTAACGGCTTCCCCAGCTGGTGTTAATTAATCAATCCGTCGTGTGTGTGTGTGTGTGTGTGTGTGTGTGTGTGTGTGTGTGTGTGTGTGTGTGTGTGTGTGCGTGCGTGCGTGCGTGCGAGTTCATTGTTAACCGCGTTTGGAAACTCCACGCTTCCTTCTGCGGCGGCACCGTCTTATGAATATTAATTAACACTGACTGCACCGAAACGAACAGAATCTGTTTTAAATACACAACCGCGTGGTGTGTTTGTTCAAACAATTGGGAAACACGTGTTACAACGGAAACTACTGAGAATACTTCTGTGCGCTTCCCCCTCGCCTAATGCACACTGATGTACGGTTATGTATCTTCAAACTAAACAAAACTTCTCTCACAAAAACAACGTCATTCGAGAAACTAATTCCGAATAACAACACGTATTCTAACGCCAGTCGATATGAGCAGAATGCGGGAAGAAAAAATGAGTTTGGTCCGTTCTGTTGCATGACGATACTGACGAGAGAGTATCCTACATGGTTAGATTGTAACTGACTCGGAGTATTGCCCAGTACACGAAATTTTATACAGATTGAGTGGGCGACGGACGCTTTCCGACTAAAATAACAATAACAATAACAACAACAACAACAATAATAATACTAGTATAGTTGATGATGATGATGATGATGATGACGATGATGATGTAATGGCTGACCAGTGTTATTGTATGGTCCTGAAACTTGGTTTCCGGCGAAAAAAAAAACTGAGCAGGATATGGGAATCGGAGACGAAATTCTTGCGATCTGTTAAAGGCTGCAGACGAACAGACAGACTCTACAGTGGACACACGCAAAGAGTTGAATGTACGATTGTGCAGAAACTTCACATTTGGAAGTAATCGCGGATGCAGGTACTGGTCTTTACGTACTGTGTATAGTGTATATTGTATTGTTTCCAATTTTCTACGCTGTTGAATTTCACAGCAGTTAAAAAAGAAACGACGCCCTCTTTCACTGTGACCGCCGCTTGTCTGTCACTCGGTACCATGCGGACGAAGTCTTCGTTTCAGGACAAGAAACCTCGAGTCAGATGTTTGTGTGCTATTCGTAATTTTAATTACTATTCAAACTATAATTCATCCTTTCGTTTTAGTTACACTGTGATCATGCTAATGGTTATATTGTATTGTTTAGCATGGTAAAGACAGATTTCGTAAAAGTCACTATGTCGTCGTACCTTTACGGAACCAAAGATCCAGAACCGTACATAACACTGACACGGCCATTACTATTGTTTTTTCTTTAATTAAGCTGTCATTAAAGTCGTAGTCAGCGATTTCTTTGGTGTTCTGAACAATGTGTCACTCCGCGAGGATATAGGCTCCGTGGCAATATAGTTCATTAAATATTATGTATACTGTATCAATAATAGAGATATTATAATAGGACGGAAGAAGTTAATATTTTTCTGCTGATTTCGATCTGACGATCGACAACGATAGTCCGATTACAGCATTTTCATATTGGTTCGTAAATTACAATACTATATGAAACGAATACTATACGTGAGTTAAGTAAATACTAAAAAAATTTAATAGGTATCTGGCAATACGCGTAATTCTGTTATTCCCTCATCCCGTTCAAAGCGATGACTTTTACTTCCACGTTCCGTAAGGAAATGGAAGTATGGTGATCGCGAAAAAAATCATGTTCCAGATAAGGGCTAATTCTGATCTACCCTCAAAACATGAAGAAAAGTAATTTTCCGAAATGTGTGTGTGTGTGTGTGTGTGATTTTTTTTATGGCGAACGATAACTGCCGCAAATTCAAATAGAATCAAATATTCTTTGCATGTTGTGCCCGAGTTGTAGAGGACTCAAAAAAACCTATTGATTTTTTTTGTGAAGATCGGTTAAGGGGGAGGGGTAGTTTACCTGAAACGTTATACGTTTTAACAAGAGTAAAGTACTTAAAAATGCATTTAAACTTGTTCAAACAATGATAATTGTTAAAAATAAAATAATTTTGTTGCCAGGCAACCAGCTTGTTCGGTTAGGAGGGAGGGGTAGTTTACCTGCATTGTTTTGTGTATTAACAAGAGTAAAGTACTTAATTTTAATACACAAGTGCCCCGAAAAGAAAGTCATATTAATCCACTGTAAAATGGTAAATGAGATAATTATAAATGGAGTGGGTGGTTGAAGGGGAGGGGGTGATTGTTTTAAAATTGCTGTGCTGAAATCAAGCAAAGTATGAATATTTAATTTTGAAGGACAAGATACCTTAGCAATTTACATATGTTAAAACTATTACTTTATAAAAGTGTAAATATCATTAATGGTGGGGGTCGGTTGAGGAGGAGGGATGATTATCTGCGTAGTTCAGTTCCTTTATAAGAATAAAGTACCTAATATTTATAGATAAAGTGTCTCGAAAGTGACACTATATTAAACGACTACCCCATAATAACCAAAATATCTATAAATAGTGAAAATAGTTTGAAGGCAGGCGATATTTGCTTTTTTATAAATTACCGAACCGAATTCAAGTAAATGATTTTAAACATAAATCTTAGAACATGGAAGTCATGTATGGTTCTTCATACCGATATTTTACTGTAAGTATGAAATGGAACAATAGTAATTGTTGTGCTGGTTAATGAACGCAGAATGATGTGGTTAAAAAAGAAGAAGAAGAAGACAAATCCCGATTACACAGGGACGTCTGCTAGCCTACCTATCTAACTCACGTTCACAACACTAACACACACAAACTATAAACGTATATATAGGTTAACAGTACACTCCTACGACCAGCGCCATCATTATCACAATCATTATCGTCGTCGTCGTGTTCTTCGTTAATCAAGACGGGCATCATCGACGCTTTCCACGCCGTTCGCTGCAATTCAACAGAATACGACTCCTACACACAGACACACACTCGTTTCATAATAGTTCAGTCTATTTGAAGCCAATTCAATCCGGCGCAGACTATATCTCAAGTTCTATCCCAATAAAAGTGTGTGTGTGTGTGTGTGTGTGTGTGTGTGTGTGTGTGTGTGTGTGTGTGTGTGTGTGTGTGTGTGTGTGTGTGTGTGTGTGTGTGTGTGTGTGTGTGTGTGTGTGTGTGTGACCTAATTTACAGCCAATCACGGTTCGAGAGTCTCACCTGACAGTGCGATGCGGTGCGAGTGCCATTGACAAGAGCGTTTAATCATTATCATCCGTGCTGGCTGTCTCACTTAGTCCAATTTAAAATGCACACTCGACTGTACAATACGTACTTCAGCCGGGAGACAGCATTCGCTGCCACTTCATAAATCTGTCCCCAGTTTTCCTTTGTTGTTCCATTCACTTCACCCGTTCAATTACAATCGAATCGGATTGTGTTTTCCCGAAAGTGTAAATCGTGCGTATAATTGCTCGCCACCGCATGAGTAGTGACAATTTCCGACTCGAGGGATATTTAATATTTTATACCAAAAATAAGTACTTTTTAGCGGTTTTTCAGTTGTTTTCAATTTTTACGCAAAACTACTCAATTTTCGACAACAACAAAAAATGTTGTTACAAAAAATGTTCCACATGAAATTCTACAAAAAACGATCCTATGCATGTTTGTGTAGGAAGTAATACCGTTTTTGTGTAACAGACGCTGGAAAAAGGGCGAAAATACGCAAGCATCTGATTTTCTCCTATTTTCAAGTTCATACGTGCCTTCTTTCAATTTTTTCTTTTTTAAACAACATCACTAATCGATTAAATCAAAAATATTATTATTGTTATACAATTGTACACACGCACACACACACACACACACACACATTATAAATGTAATATTCTTTTTATACATGTAAATCTTAACGTTCAATGTAATTAATATCCTGTAGAGCCCCAAGTTGTTGGTGCCAATTTTATGTAAAGTGAAATAAAAATTAACTCTTGTTCAGTCTTGTCTTAATTCTCAGCTTTATTTTATTATTATTATTTTTTTTATAAATATTGCGACAAAACAAATAAAGCCATAGTATTTAAAAACACAATAATAATAGTCTTTTATCTAGAGTAAGGTGTATATTTAAACAAATTTAAAATGGTCTGTGATTGACAAAAAATTATTTATTCTAAATTTAATAATGTCTATTAATTATTTGAAAGTTTCTTTCCTTAAATGTCTATTTTACTTGGTCGTTGAATTCCTTTTACGAGACCGTTAAACCGTTGCACTGACAACCTCTCACGGCCTGTTGAATCTGCTACCTCTTGCTGCTTGCTGAAATCTGCTGCTCTGATGACACGTGGACACTCCGCTCACACGCACGCATGCCGATACACCGATAGCGTTTATCTCTTTACTCAGGGCTCGATAATGGGTTGCAACTAAATTAATGTCGTTTCGGTGTATTGTACGTACACCTTCCCGAGTCTTGATGTGTCCTCGCGTTCACACAGATGTATTACGATAAACACACCTGCCCTAAGAGCAAAACTTGACTCTCGCGAGAATAGCACTGTTTAAATTAATAATTTAATTTTATTATTTGAGTTCTAGTACCCAATAGGATTTTAGCAAACGGGCAACTCGTTGCTAAGATTCCGTCCTCGTAACCCTTATATAGAACGTATACTGATATGAAAAACTTGCACAGAGAGAACGTCTGTTAAGGTCGAGCTGATAGGGAGAACTGACTGAAACTTCCTTCGCGGAGACCCAATCTGAATGAAAATAGGGGCCTCTGATTGGTCAAAACCCCTAGCACGTGATTGATGGGTTAAATTGATAGACAGAAGTCCTGAACGAATTTGCTGAAGTCTGCAAAAGTATGTATAGATTTTGTCGAAAAGTTTTATGACTTCTAGAAGATAAGGATTCTTTAGAAAGATGAATTGTGTTAAAAAATACATACTAAAATAATATGTTTCGAGTCTTTGACATTAGAAAAATGTAGCGCTAATTTAGCAGCATGAGCTGTCCAAGTCTCAATTCAATACGTCAATTTAAACCAGAGTTATTTCATGTAAATACGAATAACAAGCGCACACCCGCAATAAATTCGCACTTAACATGACAGAAAATAAATTTATGGACATTTTGACATACAGCAGTTATTTACCCATTTCTTAATTCAAAACTTATAGCTATTTTACAAAATTTAAACAAAATCAATTTCCAACATGTCTATAACGTCATAAATTGGTATAAAAGCATGTAGTCTTAGCTACAAATACACTTTCTGCGATGTTCCATTGCAATATATACAAATGATTACTCTTTACTTTTTAACATACATTAAAATTCATTGACACGCAATGCCTTTCTCTTCATCCGGTAGCTTCTTTAGATTTAATAAAATAAAAACTCTTTCTCAGGGTTAATAAAAAACTAAAGTCAATGTACAGTCAAAGTCATACATAACAACATGTTATACATATTATAGAAAATATAAAAATAATAAATCAGTTTCATTAATGTTGTGTTGGGTATGTGTGTTGTGTCATGGGTTCTTTGGATTAGGCCTATACAAAAGAAACAACTTAATCTAATCAGAACAAACTAAAAGAGTACAATGAGAAAATGAAATTAACAAAAATTAAAAAAATTTGAACACTGAATCTGTTAATACTCATTAATAATTAAAAACAGTACAATCTTGTTAAGTGAGTTTATTGCACTCTCCACTATGAGCGCTGTGAGAATCTCACCATCTCACTCCCACTCATTGGTTTGATACTATTTCTAATTCAACACTGCCGCCATGTTGGATCTATCTATAAGAGTAGTTCAAAGCTTATTTTCAATAAAATACACAGTTTTCCACTTTAGTTTATATTAAATTAGTGTGTACTTCACTGGTCATAATGTTTATAGTGTTTGTGTTATATCAGTTCACTGTTCTAGTTACTTTAAATTTAATAATGAGTGAACAAATGTATGTCTTAGCCTAATCGTATATACACAGAATCCTCTCACCAGATTTCTGTTTAATTTTACAGATTATTTTCTTGTTATAATTCTTCTGGCCTTCAGTTCAGTGTTTTATATTAAGCCCAGTGTACTTTTCATTAGTAGAAACGTTAAGCTTCTAATTATATGTGTTCTGGCTTTCTTCAAATCCAACAACCAACTCCCTTTCTCTTTCTTTTAGTCTCTATAGATTCACTTGGTAAAGCTCTTGGCTTCACAACATGTTTTGTGGGTCACAGGTTTGTTTTTACACTTTATAATTAACATGATTTATTCTAACCTTATTTTTACTTGTCCCTGATGTACATAATTAGTTTTTAGGGATATATTCCACTAGTTATAAGTATTGTACACATTGCTTAATCTTATTAGGTTAGTTACATAGTTATTTTATATAAATTACATGTGTTACTCACTCTTTATATTATAACAAGGTATTTTCCTATGCACTTTCACTTCTCAAAATTCTGAAAACTTATACACTCCTTTTTAATATTAATCACTGTTAATTTCATTAAATATTATTTTAATTTTTTTTTTTTTATATCACTTATAATCTGTAGTGAGATTACATACAATAACTGTTTGAGGTTCGCAGACCTCTATATGGTTTGATAGACTCATAACATAACAAATGTTTTCTTACTTAATTACTAACTTATTAACACTTATCCACTATATTTCTATTTACATTAACATTTATTTACATTTTTTTATCATTTGATCTTCCCTCCTGGGTGTAGTAGTCATAGTCATGTCGTCTGATAGTCTTGTCATTGTCATTAAAATAATTAATTAATAGGTTTTTATTTCCTATTCCCATTGCATGTACTTATCATAATATTTCCTTTTTTATTACTTTTCACTCATTGAAATTATTATTTATTTTCAAATAGTTACATCTTATTTTCATTCCTTTATTTGTTAAATTGTTTGTACACTTTCCTGCATATTATCTATAAGAAAGATTGCGTTTAGGCACAATTCACAACGAATTTTGATGACTAATTTATATTTATTCTAGGGCATAATCTTGTTATGTTACTATATATATATATATATATATATATATATAAGTATTGTTTCATATAGTATTATCCCATATTTTCAAATATTCCATTCTGGGTGAATGTCAAAAAGGTAAAGCAATGTGAAATATCAAAGGGAAAAAAATTAATCATAATAAAATTACGTTCACATGATGACATGGTAACGTAAATAATAGTGACGGTGAAGAAACAATATCACTAATTTACAAAGGATCATCAGGAAACGCATCACACAAGTCAATGGGCACCCTATTAGTTCAGCTTTGCCCACGACAATTCGTACATCTAGCCGTGCACCGTAAGTCTGCTTTTACACACTTGCACAGCCCTGAGTGCAGCTGCATGAAATCAGAGTTAGGATCCCTCCTGGAGCAGGTGCTTGTGTCATGTAAATCTGCGATCATCACATTGAAATCTGCGATCATTCACATTGATTGAACCAGCTGTTTACCGGATTTTGGTGTACACTGGGTGAATGAATTTTTCGCCGGCTTGTTCAATGAACTCACGTGTCGATGTTGGATCATTGAACACAGTGGGAATATCGTGGAGATGTTGGGATCGGTTGAACAGTTGAATTATCTGCAGTTTTCCTTTTCCGAAGAAGGCTGGCGTAGCGTCGCAGCCACCCTTGGCGTGAAGGAACAGAACTGATTTCCTACACTCATGAATGATGGGAGAACTTTGTAAATCTTTCGGGCTGTAAAATCTTCTTTTGACATTCCCTCTACATTCTTTCATCATATGAGACTATGAGGAGAGCAATGAGATCAACGTCTTGGCCAACAATGACAACTTGCCCGTTTTCTTGTGAAGCATCTATTGCTTTGCGGACAATGTAGACGTCTGCATCATCTTCAGCAATAATTGCTGCTAGGTATCGCACGCCTTCTAGAAATCTTCCATCCTCAATGTGCACGCACTTAGTGCTGACGCTGATGCGCATTTCAAGTGGCCTCTTGAAGAATGCAGAACAAACTTGAACGCGGCCTTGACTGAGACAACACCTGCCACAATAGGCGGGGGACGGGTCGGGAACGCTCTCGGCTATTCTACGCGGTTCGATACTGTCTCGTTACAATATTTAAAAAACTGTACTTGTTTACATTTATTTTTATTCCCATCTCTACACTTATAAAGGGATGTTTCTAATGTTTTTGAAATAAATCAAGCATCTAAATGCTACGTGATCCAATAAATTATTCTCACTCCGATATGCTCAGAGCGTACCAAACAATCAATTATCAACCAATCGGTTTTCACATATTCTTCGTCACGTAAAATTCTCTTCATCACGGTTCGCTCACAAACATCACGAGTTTGGTTGAAGCTCAAGTTGAAAACGGGGTGGAATTAAAATAAACTGCGTTAAAAACTCCAACCACGGTACAAAAGTATCAGAAACTCGTAAATCTATCACGCCAGCAGCGGAAGAAAAACTAGTTCACCACCGTTAGACTGACACCAAGAATAGTAAACTTAGCTTAAAGTAAATACTTTTTCAATAGCTGGAGAAAACGTAACGGTCGATAAGAGTAAAGAGATGCCGAGAAACGTCGACAACTTCCGCTCATAACCGCTGTATACCTCCTACAATCATAAAACTTTATTTCGCATTCGCGCTGTTAATACTGAACAACCAACTGATTTAATTAGCAGCTCGGATTGAGAATTTTGAATTTCCAGAACCTGAATTATAAAATCTAGTTAGATATAGATATATACTTATATCTATATTATATTTAATATTTATACTGAAATTACCTCAAGATATTTTTTCCTTATTAGGACCATGTTTCGAGAACCATTGTGTTCTCATCCTTAGCCTTCGTGATTTTGCGTCTTGTGAAGTATTTGTGTGTTGGCTGGTCGTTATTGTGGTTTCTTGTTGGTCTCTGATATTTTCAAGTGGTATTATTGTGTGTGATTGTGGTGTATGTGCACAAAATACTAATACTGTATTTCAGACATATCTTGAACAGGGTCTCAAATAGAGGTGGACCGATACGCCTATAACAGGTATTTTGGATTTTTTTGGAACGGATATAACAGTGACTGAAAAGTTGAAATACCTCTTCCGATTCAACGATAACTGAAAAATCGAAATACCGGTACCGATTACTTGCGGCCTCGCGGTTCCGAGCCGTGCCCCCCTCCCCCACGCAACTAACGAATAAACGAGAACTACACGAGTACAAAGTCACAGTTATTGGTGCTGAATACTTGATTCTGCGCATGTGCCGATTGCCATACGAGTATGAAACAAAGCAAAACAGTGAGGTTCATAATATCTCTACACCAAAGAGACGAAGCTGTTTTCAATAAGTGAAAAAAATTCATACTGATATGTTACATTTATTCTCATGTGTTATATGACGCGTTCTGTGTTCATTAACCAGTACAACAATTACTCTTGTTCTATTTCATAAGTACACTAAAATCTCGGTATAGAGAACCACACATAACTTCCATGTTCTAAAATTTATATTTAAAATCATTTACTTGAATTCGGTTCGATAATTTCTAACAAGTTAGATGTGTTCGTTGTAAATCGAGTTTTATGTTTGACAAGTTGAAATGAAACATTTCAATAGAAACTACTTCTTAGTACCGATAACGCAGTACACGTATAAGTAATTATCCCCTCCCCCTTCACTACCCTTTTCATTTATAGATATTTCATCTACCTTTCTACAGTGGATTTTTATGACCCTCATTTCAGGATACTTTATTTATCAAAACTGAGTACTTTACTGTAGGTTGAGTTTTGCAACTGATTTTTGTCTAACCAAAATGGAATCAATAATTTAATATTAAATCTATGTCAGTTTGTACACTCCTAGTGAAAACTTAAATTAGTTAGGAAGATAGGCCTATAAATACTCTTGTTTCTAATTTTCTTTTAAACAGTAACAGCTTAAAAGTCACAGTGTAAAGTAACACTGTTAATACTTTTAGTTTCAAATTTATTTTTTATAACAAATTATATAATACAGGTACATGTATAATAGGTATACAATAACAGGTATTTGTACGTGTTATTTTTTTGAATCGGTTTCGTTCGTACCTGTTATTTTCAAATACTAGTTTAGCACACCTTTAGTCTCAAAGTTGATGAATTTAACATGCCAAGCATAGTGGGTTACCAGTGCCCTCAAAACTGTCTCCTCTTTCAGTGCAACCGGCTACTGAACTGACAAATAACAGAGAACAGCAGAAGTCTGTGCTCTATCATTCAGCCCCTTGTCTCAACGTATGCCCTTCCTCCGTCTTACGGTGCTCTCGCGAACTCTCAACACATCTCATAAATCATTCTCTCCCTCTAACTGACATTCGCATTTTCCCCTCCATACCCGCATTTCAAAATTTTACAAATACATACTTTATTTCTCATTTTCTCGACAGTCGCGTAACTATGAGGGGGGGATCAGGATGATTACCCCCCCCCAAAGCTATTACAAATCCATAATCACATAATGTACGCCTATTTCTAACCCAGTTGCGTGAGTTAAAATAAGTCTTATAAATAACTGTAGAAAAAAAGGATTTAAAATATTTGCAAATTAATAAATACAGTTAGAGTTTTCATAGTAACGGCAATTTTTAATATCTGACAAATAGCGTGCGTACTTTCAGCCAGCCCTATGTAAATTTTACAAAATGTTAATTATAAAATTATATACGAAGTCCAAATTTCTCATTTCTCCAGAGGAAAATGTCCTTGAAGCAACTTTTATCTAGTTTGAAGCTACTCTTACCTAGCTTGATGTAACACTTATCTACATTGAAACCACTCTTATCTACCTTGATACTCTTACATATCTAAATCAAACAGTAAAAGTAAGGATAAAGAAAGAATTAACAGAAGATATAGAAATGGGGAGAGGAGTGAGACAGGGATGCTGCCTGTCACCAACCTTGTTTAACCTGTACATAGAGGACATTATGGCCGAATGTTTTAAAGGAACGAGAGGAGTTTGCTTAGGAGGAAGGAAGATTGAATGTATAAGATTTGCTGACGATATGGTAATATTAAGTGAAACTGAGGAAGAAGTATGTACGATGCTAGATGACTTAAGCAGTGAGTGTGAACAGTACGGAATGAGGATTAATGAGAAAAAGACAAGATGTATGGTAGTTGGTAGAAAAGGGGAAAGAATAAATATTAGACTGAATAACGAACAAATAGAGCAAGTAAACAGTTTCGAATACTTGGGAAGCATAGTTACAGATGACATAAAAAGCACGAAAGAAATAAAAACTAGGATTGCAATAGCAAAAGAAGCATTCAATAAAAAGAAAAATTTGTTAAACGGGCCATTAAACAAAGAACTAAGGAAAATGTTAGCAAAGTGTTATATATGGAGTGTGGCACTGTATGGAGTGGAGATGTGGACTTTAAGGAAGGAGGATGAAAAAAGGATTGAAGCTTTTGAAATGTGGATGTGGAGAAGAATGGAAGGAGTTAAATGGGAAGACGGAGTACGGAATGAGGAAGTATTAAGAAGAGTGGGAGAGAAAAGAGAAATATTAAAAACAATAAGGAAAAGAAAGAAGAACTGGATAGGACACTGTTTAAGAAGAAATTCTATTATAAAAGACAGTCTAGAAGGTATGGTTAGCGGAAAAAGAAGAAGAAAGAGACGACAGTTGATGGACAACATCAAGGTAGAAAACTACATTACCACGAAAAGGCTGGCAGAAGACAGAGAACAGTGGAGGAGCTCATAAAGAAACCCTGCTATCAGATGAACCTATGATGATGATATCTACCTTGAAGCTACTCATATCTACCGTGGCGGTGGTGATAAAGGCTAGTTACAAATTTTTTCGATAATTAGAAATGATTTAAAACAATGTGTAGTCCACGACCAAACCTCAAAAAACCTTTCGTCACTGGAACTTATAAAAAAATATATTTTTGTCAACCCATCATAATATACAACTGACTTAGTCCGCGATACGAAAAATACAATTTATAGGATGGCACATTCATCAGTAGACCTGAGCAACATCAGCTTCCACTTTTGCAGTAACAAAATTATAAACAACACACGAACATTGTACACCAGTGGTTTACCAACCTTTCCGGACCCGCCTACCACTTTGATCTTCAGCGTTTATTTCGTGTACCACCGGAGCTTAAAGAAAGATTATTGAGGTTTTCTCAATAAAACACTTGATACAACATGAATAGTATATCTTATTATTCCCAGTTATGTATAATTATTTAAACCTAATACATAGAATTTACAAAACGGTAACTGATTTTTAAAATTAATTTCCCGGTTGGTTCTATGCTAAATAAAGTATAAAGTTTTTCAAAAGACAGTTGATTACTTTCATTACAGATTTTCTTGTTAGTACTGAAAAATGAGAACGTATTAAATAGAAAATAATTAATTTGAAACTTGTTGCTGCTTATTTTTCACAAGATAGTTAATGTCAGGTTCTATTGATGTTATTTTTAACCTTAAATCACACTCAACTGATGTCCTGTTAGATTCTAATGAAATATTACCGCAAAGTGTTTGCGTTGTATTTTTATAAGGGTAATGGTTTTAAATCGTGTCCGATGAAAATTTATTGTTGTTTTAAACATAAATTTTTATTTATCATCATCATCTTCTTCTTCACGGATTAAACCAAGGATGGTTTGTTACGGTCTCAAATAGGCAAAGATTAGAGCTGGTCAGTCCAGCGCTTCCCCGACGTCCCACAGCTCTCCGTCCCCTCGGCTTATAGTTCCAGAGTTGTTTGGGGATGCAGCAGTCATCCATTCGGCAAAGATGTTGCCACCAATTCAGCCGATACTGGACGATCCTGTCGAGTATACTCATAATATTCAGTTCCTGCCGTATACCTGTGTTTCTTCTATGATCATTGAGAGTATACCCTGACACGTGCCTGAGAAATCTTATTTCAGCCGCTCGGATCCGACTGGCCTGGTCTTTCGTTAAAGTCCAATTCGCAGACCCATAAAGAAGTGTGGGAAGAACCATCACCTTGTAGAATTTTAGGCATATGTTCCTTTACATGCTGACTTAAGGGTTCGCCTGATGGTCCCGCACGTATGGTTGAACTTATACAACTTATTCACAACGTCGTTGCATGTATTATCAGACACGCTGTATTTTTATTTATGTATTTCTTAAGTAAATGCTTGTTTACTCGCTAGGTCTTCTTGTGTAACACCTTGGTAGGCGTAACACTAGTGGTGGGGACCACTGTTCTAGACAACGCAGTGATGTCCATTACACTGCTGAACTGCCACTTCCATGTTCCGAGCGTTTCCGTGACTTTTCCAGTTTTTGTGACTTCTGAACGATCAAAGACTTGTGCGTTTAATCGAGCCGCTTTCCAAACCGATAATAACAAATAAGGACACAAACACACTCAAAGGAGTCAATCAGAGCATAGTATCGCGTCACTCAAACCCCACCACCCATCGCCCGCTAATAGGAAGTTGCACACGGTGCCAAAAGGGGGGGGTTACACCGTGTATTTGCACACAAACATATACACAAGCGAGTTTGTCCCCGGTATAGAAACTGAGCAGCTTTAACGCTGGGTGTTCGTTTGTGCGCCGACAAATACGGACAAAAGTATTCAACACACAGTATTCTTTTTACAAACTGAAAATCTGTACTGTTCAAAAAATGTATTCTAGCTAAGGCCTTGGTTTCTATGAATCACGGACGCGCACAAAGCGATGCGTGATGACGTCATCACGCTGAAGTCTGCCGCGGCTAGCTGTAGTTGTAGGTAATGGGAGGACGGGCCTCAAGGCCCCTGCATGGTAGCGGCGCCCGGAGTGACTCTTCCGATGACTGCAAGACTGCATACTCTCTCAAGGGCTAAGATTACAAGGTCTTGGATTGGGATGGTATGCTCCTTTCCATTTGGGTAAGGGAGAGGATCTCAGCAAGTGAGGTGCTCAGCCTAGCCAAAGTCTGGGTTGTCTTGTGCCCTGAAGCCAGCGGTGACGCGTCCGAGTCACAGCGGAGAAACCTCCCGGTACATTTGAGAACCGATTAGCCAAAGCCGCTGTCTCCGACGCGACCCCACTGTCCGCTCAGCGGCCCCACAGGCTTGTTGCGTATCCAGGGCGGCGACTGATGAAAGAAGGCTCTTGCACAACTGACATAAGACAGCCCCGCCGAGGCCACAAACGACCAGGGCAGACCATTCAGGGCAGAGTGAGGTTCAGTTGGCGCGGCTATCGACATGGGAGCGGTTTTTAAGAGCGCACTTCAGCGATTCCCGCCAGAAAACAAGCGCAACACGGATGCGTGGCACGCTTCCAGTAGACTCGAGCGTGACACACAGCAGTTTTGTTCCGCAACAATCACGGAATCGAGGCTTTTTAATTCAGATTTGGACTTCATCTAATTAACTGATTTAGATAGCAAATAAACACTTCAATAAATTTAATCTTGACTATTAGTGTTTCATTTCACATTCGTCCTTTAATTGAACTTACAAATTAAATTGAATTTCAGTACGCTCTTTTTTTTTTGTAATTCTTTGTACGCATTGATTTTGTTTCAGAATTTTAAAAATTCTACTAGCATTAATAAAACAAAAATTATTCAATTAAAAAAGAATAATATTTTTTATTTCAAACATCTACCTTAATGTTAAACACAGCTTCCGCAGTGGTAATATTGGTTTCTTGATTTTGTTGGAAGATGGAGTGGTTATATCATCTTTAATATGGTTTACAATTTAATAGAAAAGTTCTGTGGAGACTCTAACTTATTCTCTACACTTGGTTTCATTCTAAAACTTTGAAACCAAAAAGTACCCTTAAAACTAAAATTTTGAAACAATCTTCTTTAGCAAACATCGTCAGGGGATCACTATTTACCAAAATTGATAAATATACTGCTTTCTCTCCAGCCTCTTCATCCACTAACATTGCTATTACAACATCCATGTCTCATTTACTCACTCACTCGACCGATTCTTCCGTAAATCTGGATGTTTTCTATAAATAAATTCATACAAATGGCGTGAAACGTCCGAAAAGTACTCTTTATTTACCAATATGCATAGCCATGAAATTTCGTGGAACACAAAAATATAATCTTCATCTGACAACCACGATCTTCAGCTCATTTACGGCAGACTTTGAAGCTTGTAAACCGCTATTCACGCACAGCGGTCTCGCTAAAAGCCTTGAGTTTATCTCACAGTTTACACAAAATTTAGATCACGTTCTTCAATCTTGCATTGTAGAATGACGAGAAAATCGCCTAATACACCTAAGGACGACTTACTCAGTTATCTGTGAAATCTAAATTATGCAACAAATAGAGCTAAAATTTTAGACGATTGTCGCTAACATGTGTAACAACATCACATATTAATTGGACACTTGTAGCGGTGGGAACTGCAAAATTGCACGACCTTTTTGATAAAATCTAGTACTTAAAACGCTTCAAATTTTAATGTTTCACAAACGCTAAAGTAAAGAATACAATTGCTTAAAGTAAAATAACTCTTATAAAATTGAGGTTTAATACAGTGAAAATATGGAAACGATCGCTTAACAGTTGAAGAGCGTTTAACACATTTGTAGTTTCAACAGAATAAAGTCAGTACATATCTGAAAAGAGAGAAGCGAGGTGCACACAAAAATAACTGAAAAAAAACGACAAAACTGAAAACAAGCATTCCTTTATCTTCAAAACGCGTGCACAGCATTTCAGATTTGCGGTGTTTTTATCAAAATCACGCCGCGCAAGACGACGCCGGCGCGTGACAAAGATAAAAAGTAAATAAATTAAAACGTTCCAAGACGCTTGACACTGATCATGCCCGCGTTTATTTTTTTCCTTTATTTTTTTGTTATTGAAATTTCATGTGATATTTTTTTATTCAAATTAAAATTATTTTAATATTTCAAAAAGACACTATTCACATTAAAATCTAGTTACATACATGCACAACACAAACAGTAAAAATATCGGTATGGAGAAACATACCTACATGACTTCCATGTTCTAAGATTTACATTTAAAATCATTTTCGAAACGAAATATTTCCATAGAAACTACTTCTTTCTTCAGCCTTAACCACAGTACTGTGGTCACTAACGTATACCACCTCACGTTAGCGCACTTAATTTTCACTGATGATGGAAGTCGATGGCACTGCCGAAACGTCTGGTTTTGCAGAAAACATTGGACCACGGCCAAACAGCCAGGGAAAAAATTTTAACAACAAACTACTTCTTTGTTGCCGACAACGTAGTACATAGGCTATATAAAAGATTATTCTCTCCCCCTTCAACTATGGTTTTCATTTATAGAAAATTACCCCCTCCCCTTCAACTACCCTTATTATGACCTTCTTTTCAGGGTGCTTTACTTATCAAAATTAAGTATTTTACTCTTGTTAAAACATAAAACTTTGCAGGTAAACTACCCCTTCCCCTTAACCGGTCTTCACCAAAATCAATAGGTCCTCTACAACTCGGGCACATATGCAAAAAAATATCTGATTCTGTTTGAATTTTCGGCAGTTATCGTTCACCATAGAAAAAATTCTACATACAGACACAGACACTTTTCGGAAAATGACTTTTCTTCACGTTTTGAGGGTAGTACAATCAGAATCAGCCCTAATCTCAAGCACGATTTTTTTCGCGATCACAATACGTCACACATCTCTCACCTGGCCCAATTACCGACGCGTTGTGGACAGTCTTATCAATAATAACACCGACTCAGTTGGCGATACAAGTTCCAAGACAGATGAAGAAGCCGATTACTCTCGGACAGCAACTGACACCTAATATACAGGGTTAATAAAAAAAGCCATTAACTGGTGTTATAAAATATTACTCTGTCGCTCTGACAACAGTCACACGAATTTTACTGTGGTCAGGACAAATTATTACAGTTTACATGTTTTTATACGGTGTCAATATTACTTGTACCCTGTCCGAAGTTGACTTATGAGTATGAGCCGGTCGGAAGATCTGTTGTAGGCAGGCCAGTCACAAGATGGCGCGAGTCATGAGGCCGGAACAGGAGAAATCGTATCCAAGATGTGATGATGATGACGGTGACTATTTGTTTTTACAGCAAATTTGTAAGCCACCGTCAAATTATCGCAGAGCGCGAGTCGGCGACACGACGCCCAGTCTCGACTTTCAGCCTTCCGTACGGCAGGCAATAAAATATAGAATTCACGTTACGGACGTATTTCAAATGCACAACCGATATAACGCGACGCCAACGAACGGCTTTGCTGCTGCGAATCAATCGTTCGCTGCGAGTCACGTAGAAAATGACTAGTCAAAATACAGCCATGGTCAGCTATATTTTATAACTTTACGCAGAGCGCTCCCTCCCGCTCCGTTATTTTATCGGCTAAGCTATTTGTTTTCTGCGTTCGTGCCGCCAGATATTGGAAATCCAATAACGACTACTGCTACTACTACTCAAGTCTTTTCAAGGGTCATTCATCAAAACAATTTCCATCAAAAAAAAAAAAAAAAGAAAGAAACAAGAAAAGCATGTTACCACTCCCCCCCCCCCCGTTTTAAGGGTTAAAAACCTAGACGCGTATAACTCCTTAAAAAGAAAGAAATATCTTCTTAGAGAAACAACAGGCCTGTGACCATGCTGGAACAGAAAATGAGCAAAAGCAAACACTTCTCACCCTCAGTTGTCGCGCTAAAGACAATTCGTACAAATTGATTACATTTACAGTCACGTCCAGGAAGATTTGTTTTAATTACAATAACGCTGCATTCATAAAAGTGCACTATAACTGTTCCAACTCAGCGTCCAAGTCCAAACAAGAGTAAACCTATATAACTATTCTTGTCTCATCATCTTCCGTCAAGCATTAGTCCCATGGTGTAACTGACGCCAAAGAAGACAGAAATCAGTCTACACTTAACCTCGAGCTGTGGTCTTCGTCACTTCACGGAACAGGCACACTGGCTGTCCCGCCTTCACGGTATATCTCGCTATCTTGCTCTTGCACTTCCTTACACCCCTTGTTCCAAAGGGCTGCTAATTTAGGTAGCCGTGTAACGTCCATTTTCTCCGGATATTGTGACCATTCCAGGCAATATATCTGAAGTACATCCTTTTGGACAACACATGTAGTTCATTCCTATATGTCGTCATTACGCTAGAGATCTCGCCATATACAACCCTTTGTTCGTCTCAGAAAACTCTTTTCCGAACTCTGAATCTGGTTTATGATCTTCCTTGTAGGTACCCACGATTCGCATCCATGCATTAACACGGGCACTGCCATTGTTTTGTAAAAAATTAATCCTTGTTTCTTTCTTTAGTGTTCTATAGGGTGATTCAAATTTGCAAGGCAATCTCTCGAAAGCTGATTCTATAGCTAAAAATAAGAAAAAAGTCCATATAAACGTAGGTCCGAAAATGGTTCGTTAGGGAGTTACGGTGTGTATATAGACTTTATATAAAGTTACCATATAAAGTATACAGACTTTATACACGTAACTTTTCTCATAATTAAAATCTCTACAAAGTTAGTTAGAAATCTGTATTTGTTTATTGGCAAATTAACGAAGTTATTTTATCCCAAATCTAAAAAAGTGTGTTTTTCGACTCCAACGCTTTGTGTTTTACACAGTTTTTCTTAGAAACTAATTAAGATAGAGCTCTGGGACCTCTTTTATTCAATTTGTCAGATCAAATACCATAAGAAACCACCAAATTTACCCTTCACTTTATACTCCACGAATTTCAGTACGGCGTAAATTTAACGTGGAAGCAGAAATCAGGGCAAACTGGTTCGCGAGCCGTAACTCGCTAACGAACCATTTTCGAACCTATGTTTGTGTGAACTTTTTTTCTTATATTTAGCTATAGAATCGGGTCCCGAGAGATTGCCGTCCAATGTTTAATCACCCTACATATGTAATGCCCATACATTAACACAGCCATTGTTTTATGAAACTTAATCCTTATTTCTTTCTTTAGTGTCATATATGTGATGCCACACATCATCGAGAAAAAATAAAAGTCTGATATAAAATAAAATTGAAGTTATCGTTTCTAATGGCTGCCAATGCGTTACGACAGATCGCTAACAAGTAAATATCGTAAACATCGGAGACAAAGTCAAAGGAATGAGAGCAGTTAGGCGATAAGAAGACGAAGCAACAAAACCCATCAGACTTATGTTTCGGCGGAGTCCAGGTGAAGGTCTAACCGTGGTCTAACCAAGCGAAGCGTAGCTGTGGTACGATCAAAGCCCTGGTTAGGTTAAAGTGATCCGTTATCAAAGTACGCAGCCGAGTACGTTCAACTGTAGACATCGTCGTCCACTTTACTCACCTCTAACTAAATCGTTATCACCAGTCGGGACGGTGAGGGAGGTGGTTCCTTCTAACTTAATTTAGTCGCAGGTAATGGATCTGTCGGGCACACACAGGGAACGTTTTAAAGCGTTCAATCGATACGCAACGCGCTCATTAGTAACGTCTCGGCTGTAGCTAATGATTCCGTCACACTGCGTCACACTTTCTCCTCATAACAAGCGTGTCGGGGACAAACAAAAAATTCTAATTACCATTATTATTAAAAATAGCAATCACAACTGTAATTGAAACTGGATAAAATACAAATAAGAAAACACCGAAAACTATGAAGGTCGAATTAAAAAAAAATAATAATAATAAATAAACAGAGACGAATGTCTAGCATTGAATTATAATTTAGACAAACTAGAAATATTGGAAAGACGAATTATTAGGAAAATATTAGGCCCACGTAAAATTTCAGAAGGTTGGAAATTAAGAAGTAATGATGAAATATATCAAAGTATAGAAAATATAACAGAAACAATGAGAAAAAGAAGACTATTATTTTCTGGACATTTATATAGAACGGACGACAATAGGTTAACAAAGCAAATCTTCAAATATCTGTGGGGGAAGAAGTCAACATCAAGTTGAATTAAAGAAGTCCAAAAGGATTTAGAAAAAAATAACATACATGCAGAAGAAGCAATTGACGGAGACGTTTTTTGAGCAAAAGTGTTAAAAATGGAGTAAGTCCAGGGTAGGAGAGAGAAAAACGCAGGTTCAAAGTGGACTGAAGACAGGAAGAAGAGACACAGTGAGGAGATGAAAGAATATTGGAAAAAAGGACACAACAAAGAGTAAAGAATTGAAATTGGCATGTGGTCCTTAGATGGCCGGTACGAAAAAAAAAACAAAGACGATAGCTGTAAGTTTGGAAAACTGTTTTAAATAAGAGAACAGGAATCATCACCATTATCTTCAAGGATTAAACCAAGGATGGTTTGTTCCGGTCTCCGTCAAAGAGTCTAGAGCTGGTCACTCCAGCGCTTCCTCGGACGTCCCACACCTATCGGTCAATTCGGCTTATAGTTCCGTAGTTGTTTGGGGATGCGGCATTCATCCATTCGGCAAAGATGTTCCCACCAATTCAGCCGATACTGGGCAATCCTGTCGAGTATATTCATAATATTCAGTTCCTGCCATATATCTGTGTTTCTTCTATAATCATGGAGAGTATACCCCGCCACGTGCCTGAGAAATCTCATTTCAGCCGCTTGGATACGACCGGCCTGGCCTTTAGTTAAAGTCCAATTCTTAGACCCATAAAGAAGTGTGGGAAAGGCCATCACCTTGTAGAAGTTTAGGCGTGTTCCTTTACTTGCTGACTTACGAGTTCGCCTAATGGTCCCGCAAATAAGGTTAAACTTATGCAACTTATTCACAACGTCGTTGATTGTATTATAAGAACACAGTGTAGCCCAAGTATTCAAAATCGTTGACTTGTTCCATGGTAGTACCTGGACAACAATTTTTGCCCATACGGGATCAGTTCCACGAAAAGCCATCACTTTGGTGTTAAGTGTGGATATTTGTAATCCACGGTTTTTTTGTAGATTCGATTTAACAAATGTATACCCAACTGCAACCTGTTTTCTGAGTCCGTATTTCTGTACTAACGTAGGGTGGTTAGGGCTCGAATTTTTACACTGATGAGGGAAGTCGATGGTACTATCGAAACGTCTGCTTTAGTAAGAAACCATGGACCACGGCCAAACAGACCGGAAATGAATTTTAACAACATTAAAGTAACATTATTTGAGAAACGTATAGCAATTTCTTGTACATTCGTTTGTAATAATGCCAATTAATGTATTACTCGATAAGCAACTACACATTTCAAACTCTGAATCCACCAACTGAGTGGAAACCACAAGCACGCTTACAAGACCGCAACCATTCTGTCTGAAATTCCGAGAAACCAAACACAACGAGGCTGTGTGCTTGAGTGACGTGGTTAAAGGGAACGAAATATCGGTGTTAACCTGGCATTTGAAAACCTGGTGAAATGCCAGTTTTGCTGGTATAACACTTGCTTTTAGACGAAACAAATTTCTTTACTAAAACTTATTATATTTCAGATCACAGTTACAATTCAATACAGTTTACCACCATCTCATTAAGAAAAATCGGTACGAAGAACCATACATGACTTCCATGTTCTAATTAATTATAAAATTATTTTAAACATGTACACTCAGAACGAAACCAAATATATCAGCATGCTTTTGGTAAAAACGCTGAGAAAGATAATCAAAATACGAATTGTAGCTAGTTGTTAATATTTTAAAAATAAAGAATTAATTTGATTAACTTATCTTTTATTTAAACAACGCGAAAGAATGCGAATACCGCCCAGAGTTTGTTATTTGTGAATTTATGAAAACGAAAAATTATTTTGTTTACGTATCCGTGGTTCTAGCATGGAACGATATCAATTGTTAATATTTTATTGAAATTTTTAAGTTTTCGGTCGAATAAATTTATAACATTCATACAAAATTACCCTCTCCCCTTCCACTACACTTTAAATTTATAGATATTTCATCTACCTTTCTATAGTGGATTATTATGACTTTCTTTTCAGAATACTTTAATTATCAAAATTAAGTACTTTACTCTTGTTAAAACGTAAAACGTTGCAGGTAAACTACTCCTCCCCCTTAACCGATCTTCACCAAAATCAATAGGCCTCGAGTCCTCTACAATTCAGGCAAATATGCAAACAAACAAAAAATTAGTTGATTCTGTTTGAATCTGCGGCAGTTATCGTTCCTCGAAGAAAAAATTCTACACACACACACACACACACACACACACACACACACACACACACACACACACACACACACACACACACACACACACACACACACACACACACACACACACACACACACACACACACACACACACATTTCGGGAAATGACTTTTCTTCGAGTTTTGAGGGTAGTACAATCAGAATTGGCCCTTATCACGAACACGATTTTTTTCACGATCACCATACTTCCATTTCCTTAGGGAACATGGAAGAAAAACTGGGGACAGCCTATATTTACAGTTAAATTTAATGATTTTAGTTTCTGTCTGTGGACTATATACGCCAATCGAATGAGACTTCTTGATAGCCGCAGCAGGTTATAATATCATACACTATGAAGGAAAATAATAGAGTCAGACTTTAACTGAAGGTAAACTAAACATTAAATGTATAATCAAACAAGCATAAAATAGCAATCTGACAAGTCAACAACCCCATCAACCCCCTCCTTCACTGGTACCCTTATACTTGACAATTCTTTACTTTGTGCGTCCGCTCTTTCTCGAGTCACGCAATAGATTCACACACTGTCACTAATGCAGTATACAAATTGAGAAAAAAATGTAATTGATATGTATCATAATGTATTTGTATCGTAGTGTAGTGTTTAGTGTTATGTAATGTGTGTATCTGTGACTCAACAATATGTGTAGTACTGCTAGTTATTATATACAACACAACACCACTATTCACATCATACAACTTATATATTATAATTATAACTCTCATTACAATTATATTACTTTATAGTTTATGTTGTAGGCATGAATATGAGATAAAATATATCTCGAAACGTCGTCTAAAAACTGCATTTTTATTAGACCAAAACTCGATATCAACTTGAAACCATAATTAACACGGTCGATAAATAATGTTCACACACACACACACACACACACACACACACACACACACACACACACACACACACACACACACACACACACACACACACACACACACACACACACACACACAAGGGCGGTTCCAAAAATACAGTACACTAGCCCTGCCTTACAAATAATAGTAGTAGAATAAATAGTAAACAAATTTCTTTTGTTTGGTATATGTCTCACTATAACTTTTGAACGCATCAGCCGATTTTAGTAAGAACTAGGCATGCATGTCCATACTTAATACCCTCAACGCAGTGTTAAGTTTTAAAAATTTCAAAATTTTTGGACACCAGGGCCCAAAAAGAGATCAAAATTAAAAAAAAAATGTTCAGAGTCCAGCAGAGTGTCAGGCTAAAAAGAATAGTAACCCAATTCCGAGTGTTTCTAATTTTCAGTGTTTACTGTATGACTGACTGCGTGCTCTGCAATTGTTATAGGCTATTACTAAAGAAATAGATGAGTATGTAATCGAGATTTTTTATAATTTTCCTTATAACTGAAAACTAATTTAATATCGAAATTTACGTTATAATAAATGTACTTATAATGCTTTTGTAAAATATATAAAAACACTTGGTAAGTTTCACAAATTTTTTAATTAACTCTAACAGCTGTTTCACCAAATTAATATGTTTCACCAAGTGCCCAACGAGTCATCAATTAATATCGTGAAATGTACTTATGATTGGTCACTCTACAATTGACACTTTGTTGTTTGAGGACGATCAGGCTATTCTGTGGGATTCCGAAAACAGGTTGCAGATGGGTAGACTATGCATTTGTTAAATCGAATCTGCAATGACTATGGATGACAAATATCCACAGGCAAAGGTGTTGGCTTTTCGTGTAACTGATCCCGTACGGGCAAAAATTGTTATAGATGGTACTGTCCTGTAACGAGTTAGCAATTTTGAATACCTGGGCTACACTGTGTCTTATAATACAAGCAACGACGTTGTGAATAAGTTGCATAAGATCAACCTTATGTGCGGGACCAACAGGCGAACTCTTAAGTCAGGAAGTAAAGGAACACGCCTAAAATTCTAGAAGGTGATGGCCCTTCCCACACTTCTTTATGGGTCTGAGAATTGGATTTTAACGAAAGGCTAGGCCAGTCGCATCCAAGCGGCTGAAATGAGATTTCTCAGGCACGTAGCAGGGCATAGGCCTACTCTCCATGATCATAGAAGAAACACAGATGTACGGTAGGAACTGAATATTATGAGTATACTCGACAGGATTGCCCAGTATCGGCTGAATTGATGGCAACATCTTTGGTGAATGGATGACTGCCGCATCCCCAAACAACTATGGAACTATAAGGCACGGAGAGGTGTGGGACGTCCGAGGAAGCGCTGGAGTGACCTGCTCTAATCTTTTCCTGTTTGAGACCGGTACAAACCATCCTTGGTTTAATACTTGAAGATGAAGAATCGTTGAAAATAGTGAGCGATTTCTCCAGCTCAGGGATCTTACTAGTTACTAATGTCTTACTGAAATTAATTAAGAAAATAATGTGATTCCGTGTAGTAATGTAATGTGAACGTGACAATGTGACCAACGTGATAATGTGATTCGTCATAACAAGCACACTTTATAGTTGCTTACAGTATTAACGAACTATCCTTTGACACTAAATATACATCCGCGAGCGCACGCGCACACAAAAGCACACACACCCAAATAATATGCTGAATATTTCACAAATGTTGTAGCAATTAAAAAAAGAAAATCTTCACCAAATTACAACAACAGGCAAGTCTGAATGAACAGATAACACGCGGACCAAATAAATTATCTTTAGTTAAACAAGTGGTGACAAGATAAACGTGTTTCATTACAACAGTATGATAACAGCATGTCTGAACACCAAGGTGGACTAAAAATAAACCGATCACTGAAAACATATTACATACGAATAAAACATGCAAACCTGTTTGTGCGCGCGCGTGTGTATTAAAATAAGTAAAAATTAATAGAAAAATACCATAGCATAGAACGTATACGATAATTTTTATTATTAATTCGGGGTCAAAACGTCCCACGAACTAACCTCCATTGTTGCCTGTCGTTGCAGTTTTCGTCATTTAGTCCTCTATCGCTCATTCATCTTCTTATGCCCTATATCCATGTTTTCTTGGGTCTTCCTTTCTTTCTGTGCTATCTAGGTATCCATTTAATTTTCTTTGATAGTCGGTCTTATCCCATTCTTTGTACGTGTCCGTACCAGATTAGTTGTTTTTCTTCAATGCAGTCGATGATTCTCTTTTGTCCGCCCATTTCTTCTTTGCTCGTTTCATTTCGTATTCGCTCTAGTCTTGAAGTTCTAGCAGCTTGTCTCAAAGCATCCATTTCTGTAGCTTCTTTCTTTTTACCTTTCCTTTTATTCTCCATGTTTCGGATAAGTACATCAACGTGCTTTTAATCATACGATCCTTTTTGCTGACGTAAAAACGTGTTGTTTTTTTTACTCTGCAATGACGAAATGTGTGTGCACAAGGCACAAGTTACGGGAAATCGTAGAAGACGCAACACCACTATATTAGCACAGTGGGAATGCTTTGAGCGCTGCTGCTAGGTTGTTGGTATATCGTCACGTGATTTCTCTCAACTCGCTTAAGGTTTTGGTATAAGACAAACGCGAAATGTGCAGTGTCCTGAGTCTCAGGTACGACTTTTGCCACTCGGTCAGTTTGGATTTAATTTATATTATTATCTGCTTCTGGGAGGGGTATCTCAGTGTCTCGCGGGTAACTGTTACCCGTTTCCCGCGTAGTCGTGAACACGGCCGAAAAGTCTGGTTTTGTTTTGTTGTGAATATCATTGTTAAGTTTCTATACAGTTTAAGGACAGTACTGTTACCGTGGATTAACAACGCGCTAACAATCGTAATTTTAATGATCATGGATCACGGCTTAACAGACCGGCAATTGTTTACAAACAAACAAACAAAATCAATTGTAGTTCCTGTGTGTTCTTTAGGCCCCTTTTATGCATTCTACTTATATCGTACGATAAATTTTCCATCCGATTTGACTCTTATCGTGCGTCAAAAATATCGGTTGTATGAGCTTCGGAAGCGTGATCCCGTAGTGCTCTCCTGTTCTGGATTTCCTCACTGAGCCTTTCTGTATTAATGTCTTCCATATTTACTAAACAAATTAAGAAATCACACCACGACATGAATACCACCGACTACGCGGCACAGCTGCCTCGCCGACGCTAGGCAGGAAGGTTGCCAGCATTGATGTCTGAAATTCATACGATAAAAAACTTGGGCGATTGCATAAACGGAACCATTAGGCCCATGTATCTACACAACTCGTCCGATATTTTGTCGCATGCGTTTCCTAGAACAGCACGACATGTTTTTGAGTTCGGAACGATAAATTTATCGTACGATAGTTCTGTTATTCTACATGACGTACGAGTTTTCATCGTAGGTTACCGTACGATATAAATCGGATGCATAAAAGGGGCCTTACTTATTTAATGTTTATTTAAAATAGTCATCTTCCCCGGCGACATCTTAAGACTTTAAACGTGAAAGACAGCGATTTGAACACTATTAGAGAAACTTTAGCGCAACACTCTCTCTCTCTCTCTCTCTCTCACTCCGCGCGAACTATTATTATAACTATTACCGCTGCTTAACCGAATTAATTGCAAATATAACGGAGACGGCGGTTTCGTCAGTTAACACGCGAGCGAATCCATTGGCAAGTTCTATACCCATTTTCTTGATCCCGACAATAGGAAAACTCGACTTGGGAATAGGCACAGCACAGAGTACATTACCATACCAGTCTCGTCGCATTTGACTTTAAAATAACGACGCGCGCGCCTGCTCGCCCTTCTATTAGGAAAATTTCCCTTACTCTGCACGCACAGGCGGACCTCTGTGCCAAGTCAGCAGAACAACTCCTTGTTCTAACCCCCCTCCCCCCTCACACAAGGACTTCGTTACTTCTTTTCCCTTGGTAAATCGTCATCGTTACTATTACTATCTGAATAAAGAAGGCGATACGCTACGCCACTATAATGAGTGGATTATGAACAACACGCTAAACTCCTTCATGCCGCTAGAGTTCATACAAAATTGTACAAAACCGATGCTCCGTCTACACAACGCTAGGATCCCTGTGAATTTCTTAACTAGCGTTAAAGTATTTAACGGCCGATTTACCAAAGTCTTACACATTCAGTTAGTTAATGTAGGCCTGTCAAAACGGAGAAAGAAAGAAACCAAAAGTAGGCTATACACAGTAGAACGTCACTGATTCGTCACTTATGGGACCGAAGGGGTGACGAATTAGTGAAATAGACGAATTAATGAGGGAGTACGAAACAAACCAATTAAAGACAATACAAAATGTTTTATCAAAACATTACCAATATTGTAACCAGACCCTGTATGCCGGTCTTTACAAAAATAAAATAGTGAAGAAAAATTTTATTAAAAAAAATTTTTTTCTAATAATATAAATAATTTTGTTTATGTTAATCAATTGTGTGTAAATAAGAAATAAAGCTGTTTTACAGGTTTTGTAAAAATTTTGATAATCAGGCAGGTATTTATTAACTATCGAGCACTTCTGGAAGATTTGAACCAAGTCTGGAGTTAAATAGATTAACTCCAGTCAGCAATCGATCGATGATTTTTCTTGCTGGTCCAATATTTCACTCAAATAAAATATTTTCTTCTTCTTGAAGTCCCTTAGCCTTAATAAATAATCTTAAATTAGCCTGTGAAATAACAACAGATAAAAAACAATTGAAATATATGGATTTATTGAACAATTTAATAAATAATCGATTTTTTATCGATTGAGAACAAATATCGACTCCGTCTCAGGTAATTATCGACTGTGCATACAGTATAAAAATTATTATAGGTATTATATAAAGGACAGGTTCTTTGAGGGATTAAATTAATAGTAAGAGAAGGGTGACGAGAAAGTATGACATTAACAATTAAAATAAATTCAATAATTATTATTCAATAGTATTTAAATAATTCTGATATATAATGTTTAATAAATTGTTTTGTCAGACCATTGGCAGCTTTTATGACGTCACCACGATGAAGTAGGCAGGTTTGTATTTCAAGATGGCCGCTATTAGATCTGAATAGGTTACTGCGAAGTCGTCGTGTCAGAAAATCACAACAAAATTACCTTCATGAATGTTTGAAATGTTCCCGCACTGGTGTAATTTGTCTATTAGGTTGTTTGGTGTGTTCTGAAGAAGTGTTCCGTGTATATTGGTGTTAATTAAGTTATTTGGTATGTGTTCACTTCTGTTGGTTAGGTGTCTGTAAATGTGATTATGCGTTGTAGCGTGAATTGTGTCAAATATATTGTTTTACTGTTTTATATCACTCGTATCATGAAGTTAGGTGTTATTTCTCACTATTGTCGTTAAAGTTTTGGTAAATTTAGCTAAGAAAGTGTTCAATTCATCTAACTCTCGATGCACTAACATTAATGGCAATTTGTCGTACCATTTTCTACTCAGTTTTTTAGAACGTTTTTTCACACATCTATTCAGCTTGATATTCAACAAAAGACTAATTAACTTGGTCAAACTCTGGCCCAGTTAATCTTCGAAAAAGTATTGTTAACATATTTCGATTTCCCATACACGTGATACAATATTACATTATATATGGAATTTATTAATTTTATTCATCACTTTCATGAATTATGAATCTTATCATTGGTTTAATCATCTCATTCCCTTTAAATTGATGTATTATAGTCCATATCTGTAGACGTTTTGTGGAAATTAACAAATTTCTTTCCTTTTTGGAAATATAGGCTCAAAATTGGATTTCCGTCTTTCTCAAATTTTCCTCCATTTTAATTATCATTAATACTATTATAATAAATTTTAATTAGGCATATTCCTCTTCCTTTCCTTAAATACATATAAATTAAACCTTTGAACTGGTTTTTTGTGTTAATCTCTGAATTTGACATTGCTCTTTAAAATTAATTAATTTATATATTTTGAAAATTTACAATATTTTAAAGTATATTTCCTTATTATCATTTTAACTCATAGGATCATTCCCAGTAGTGGTTATTCGATTTACCTTATCTAAATCTTGCTAATTTACAGGATTTATAAGTGAATTATACTGGTTTATATGGTTTCTGTGAATTCACCAAATGGCCTTGAGTTTAGAATTTTACATTTCTGTCTTTCTCAAATAAATTTAATCCTACCACTCCTCTGACTTTACATAGTTATTATTACATGAATATAAAATGGTTTATAACTTATTGTGAGGTGTAGTATTTAATTAACACTACTGTTATAAAAAAAATAATTATGAACATTATTTAGCAATCTGTACAATTGAACATATTGCTGACATGGTTTGAACATATACATTTAACTCCTTTTGAATTAACACAGCATACCTACTGAAACATTATTAATGGTATGTATGCTGTTATTTAGCAAACATAACTTATTTTTAACACACATAAATCTTATTTTCTAATAATTCTTACAAATACATTGATTTTATGGTTGTGAACAAACAGCCTATTTAAACATTTTAAACCTATGAATACTAAATTAATGCCAGTCCCTTCTGGTCTAAACCATTATTATTTATGATCCCCTTCATCAGTAAACATGACCACCCATACTCTAGTTATTAGCATTTTTTACAAATGTCTTGTAAATAAAGAGTTACATTAAAATAATAAAATACTGGAAATCTTCCATTTTATTATTTTATGATGCTGTTTATTATTGGATATTAAAGTTGTCATATAGCATATTGATAAGTCATAGTATCACTAACTTTAAGTTTATTGCATTTCCAAAAAAACACTTACACAAATTCACTTTCACTGGTGGTTCTGATATTTTGAGTCTCACTATCTCAGACCAGACCTTTAGTAATCATGGACTGTTAAGACTTGTCTATTTTCTTTATCACACAATAGCTTTAGTATGTTCACTTCTTATAATACTATACAGCACTTTAGTTTTCTAAATAATTACATTCTTATAGGATTTTGGTATGTTATACTTTCTTTTTAATCGTTTTTGTGGGTTTGGGGTTGATGGTAGTTAATAATAATAATAGGTTTTACAACGGTGTTTCTTTCATACTATTTCTTCCTCTCCTCCTGTCTTCTTTCTTGTCCTTCTTCTTATCTTCTTTCTTGTCTTCATTCTTGTCCTTCTTCTGGTCTTCATTCTTGTCCTTCTTCTAGTCTTCATTCTTCTGGTCTTCTTGTCTTCCTTCTTCATTCTTGGGTAAACCAAGGTACTTTGTGTTATCTCGACTGATGTTTAGTTTGGAGCATCTAATTTATTTACTGATACGGACCTTGTTCTTCTCTAAAGGTTTCAGGGTATTGTTTTCTTCCTGATCACAAACTTTATTCTTCCTTCTTCTTGTTTTTTGGGGTATTTTGGTATTCACCACTGTTAAACTGATTCTCTTTCTTCTTGATATGGTGTTATTTAATTTGTTTACTGCTCCTAGCTTCCTGGGTAAATTACTGATCTTATAATATGAGTTGCTTTCAATACTTTCTTTGATATTTAAACAGTGGTTTTTATATAATGTAATGAGGATTTTTATTTTATCGTGGTTCATTCCTTTGATTTCCTTAAATCTCATTCAATATTATTTTAACATATGTGGTGTAATTAAACTTTATGATTTTATATGACTTAATAAGTAGTGGATTTTCTGTCACGCTACAGTATACATTACTAATGTTATGATTGAACACATTTATTGCTGTAAATTTTTAAACTCAAACAAGTTAAGCACTGTAATTGCAAAAAAAAAAAAATTGTTTAATGATTGTGAAAAAATCTGCAACTTTCTTTTGTTCTTTCCTGTCGGCCGTACTTTTCAAGATCCAAAAATATGTATTTGGCGCAAGGAAATTTATTTTAGACAGTTCTGTTTCATCTTGGCCTTCGTACCACTTGATTGCTGTAGTCAGTGATTGAATGGCCTCCTCATGAGAGATTGCAGGTTTTATTGGCTGGCCATCTGCTTCATCATTCGCTTCTGTGGATACGTATGTAACAATTTCATCATCACTCAACATCTCGTAGCCTACATCCGGTAAGGTCTATTTCTCATCAATTTTTTTCGTCTTCATTCAAACTGTTAAATACTGGTAGGGATTGGCAGGTATCTAACAATTCTGATGTGGAGTCAAGACCTACTGGTTCTGTAGACGCTGGTTGTAATTCAGATGGCCGTAACTTATTCCAGGCAGGTTTTAGTGCGTTTTCCGGAATACTTTGCCAGGTATCAGCAATCCGACTGAATTTTCAGAAACGTATTACGCTGTAACAACACAACACAACACAACACTTATTGTGCCGTGTACACAAGTACGAAATACCCATTCTCGGAACCAATACCTTCTGCAATCCGTTTTCCTGGCTATTATTAGAACCCCGGCCACAATCAGCACGTTTCTGGTTTACTCCGGCTACAATTAGAGCGTGTATGTTACTGGCTTCTTAATAAAGAAAAAGAAAAAAAGTTGAGCGAGTGACGAATTACAGAGGAAGACGAATTAGTGAGGTTCCATTGTATCACGTTCTGTATTTTCTTAATTCAGTTCAATAAGATACTAGTATCTAGTAAGATCCCTGACCTGCAGAAATCGTTCAGTATTTTGAACGAAATACATTTATTATAACATAAATTTCGATATTAGATAATTTGTCAATTATAAGAAAAATTATAAAAATCCCGATTACTTATTCTAATATTTCTTTAGTAATAGCCTATAACAATTGAAGAGCACGCAACCATACACTAAAAATTCGAAACCCTCGGATTTGAGTTACAATTCTTTTTAGCCTGACACACTGCTGGACTCTTGACAAATTTTTTTTAAATTTTTTTCAATTTTTTTTTTCAAAAAGTTCGAAATTTCTAAAACATAACATTGCATTCAGGAATTCAGGAGTGAGTGACGAATTATAGAGGGAGACGAATTAGTGGGTGACGAATTAATGAGATTCCAATGTAATTGGCAAACTGATTTAACGGCCGATTCACCAAATTTTTACTCATTCAGTTCGTTAATGTGGGCCTGTTAAAACGGTGAAAGAAATAAACCAAAAGTAGGCTATATAATCGACAAACTAATGGCGTTGCATATACAAGCAATGCAATAACAAGTGCAGTCTATCTACAGCGATGCAACGCAAGGTCTCTTGCCAATTTACTACAATAATCACAGTCATCACGCACTACTCAATAAACCTATTGTACTGTTTTGTACTGTACACAATTGTTCGCTCTTCGTAATTGAAACGACCTTCACTCAGTTCACTGGACACAAATGTCCGTAATGTTTTCTGTTTTCCAATACTGCGTTTGCCGGTCCCCATGTACACAAAGCCGGAATAAACTGGTCTACTGACTTGCTGTTATCGTTTTTTGCTGGATTTGGTCTCAGAAAAGAGGTGTCCAAGAGCTGCGTTACCCACCAATCCATGGACTGAGCTTCCACGACGCAGTGTGTAAATACAGGGTGATTACCAAGGGACTATACAACTTTGAAGGCAGAAACTTATTCAGACGACTTACAGAGTCGGTTGAGGAGGCGTCAATGTAAAGCAAAACACATCAAGTTTGACTCACGTAGTGCCGTAGTTCCAAATGCAGCCACCACAAGCGCTAGCACCATTGTTGTTCAAAATGGCTAATTTCACCGGTACGGAACGTTCTCGTTGCGTGTTATGGATTCACGAAGCAAAGTCAGCTACAACAGTCCAACGTCATTTTCGTACGGAGTGTCGTAAAGACCCTCCAAGTAGGCCTACAATTTACCTTTGGTACCAAACCTTTACTGAGACCATGGGCGACAATTGTGCCCAATTATTGTGGGGGGGGGAACGTTATGGTGACATAGAATATTTGGTGTATGGTCAAGTTTCTGAAAGACCAGGAACATTCTTTCTATTTTTTTAATTTTTAATCTTTTAATATTACAAATGTAATTGATATAATATTGTAGACCTATATAATTTATTTTTACATTGTCAGGTAATTTTACGACTGTATTAATTTACTAGATTAAGATTAGGCGTAGAAATTAATATGACTGAAATGGAGAAATCCAATATTTTTTTAAGGTAAGTACTGAATATTACTTTGGTAAGTTTTCTGTTAACTGCAATAAAACTATTATAAACAGTTCGACAGTTCAAAATATTCTTAACATCGCTTAATAATACAAAGCTCCAAACACATTTCTCTAGCATCAACGTTACGAGTAAATACTTTAATGCTTTGGCCATCTTCTTATTGTCGATGTCGTCCAATACCCTTTTATAGACCATAGGGTTACATGGTTGAGCCTTGTCTGGGTGATAATCGGACATAAGGTAAAGCACTGATTAACCTTTGGGAAAATATTGGGGGAGTCCTATGTAGTCCCCCCCCCCGGCCGTGACGCCCGTGGTTGAGACTGGTTGTTCTGTACGACGTGCAAAATCAACCGGACCCCACCCCCCAAGTTTCTCGTGCTTTGCCCATAGCCCTATGAAACCAAGACGACATGAACCTATGATGGACCGCGAAGTACAGTCCACAACCTCTACTGATTTGTGCGCTAACTTCAACAAAATCTGCGGCTAACTGCGCAGCCTTAATGCCATTATAAAATGTCTGTTTTTGGGGCTCCCTACTGCCCAGTTTATGAAAATCTTTGATTCATTTCGGTGGTAAAACGAGTAGACAGGTTTAATTTCATTCGCTGCAAATATTCACAGACACGTAGTCAGTAAGGCGAAGTTTCAAAACATTCGTACAACACACTTTGCACTTTGCAGACGGTAGGAGAAAATTTTTTTCGTTTTTTTTTTATTTATTTATTACTTCCATGTTCCGTACGGAAATGGAAGTATGGTGATCGCGAAAAAACTCGTGTTCGAGATAAGGGCTGATTCTGATTGTACTACCCACAAAACATGAAGAAAAGTGTGTGTGTGTGTGTGTGTGTGTGTGTGTGTGTGTGTGTGTGTGTGTGTGTGTGTGTGTGTGTGTGGATTTTATTCTATGGCGAACGATAACTCCCGCAAATTCATACAGAATCAAATAATTGTTTGCATATGTGCCCGAGTTGTAGAGATTTTGGTTTTGGTGAAGATCGGTTAAGGGAAAGGGGTAGTTTACCTATAACGTTTTATGTTTTGACTAGAGTACTCAATTTTGATAAATAAAGTATCCTGAAAAGAAGGTCATGCGGTCCAAAGGTGGTGTGATGCGAACATATGCTTCCATAGAAGAGAAATGCACCAGCCTCTCCACAAGGGGTATCCTGGGCCCTGGCGGGCAGGATGGTGCACATCGGCAGCAGGGTGTGCATCTAGTGTGGAGGCGGAGGGAGTCTATAGTAGCCCAACGGCTGCACACATGGGCTGAGTCAGTTAGCCTACTGCGACCGGGCAGAGAGAGCTTGTCAGCTGAGGTGAAAGCAACTCTCTAGGGCAAGAGCACCCCGAACTCAAAGTTCCTGGTCCTCCAGGTTGGGGGTTGGATCGGAGAATTCACATAGCCCATCTATAAAACTTTTATGTGCAGAAACATGTCAGTTTCTTTCGCCGGTTGGGACCTGGAACTGGAGAGCAGCTGCACTTGACCGGGACAATTAGCGGAGGCTGTTAAAGGAGGCCTTGACTCAGTAATGGGTTGTTGCGCCGCTGAAGAAGAAGAAGAAGAAGAAGAAGAAGAAGAAGAAGAAGAAGAAGAAGAAGAAGAAGAAGAAGAAGAAGAAGAAGAAGAAGAAGAAGAAGAAGAAGAAGAAGAAGAAGAAGAAGAAGAAGAAGAAGAAGAAGAAGAAGAAGAAGAAGAAGAAGAAGAAGAAGAAGAAGAAGAAGAAGAAGAAGAAGAAGAAGAAGAAGAAGAAGAAGAAGAAGAAGAAGAAGAAGAAGAAGAAGAAGAAGAAGAAGAAGAAGAAGAAGAAGAAGAAGAAGAAGAAGAAGAAGAAGAAGAAGAAGAAGAAGAGAAGAAGAAGAAGAAGAAGAAGAAGAAGAAGAAGAAGAAGAAGAAGAAGAAGAAGAAGAAGAAGAAGAAGAAGAAGAAGAAGAAGAAGAAGAAGAAGAAGAAGGTCATAACATTCTACTGTAGAAAGGTAGATGAAATATTTATAAATGAAAAGCGTCGTTGAAGGGTGGAGGGGTAATTTTCTATAAATGAAAATGATAGTTGAAGGGAGAGGGGATAATTTTCTATACGTGTACTACGTTATCGGCAACAAAGAAGTAGTTTGTTGTTAAATTCCATCCCGGGCTGTTTGGCCGTGGTCCAATGTTTTCTGTAAAACCAGACGTTTCGGCAGTGCCATCGACTGCCACATCAGTGAAAATCGAGCGCGCTAACGTGAGGTGGTATAAGTTAGTGACCACAGTACTGTGGTTAAGGCTGAAGCAGTAAGTAGAAAGAAGTAGTTTCTATTCATTTCGAAAATGATTTTAAATATAAATCTTAGAATATGGAAGTCATGTATGGTTCTCCATACCGATATTTTATACCGTAATGTGAAATGTCATCTTGATCGTTTCATGACTGCTATATTTTCGATATCTATTTTGATATATATATATATATATATATATATATATATATAAAATTATAAATATATATATTATAACGTAGCGGTTGTTGTAGAGGTTTTAGCGAAAACTTTGTTGCTTATTGGGTGTTCGTCTTATTTAATTAAGCTCCCAATGTTGTGTACGCCAATCTGTAATGTAGCAGTTTTCTCAGAGGTGTTAGTGTACTACCGTTACAGGTATATTGTTAATTCAGCCCCACTATTGTAAGCGCCAATCTGTAACGTACTGCCTTGAGATATTAAAGTTTCCGCCTCTCCGCAGTCGCCACTTATGAATTATAATAACTGAAGTTTAAAAAATAAAGTATTTTGTAATGTTACTAAATCTAAGCAGAAATCGATAGTGTGTGATTTGGGGTCAAGTAGGGAAGTTGTTCAGCCTTATGAGGAAGAGAGAGTAAGTACCGATTATTTACACTCGGTTTAGGCGATTTTGGAAATTTTCTAATTGTTCGCTGTGATTTAAATCAGCTGATTGTGAGACGAGTTTCCACACATAGTTCAACCAGCCTACCCTATGGCGAAATATGACCCAATGTATCAATCTCTTCTATTTTTGTGCTGAAATCAATTACAACTACCCACTACAAAAAATATAACACATTTTTATTATTTAATATCATTTTTCAATAATATTTATTAATTATATTATTGTTTTTTGTTTTCCTGCCACCAAAATACAAGTATCACAATCGATCTTTACTTCATTAAAACATAATATCGACTTCCTCGAATAAACATGGAATTGTCAAAAAAAAAAAAACATATATGGTTTTGTTTACCAAATTTTATACTATTTTTTAAAACATCAATCAATATATAATTCTTTTTATTTCCCCAGGGTTAAGGGTAAGTTCTTTTTGTTATGAGATGGTCAGAAATGGATAATTACTAAGCTTTACAAATACTGAAAAATATTAAATAAATTTGTTTATTTTTTCGTTTAGTATGTAGTGCCAGAAATTTCCGTAAGAGAGCAGCGGGCGTTTGTTTACTTTAGAACATGTGATTAATTTTGACTAGTTTTTGTGTTCTATATAACCATTCGGAATGCGTTTTCTTCGTCAACTATTAAACTAAATGTTTATATTACCTCTCTTCTTATAGTTCTTACTGGAAGGAAGCCTTTTATCTAGTGAGGTCCGTCTTAAGTTGTAATTTCATTACAGTCTGGCCCATATTCTATCGTCAACTTGAAACATCACGAAACTAGGCCGAATCATCAGAATGGTTTTCTTTCACAGTTTATTATGGAGTATAATCCTTTAATTTTGATAAATAAGGTATGATTATATAGAGTTCATATTGCTTTTTAATTTGGTACTAATTTTACACTTCTCCCAAGTTTCAAAAAAGATATTTTAATAGAATTGTGGTAGCATCAGTTTGTCAACTCGCCAGGTTTTTTCCAAATTCGATTATTATTATTAACAATACTTGTTATTTTAGTCACTCTTAGTAACCCAAAATATTTTTATTATACAGGCAGTTTGTAATTATTATAAATTTATATTTTATTTACCGAAAAATAATTCTTTTTAATTCCGGTTTCTTTACCAATTTGTTGTACATAAGAGGTTTCTGTTCATTTTCTTATGACCTGGTATATAAGTATTTAATATTTTTTATTATCTCTAAATGAATTTATATAGTATTTATTAGTCTCTCATAGTATTCCTACACTGCACTACTTCCTGTTGCCATTTCCCTCATATAGAATTATTTTAATTTTTTATTATCCTTTGATATTTAAACTTTTTATGTTTTTTTTTTTTTTAAACGAACCCTGGGTTATATTATATTATAACACAAATATTTGAAAAAATATAACATGAACTTAGGTATTACAATTGGTTGTCTACACAATATAAATATTACAATAAATTAATAAAAATACAGAATCAGTTAGTAGCATTATAGTCTACTATCATAGTTTTATAATTCCCAAACCTACAGCACAATTCTGTAATAAGTTACCTTCACTTTCACTTTTTACCTCAATGGGTACACTATAACTCAGTTGTCACTGTATATCACTCGCATTGTTTATAATGTTTAGTGATATACTTTAATTTAGAGCTAGTTATAGGTTACCCATTTCTGACCTTTATGTTCTTACATGATTTAATTTATTGGGACCGGGTTATGTAACGTTACAATATATATATATATATATATATATATATATATATATATATATATATATATTATCTATGTTTCCATATGTGCCTTCTTCACTAGAACAAAGTAAAAAAGCAACTAACGAGTTCTTCTGATTTTGTTTAGTTTTATACACAAAAATCGAATCACACACCCCACACGCTATAAACCCCTTTACAGGAACACAGAGAGGATGCAAAAACCGACAGATATTATCAGTGAGTTAAGTGAACACTGAACGGCTCCACAGCCAACGTGTTTACGTCGAGCAGTGCGCAGTGTTGCGTTGTGTCGTGTCTTTGTACAATAATTTACATGACGACTGGTTTCAATTTCACCGACCACGTGTCCTCATGAGAAGGCAAAAATGTTAAAACCTGATGACGGAAACATGTCGTGTCAACAAAAACAATAAGTCGCAAGACGGATTACACTAAGGTAATTAATTTTTTAATTACACTAAGGTAATTCCCTAAAGGAAGTCTTGGCTGCGTCCCTGCCCCACCTACTTGCGGGGGCCAACTGCCCTGGTGTAGCTCCCCTTTGTTTCGGCCGACGCCTTCGGGCGATCAAGCCTCTTGTCCCCGCCAGCGCGTCTCTAAGTTAATGCGGGCGACGCCCTTAGGGGACCATGGAGTCGCGCCCCCGGCGAGGCAATTGGCTGAACCATGTAAAACCAGCATAATGTCATACTTAATCATGTACCCGTGGACCGCACCTTAACTCCTTGTGCCGAGCAAACGACCGCGCCGACCTGTTTGCACCTGGCGTTCATCAGGCCCAGGCCTGGACAACGCGCAGAAATCAGGGCGCAAGACGCCCCGTGCATCTTCTGTCCGCCTGTCCCTGCCCCATGTAATGCTCTAGCGATTGTCTACCAGTTTCAGTGCTACCTTTATTTCAGCAACTCAACTCTAGAACACGTACTGAATCGGCGTACAACACCCCTAACCTTTCACCCAAACCTCGTTGAAATACTATCACAGACAACGTTGCGTGGAATAACGTTTTGCCGAAAAAAAAGGTTGTTCATCATATTTGCATGCAAAATGTAAACATTTTTCCCAGTTCAGTTTTTCCAACCTGTTAATTGACTAAATTTGGAAAACAAAACTACAGTTGCGACACGCGACACTGCCGGCCTACATACGCGCACGCGCACGGATATTGTTCCGTCATGTGTAACAAAATTACGTGTCACACAATCGACCTACTTACTACAGTGTTCACGATACAAAACCAAAACCGTATCAACTTTCTTTCGACAAAACACGGCTGGTTGTCAACCCTCATTGTAGCAGTAGCAGAGGCTGCCGATTGCGTTCTTCACCCCTCCCCCCCGCTTGCAATTTGCTAGCTCGCAATCTCGCCCCCCTACCGCACAACACCACGCGCTACGAAGGCGAAAGGCGAGCAAAAGGTAGCGTCGTCGTATTTGTTTATCTGAGACAAAAATCGGACACGAACGCTGTCATTCTGTCTCCTGGGTGTCCCCCTCGCTACCGTAGAGTTCGCTTGTTCGATAACGCCAATACAAAATATTCACAGCGAAATGTAAACCCTGTGGCGAACAAACGCTTTTACTTCGTAATCACACGCTCACAATTCCGCGTATCGACACACACACACACACACACACACACACACACACACACACACACACACATCATTTATTTAATATTTATAAATTCTTTACGTCAAGATATTTTTCCCTTATTTGGAACATGTTTCGAGAAACTTATTCTTCCCATCCGCAGCCTTCTTAATTTTGCATCTTGTTGATTACTTGTGTTTTGGTTGGTTATTGTTATGGTTTCCTGCCGGTTTTTGGTATTTTAAACTGGTATTATTGTGCGTGATTGCGGTCTATATATTAACTTTTTGTGTATTTTCGACGTTGAGTGCTTTGAAAATTGTGTCATGTTTTGTACTGATTTGTATTTGTTCAAATATTAGTTGTTTTGTTTTTTATGTTTGTAAATTTTCCCATATGTTCATTATGGTGCCTTTGTGTGGTGTATTTACAAATATACAAACACAAAACAAACTAATACCTGAACAAATACAAATCAGTACAAAACATGACATAATTTCAAAGCACTCAACATCGATAATACACAAAATACTAATATGCACTCCACAATCACACATAATAATACCAGTTTAAAATACCAAAAACCAACAGGAAACCCTAACAACAACCAACCAGCACACAAGTACTCCGCAAGATTCAAAATTAAGAAAGCTGAGGATGGGAACAATAAGTTTCCCAAAACATATACCAAATAAGGGGAAAACATCTTGAGGTAAAGTAAATATAAATTTTACATATATTATATATATATATATTTATTTATATAATTTGTCTAATACTAAAATTTTTATATACACTTCCATAATAAAGTTTGGTTTAATGCCGCATAACCAATTTGGGACAGATAAGCTTGACATGACTCGACTGTACTACACAGTCACCTGTCACAAATGTTTCCACAGCAAAAAATGTGTAATCTATGCTCTAGATTACATCATTCGCGAAAAAAAATCACGTGAACAGTCAGGTCTTCAATGTCATCGATTTTGCAGTATTACAAACCTCAAGTTAACTAATGTGCTGATTGCTGCCAATCGCGCACGTGCATAATGCAGTAGTAAACATCAAACATCTATTGAGTAACACGTTGTTGTTGTTGGTTTTACTTTTCTTATTAAATCGAAATCTACGAAACTTCTGACTCGGCAGAAACTAGCAAACAATCCGAGTTTGCAGCAACAACAGTAAACGAGACATGATTCCCTTGTTTGTTGGAAACTTCTTGTTTCCGTGATAAAACAAACTTTTCTAATCAAATGGAAAAACATAAAAACAGAGTTAAATGGCTGACCTGCGGGCGCCTCATCAATGTGCGCACGCGCGCGCGCGACGGTACTGACAGTAACAAACCGACGGTTTGATAATACTAAAAACAAGCAATACACAAAGTAAGGGCACATAAACGTACCTAAGTACCTACAACACGAGACAGCTACGGCACTTACAATGTAATAGGCCTACTGCTTCGTCATCAGTGGTAATCAATTTTACTTCCATGTTCCATAAGGAAATGGAAGTATGGTCATGGCGAAAAAAATCGTGTTCGAGATAACGGCAGATTCTGATTGTACTAGCATCAAAACATGAAAAAACGTCATTTTTCGAAAAGTGTCTGTGTGTAGAATTTTTTCTATGGCAAACGATAACAGCCGCAAATTCAAATAGAATCAAATAATTTTTTGCATACAGCCCTGAATTGTAGAGGACTCAATGCCTATTGTTTTTGGTGAAGATCGGTTAAGGGAAAGGGGTAGTTTACCTGCAACGTTTTACGTTTTAACAAGAGTAAAGTACTTAATTTTGATAAATAAAGTATCCTGAAAAGAAGATCATTATAATCCACTGTAGAAAGGTAGATAAAATATCTATAAATGAAAAGGGCAGTTAAAGGGGGAGGGGGTAATTTTTTTTATAAACTAAAATGGTAGTTGATGATGGAGGAGGTAAATTTTTATATTTCTTTTATGAATTTGCTAACTGCTATAATTTTTTTATTGTTCGACTAAGCTTTTCGTCATTACTGACATCTTCAGGTCTTAAACAATTGGTTGTTTAAGACCTGAAGATGTCAGTAATGACGAAAAGCTTAGTCGAACAATAAAAAAATTATAGCAGTTAGCAAATTCATAAAAGAAATAGTAAGGATGGCTGCTAATTTAAACAAAACGAAGAATAAATTTTTATAAGTTTTATATGTGTACTACGTTATTGACAACAAAGAAGTAGTTTCTAAGGAAACATTTCATTTCACTCTAACAAAATTCTATATTTTTCATTTTAATTTAAATCATGTATGAGTGAAAATATATCGTTCCTGGTAGGCAAGCATATCTCAATTATGTAATGTTTACTTTTCCAAAGTTTTATTATTCTGATTACCGCAATAAAAAGGCCAGCAGGACACACACACACACAATTCGCGTTATTTCTGGCCTCACTCATGTTTATTTTCTTACGTTTGCACGCTTTTTAAATGGAAAGTGCTGAAACCCACACCAACACAACGCGTGCAAGCCGAAAAGATGGACATCGATTTGTTTCCTGTGGATCGCTGGCCAGCGTTGTATTAAAGCAATTAATACAATCTGTGTACTTATTTCTATTATAATATGAGAATTATAAACTAATATGTGCATGTGTCTATGTATGAAAAATATATAAATATTTTTCTCCTTTGGAAAATTGTTTGCCCCTCCTTGAAAATATTTTGACCTCCCTGATGGCTAGTTATTTACTAGCCTGTGTGGAATATAGCGTTATAACATGGATCAGAATGGTGGGTGTTAAACAGGAGACACAAACGTATTAAGGAAGAAATGTTTTGCTGAGAAATTTATAATTACACGGGTGAACAGAATAGTCGTTCAGGAAATCAGAAGACAAATGGAAAGAAAGAAATCACGACTTGATTTTAAAAAAGAAAAATGACTAGTATAGTATTGACAGGAAAGACTTTGATAACTCTATAGACATACCTCGGCCCCTCGCAGCGAGAGTCCAATTTCATTACAGGAATCAGATCGCAGCTACCTTTAGCTAGCTCTTCGTTCGACCTACAGACATTTTATCCAAAAGTACAGTTCTTCCTCACGAAGGTTGAGGATAGTCTTAATCCACCTGACATGGTGGTACCATTTTAGCTGATACGTAATTTCTTCAGAACCCAAGCATCCACTTATTTAATTAATATTTAACTGATTTTAAATATAAATTGTAGCACATGGATTCACATTTTTGCCTTTCGTCTCCCACATTTCGGGACCAAACAGCTGACTGCATCGCGTGCCAAACAGCTGACCGCATCGCGTGTAAAGGGCAGCGGCTGTCAAACAAACACTCTTTAATTGGATAAGGTAAGGGACTTCCAAGAAGACCGAGGCAGAAAGGAGAAGGAGACAATTTCATTTTAAAGTTCAATGTCCCAGTTCTAATAAAACATGTAAGTCTACACCATCCCTGTTAACCTTTCAAAGTTAAAATTAAAAAGATTTTCATATTCACCGAATGAGATCACTTGTGAACAAAATTAATAAAAAAAGGGACTACCGTAACCCACAATGGAAATAAGATACTAATATACCTCACTACCTACTTACTAAACGGTACACAAACTGCTTCTACATATACTCAATACCCACATTGGAAATTCCACCCAGTACTGGAAATTCACTACCCACAAGTTACAGCCATATGTTGTAGTACGAATAAAAAATGTTACAAAAATTCAATATACAGCAGTATAATTAAACCAATCATTCTGGATCTACATATTTAAAAAAAACGCTAAATATTCACTAAATACTGGATGACTCAATACGCAACTGTAAACAAATTGATGATTTTTACTTCCATATTCCTTAAGGAATGGAAGTATGGTGATGGCAAAAAAAATCGTGTTCGAGATTATTGCAGATTCTGATTGTACTACACTCAAAACATGAAAAAAAGTCGTTTTCCGAAAAGTGTCTGTGTGTGTGTCTGTCTGTCTGTGTAGATTTTTTACTTCCATCTTCCTTAAGGAATGGAAGTATGGTGATGGCAAAAAAAATCGTGTTCGAGATTATTGCAGATTCTGATTCTACTACACTCAAAACATGAAAAAAAGTCGTTTTCCGAAAAGTGTCTGTGTGTGTGTCTGTCTGTGTGTCTGTCTGTCTGTAGATTTTTTTTCTATGGCAAACGATAACTGCCGCAAATTCAAACAGAATCAAATAATTTTTTGCATACAACCCTGATTTGTAGAGTACTCAAGACCTATTGTTTTTGGTGAAGATCGGTTGAGGGAAAGGGGTAGTTTACCTGCAACGGTTTTTTTTTTATCAATGGAATTTTTTTTTTTTGGCAAACGATAACAGCCGCAAATTCAAACAGAATCAAATAATGTTTCGCATACAGCCCTGAATTGTAGAGTTCTCAAGACCTATTGTTTTTGGTGAAGATCGGTTAAGGGAAAGGGGTAGTTTACCTGTAACGTTTTATGTTTTAACAAGGGTATTTCCTATGGCAAACGATAACAGCTGCAAATTCAAACAGAATCAAACAATTATTTGCATACAGCCCTAAATTGTAGAGTTCTCAAGACCTATTTTTTTTTGTGAAGATCGGTTGAGGGAAAGGGGTAGTTTACCTGCAACGTTTTTTTAACAAGGGTATTTTCTATGGCAAACGATAACAGCCGTAAATGCAAACAGAATCAAATAATATTTTGCATACAGCCCTGATTTGTAGAGTACTCAAGATCTATTGTTTTTGGTGAAGATCGGTTAAGGGGAAGGGGTAGTTTACCTGCAACGTTTTTTTATCAAGCGTATTTTCTATGACGAACGGTAACAGCCGCAAATTCAAACAGAATCAAATAATTTTTTGCATACGTCCCTGAATTGTAGAGGTCTCAATGACTTTCGATTTTGGTGAAGATCGGTTAAGGGCAAGGGGTAGTTTACCTGCAACCTTTTACGTTTTAACAAGAGTAAAGTACTTGAAAATTTATTTAAACTTTTTGAAACAATGGTAATTGTTAAAAATAAAATAATTTTGTTGCCAGGCAATAAAATTATAATTTTTTCATTTTAATGTAATATAATATTTTTCATTTAATACAGCAATAAAAAGGCAGGTAAGACACAGCCTGGCTGTTTGGCTGAAAATGATTTTAAATATAAATCTTAGAATATGGAAGTCATGTATGGTTCTCCATACCGCTATTTTTCTATGGCAAACGATAACTGCCGCAAATTCAAACAGAATCAAATAATTTTTTGCATACAGCCCTGATTTGTAGAGTACTCAAGACCTATTGTTTTTGGTGAAGATCGGTTGAGGGGAAGGGGTAGTTTACCTGCAACGTTTTTTATGAAGCGTATTTTCTATGGCAAACGATAACTGCCGCAAATTCAAACAGAATCAAATAATTTTTTGCGTACATCAGTGAATTGTAGAGGACTCAAGGCCTTTTGATTTTGGTGAAGATCGGTTAAGGGGAAGGGGTAGTTTACCTGCAACCTTTTACGTTTTAACAACAGTAAAGTACTTGAAAATTCATTTAAACTTTTTCAAACAATGGTAATTGTTGAAAATAAAATAATTTTGTTGCCAGGCAATAAAATTATAATTTTTTCATTTTAATGTAAATCATGTATAAGAGAAAATATATCGTGCTTGGCAGGCAAGCATATTTCAGTTAAGTACTGTTTACGTTTCCATTTTACTATTATGACTACCGCAGTAAAAAGGCAGGGAACACACACACACACACACACACACACACACACACACACACACACACACACACACACACACACACACACACACACACACACAATTCGCGTTATTTCTGGCCTCATTCATGTTTATTTTCTTACATTTGCACGGTTTTTAAATGGAAAGTGCTGGACCCATACCAACATAACGCATGCAAGCCGAAAAAGTGTCCAGCGTGGATAGCGATTTGCTTCCTGTGGATCGCTGGGGAGTGTAACTGCACGTGTTTACAGAGGAACGATTCATAGACAGACTTTTCGTCTTTAGGGAATGAACCCTCTGCAAGATGCTGAGGGTCCATGAGTGACTTCGGAGCGCTCCTTCTTTTCCGCGTGTTTGTTCTGTGAAACGTACACTGTAGATTCGCAGCTTTATTCTAAGCAACGCTCAATAGGAAATGTTGAAAATTTTTGTCCACGGTGTACCTGCTATACACACTAAACCTGCTCTGATGTTTTAATTACGGACATCATAATATTAAAACTTTGGAAACTTGAGCACTACTTAATGGAGATCAATCATTAACTTATAAAAGCCATTAATTTTATGCATATTTTTTATATATATGTGTACAACGTTATCGGCAACAAAAAAGTAGTTTTTGTTAACATTCCTTCCCGGGATATTTGGCCGTAGCCCAATGTTTTCTACAAAACCAGACGTTTCGGCAGTGCCATCGACTTCCATCATCAGTGAAAATCGAGTGCGATAACGTGAGGTGGTATATGTCACTAACCACAGTACTGTGGTTAAGGCTGAAGCAGTAAGTAGAAAGAAGTAGTTTCTACGGTAATATTTCATTTCGAAAATTATTTTAATTATAAATCTTAGAATATGGAAGTCATGTATGGTTCTCCATACCGATTTTTTTTTTTAAAGTCTAGAATAGAAATTAAGCGTGTGACAAGACTCCTTTTGGTGACTTCAGTACTGCAATTTCCTGAAAATTTTTAGAGCTACCTGTTCCAACTTCTAAACAAACAGTCGCATTTTTACTAACGCAAGAATGAAAAATGATCCTCCCATAATGGGACCGACAACAACATTATTCTAAAACCCGATCCCAATCCTGGCAATAGTCGCAAAGAAATCGGGATAATTTAGAAAGTCATACAATGCAGTAAATTTCCGAAAGATTCCCAGACATGCATAGACTCATGTATCACCCGCTGCTTAACATTTTCGACGGTCGGTAAAGTTAACTCTTCAAATTATTATCCGGTCTACTAAAACCCTTATGCTGATCGATATTAATGTTATAATCAGACGTTTCGGGCTCACCTCTGCAGGCCATCTTCAGTGAAAGGTTTCTGAAACGACTGACAAGATCTACGTCAGCAAGCCACAGTACTGTGGCAAAGGCTTTGCCACATATACTACTGCGTCTGATTATAACTTCAACGTCGACCAGCGTGAGAATTTCAGTAGACCACAGCCTTATAGCCTCGATAATATTTTGAATAATTATGACGCAGACCACGAAAGCCTACGAAACGGTACATTTATTTTATGTAAATCGTGTATCGAGGTACCCGGGGTAAATGGTGAACAACGCCATGCCAAGCATAATCAACGTCAGTACCCGACGAAACAAGTGCAAGTGGGCTGACCACACCACCACGGTCTCACGAAAAATATTTCTCACTTTAGTGCGAGCGCGACCTTTGACACGACACGGCACGGCGCTCAATTAGACCGGCCGCTTTCATTCACGTTCACTTAACGCACCAACGTCCCAATTTTAAGCGAATGATTCATCACCTCGTTAGTGACGAGCTGACACAAGTTAAACTTCGAGGGAAACATTGTGATGCTTAGAGCATCATCTGAACTACAGACCCAACCAATTTCCTAAAGGTCAGTAGTATTACATTCTACGCAATGGAAACGAGCAGCACCTACAATACGGTGCAGGAACGTTTTAACGTAGCTCTTTCTGTAACTATGGCAACAAAGTACTGCCGAGTTTCCTTAAAAATGGCTTTGTATACAACTTTCACGTATCCTTTCCTCAGCTTTTGTCTACAAAATTTAGAAACACAATTCTTTTAAAGTTATGCGGTTAACTGACTAATTTCGATGTACTCACCGAACCTCAAATCGTTAGAAAAATTAACTTCAAAATTACTCATCACCATCATCTTCGAGGAGTAAGCCAATGATAGTTTGTTCCGGCCTCAAACATGAAAAGTCTAGACCTGGTCACTCCAGCGCTTCCTCGGACGTCTCACACCTCCCCGTCCCCTCGGCTTATAGTTCCATAGTTGTTTGGGGATGCGGCAGTCATCCATTCAGCAAAGATGTTTCCACCAATTCAGCCGGTACTGAGCAATCCTGTCGAGTATACTCATAATATTCAGTTCCTGCCATATATCTGTGTTCTTCTATGATCACGGAGAGTATACCCTGCCACGTGCCTGGGAATTCTCATTTCAGCCGCTTGGATACGACTGGCCTGGCCTTTCGTTAAAGTCCAATTCTCAGACCCATAAAGAAGTGTGGGAAGAGCCATCACCTTGTAGAATTTTAGGCGTGTTCCTTTACTTGCTGACTTAAAAAGGGTTTGCCTGATGGTCCCGCACGTAAGGTTGAACTTATGCAACTTATTCACAACGTCGTTGCTTGTATTATAAGACACACTGTAGCCCAGGTATTCAAAATTGCTGACTTGTTCCAGGACAGTACCATCTATAACAATTTTTTCCCGTACGGGATCAGTTCCACGAAAAGCCAACACATTGGTCTTAAGTGTGGATATTTGTTATCGAGAGTCTTTGCAGATTCAATTTAACAAATACCCTTCTGCAACCCGTTTTCCGAGTCCGACAGAATAGCCTGATCGTCCGCAGACGACAAAGTGTCAATTCCAGAGTGGCCAATCGGAATACACGTCTGCCAGTTTTGTATGACACGTCAATATATAAATGAAAACGAAGGTGATAATACTAAATTATTACCTCTTTAAATAAAAAAATTCAAAATATTAGACAGTATTAAAAAAAAATTATATTAAAAAACTGTAATTTTAAATTAATTTTCCTTTATTCAAACTAATAAAACGCTTTCACAAAATTAGCTAATAAAACGCTTTCACAAAATTAGCTGCACAAACCTCAAGACGTCAACAGTTTTTTTTTTCTACAAAAAGGAAAGTACAGTCGATTAATTTAAGATGGTGAATATAAGAGGGCTCCATGTCCCCTTAACGAAAAAAAAAACACTTTGTATACTAATAAAGTGGCAAGTTTCAAAACTTAAACGATTTCAATGTGCCTTTGGCATGAGATGGATATATCGTGGAAACGAAACCAGTGAGATCGATTTACGATTCTACGGTTCGCCTGAATCGATACGTAAACTTATAGGATAATCCGAAGTGACGCAGAATCGGTTCACGGTATTCTGACTCCTACAGCCGTAAAGTTTGTCGTCGGCGCCGAGAAGTGGAGAAGTTAAACTCACAATTCAATTATCATGATCCGCTCAACCTTAAAACACTTCAGAAACCCAAGTCCCTTACCCACCGACCGAAACCAAACTAGTTGTGTGTATCGACACCTAACTTTAGCTTTCCAACTTGGAAGATTTCTACCGCGTATCGCCGTACGCACAACTTCTCCAACTTGCTATTACACATGTACTCGACAAAATAATGTTTTTTTCATCGACGAATGAATGATCGTGTATTTTTCAATGCTATACATAATATAAATATAAGCAATTGCACGGACGTTATGATACTTGAAAATTCTCAAATCGAAATACGTCAATAGTTTTTACTTCCATATTCCGTAAGGAAAAGGAAGTATGGTGATCACGAAAAAAATCGTGTTCGAGATAAGGGCTGATTCTATACTACCCTCAAAACATGAAGAAAAGTAATTTTCCGAAAAGTGTTTCTGTGTGTAGAATTTTTTCTATGGCGAACGATAACTGCCACAAATTCAATATAGGCTGTTTTCCATTCCTGTGGTATATTTTCACCGTTGATGTATTTTGTAAAGATGTAGGCCTACGCTGTTGATTCGTAGGCCTATAAGGCTTCTGTCCCATTTTATAGACGTTCTGCGTTTATACCACCGGGACCCGAGGATTTTCCATTTTTGAGTTGTTTTATAGCATTCGTCGCTGTTGTTGCATCTAATTGCACTACTTCTCCTTCTAGTCGAATATCAGCTTGTTGTGTATACTCAGGTCTATATTCTGTTAGTAAGGTTGTAAAATGTTTAACCCATTTTCCTGTTGGTATAAGCTGCAGTGGGCTCTTTGATTCTCGCCAGTTTTTACTATATTTATGAACTTCCAGGCTTCCCTACATTTTCTTCCACCAATGTAGATATCTACTTCTCAATATTTGTTATCTCATATTTCTCTTTTTCTTTCCACGATCCTTCGTCTTGTTTCCCTTTTCTTTTCTTCAAAGTTTTCATAATCTTCTTCACTTTTAGTGTTCCCACCATTTCTGGTATAGTCTTCATTTTTTCATTTACCAGCTGTTATAATTCTAAATTCCACTAGTATCTCTTGCTCTTGGGCGTCTGCCTTGTGCACAGAGGGCATCTTTTGCTGCTTTCTTTATGCTGTATATAATATTTTCATATACCTCGCTTGCTGTTCTGTGCAAATTAAAAGTGATAACCTGTTAACAAATTTATTGTCAACTTCTATTTTGAGAACTTCTCTCCTGAGACCATAGTCTTCGTCTTCTTATCAGATACTTTAAAATCATATGTGCTGTAAACTGGTTTAAGCGGTGTATAGATCTATGCAGAGCTCCTCCACTCTTCTGAAGTACACAGGAGGCCTATTATCTGGTCATCAGCGTACAACAAAGTACTTACACATCTGTCTGTAGAATATAATTTTATTCTCAAGATCGCCTAAACTTTCCACTGCCTTATCGTATCGTCCAGATATACGATATCGTATTAAAACTACTTAGGTGAGAGACTGGCACCATTGCCTGACACTTCTACTAGTCGGCCTTCCCAACAAATCGGTTTTTAAACAAGGCAATGATTGATAATTATAATAACTCCAGCGTCTACACACAAAACCGTACTATTCATTCGTTATCCCGCTTCGCAACATCACTGATGATCGATCAGCTCAACGCTTTCAATCTTTTCCACCACACAACTAAAACAATAACGCGGCGGTACATAATTATGTTTATTTAGCTTATCTCGGCAACGCGTTATCTCAAGTTTGGACGCATGCGCGCCACCTGTCACACCACAATCTTATCTATTAGTACACTACATTATCCGTCCGTTACGGGCTGTTGTTATCAACTGATATGTTGTTTCCTGTCTGTCCTTCACCTGCTACTCCTACTATTCTACCTTACTGTGTGTTTTACACTTAACAAAAATTTTCCCTACACATGAGCAGACTGTTATACGGTTATCCCCCATTATAACAGAACCCGCTACAGAGGTGCCCATCCCCTCCAAAGCCCATGATGCAATTCCCTCCCAAGTATCCCGAAATCCCCCCAAATTTAATTTTATGGGTAGGGGGATCACAATACGGGGATACGGAATAACCCCCAGTTACTAAAGGTGGATCTTCGGGCTTTATATAAACATTTTTGAAAAACTAAAGCCATTTAAGCGATTATTATTGGAATAAAAATAACTAATGTTTATTCTTTTATCAATACAAAAAGGTTTTCTACTATGCATAATCAATAACTAAATTATGAGAATTGTAAAAGCCTGGTCAAACCTGGGTTAACACAATTAGTAGTACATTAGGCCTGATCAAGATAATATAACTTGATTTTGTAATTTCACTAACATTCTTTTTCTTCACTGATTTGTTTGATTTACCGTGCTTGTAAGGGGGTAATTGAGCCCCTGATTAAGCAACTGCCTTAAATTCATGTATTTCCAACAACGGATTGTGAAAAGAAAAAGATCATTATTAATGGCAGGGAAGGTTTAGTAATAAAATTTTAAAACATCTACTAAATTTTTAAATCACCTTGAACCTCCCCCTCAAAAAAAAACTCCAATAGTGGGAGTCGCACCATTACACCATGCTGTGGGCACCCCTGGACAGCTACAAGGAACATGAAATGTTGAAAAATCAAACACAACCAGGCTAAAAAATGACACTCAGCAACGTTGGACAATATATGCAGGTGTCTAGGGTCGCTGAGCCGTATGATTTATTCCGCTCATCAACGGTCTTGTCTCCTGCTCACTTCTATAATACCATACGCCATGTTCCGTGTCGGTCACTCTGCGAAAGTTATATAAAGACACCAGATTACCTGTGAAAAACATTACCCTCCTCTGGGCGAGGGTAATTGGATAGCCAACTCTGTCGTGTTTACTTGCTAAACTGGTACTTGTCATGTTCCGGACGAGGCCTTTCAGAGTTTCCACCATTTTAAAGTCGTAAACCACGACCTAATTTGAAAATGGTGGACTTAAAAACTTGAAAAACCACCACCAGGACTTGAAAATGGTGAAAACACTGAAAGGCCTCGTCCGGAACATGACAAGTACCAGTTTAGCAAGTAAACACGTCAAAGTTGGAATTACAAAGACTGCTAATTCAAATAACAAGATGAGTAATTGGACAGATCAGAAATGGCAACTCCATCTCTAAAACTGGCAATTTTCTAACTGTCAGTACGAATGCAAACATTGTAGATCACTTTACAATTTAAATTATAGGTTAAATAAGTCGTACAAAAAATAATTATGACTTTTGTTTATATTCTTCTGATAGTTCATATCCGTTTCGGATGTTGGATATCATACAGACTATTTTAACTTTCTCCACTGCTGCACGGAATAAGTCAGTTGTATTCATGCCAAATCAGGTTCTTAAATTTCTCAGCCATGATATTCTCGTTCACCTAACTCCTCTCTTTCCAAGTACTTTTCCCTGAAGTATGGACTGCAATAAGTAAAATCTCTATTCATTTCTCATGAGATGTCCCAGATACTGAACCTTTCTTATCTTCCCTGTATTAATAACTTCCCTACCTTTCTTCATCTTTCTAAGAACTTCAACATTAGTTATATGTGATGCCCATGAAATGCTCAATATTCTACAGTAAAGCCACATTTCGAAAGATTCCAATTTTTTAGTTGTGGCTTCAGTCAAAGTCCAAGATTCTACACCGTAGAAGAGGACCGAGAATACGTAGCAGCGTAGAAGTTTCATCTTTGTGTTTATTGTTAAATCGTGACTTTTGAATAAACTGCTCATCCTAGTGTACACTGCTCTTGCCTTTTTCAATTCTGCTATTTATTTCTTGAGAGTGGTCCCATTGTTCATTGACTATAGTGCCAAGTTATATAAATTTGCTTACACGTTCAAATGACCTTTTTGTTTATATTAAGGGTGCAGTTTGTGAACTTGTTCTTAGATACAATCATTAGCTTCGTTGTATTAACATTGATGTCTAGACCATATCTACGGCTGCTTTCTGTCACTCTATTCATTAGTTGTTGCAGCCCCTCTAAGCTATCTGCGAATATGACAGTATCATCTGCATAACATATGTTATTTATTCTTTCACCGTTTAGAGAAATTCCCACATCTCTCTGTTTATATACAAATTATAATTACCATTACTACGCTATTCCCCAAAACCTGAATAGATTTTAGCCAAATCCATAGGTAGGCCTATACTGCTTTCAAATTAATTAAATCTACTTTCAATGCGAATCAATGTTGCTGGCTGAGTACGTAATCTGGATATGTGTTAATGGAGATGCGAAACGACCTATCGATTACAAAACGATACTCGTTCGACCAATAATGACATGGTCGTTACACGATCAGTCATTTACAGAAATCTGTTAAACGCTGTCCCATGTAAAAAAAAAAACGCCAGCGGTCAACTTATTAGCGTAGCAGCCGTCTACTGATCAACAGGAGAAGGAATTCTTCAAACAAGTAACAGTAAACACGCTGTTCAAGACGAGCATTTAATTATTACATAAAAGACATAATATTTCAGTAAATAATTTTGTGTGTTTAAAAAGAAATAACAGCCAAGATTTAAAATTGTTTTTAATTTAATAAATTTTCCTACCTCCAGATAATAGACTCTGTTGCATACTATTATTTATAATTACCTATCTATGCACATTCATTTGTTTCGTTGCATACTTAATATATACTTCACTGAACTACTCACCGTATCCAAGTTGAACAAAGAGGATACTTTCTTGATGAAGCCGTCGCCTTGCTTCTTCTGCTTACGCCGGCTGGTCATGGTACCGAATCCTTTTCGAATAAATTTCATTCACAACACTTAACACTGTACACACTCAAATCTCACACTGACCACAGTCCTGCGGCCGAAAACGAATTTCACAACAACACAGCGACAACATTCTTCCCAACGACACCCAGCTTCATCACTTTTCTTACACCAATTTCAGCTTTTTTAACCATTAATTTCGTAAACATCTATATCTACTGAACACTTATAATTTGTTTGTACTTCAAAATCTTCTACGTCAACTCGACAGAAATAAAAAATTACGTTCTAGAAGAAGAAAATCATGGCATTTACTTGGTCATGTGTGTGCTGCTAAAATTAACACAAAATTATCACCCTGTTTAGGTACACCCTCCAACGTACACACGTTTCACAGTTACAGAGCAGGAAACGTACAAAAACAGAACAGGATAAAACCGATATAAGAAGCGAACACGTATGCAAAGTTTCGGCACCCAATACTTCATAGTCTTTTATACGATTACAAATAATAAAAGGACCAAAAACAGAATTTCATTTTGCAAAAACAAAAACTGCCGAACAATGTTCGTGTGCTTTACTAAACGGACTCAATTAAAATTTCTGTACCTGGACGGTCTGACTCGTCTGACCGAGTACTGATAGTTATGGTCAAATCTGCGGCGATACTGGTGGCCGTGGTGATGACAACGGCGACGATAATGTGGCGTCTGGGGTTCTACCCCGAGGAGCTGGCCGTCGTCGTAATGACGGTCGTTGTCGTCATTATTACGGTAATGACGAGGAGGACAAAACCACGGAGTACAAGACAGGTTGCGTAACAGATACATTATCGTGTATCGGACTATTACTGTTCAAGCCGAGCCGGACACGGGGCACAAACAAAGTACAGAAGCCATACTATACTGTATTACACGGACTGGATTATAGTGACCGAGATTCCGCGTGTACAATCACGTTTGTTGAAACGTGACACTCGCCCCGCTTTGTGATCTTACCGGTGTGGCTTGTCGTTGTTACAGACGGGAATCGATTCACGAGTTTAATAGTTACACTCCTTATTTAACCAAAAGTTATTACGATATATAATATACAAATATATATATTTTTTCAAACACTTTTAGCTACAGTCTGTTTCTTGATGCACATATAATTTATTTAATATTTATAATTTCTTTACCTCACGATGTTTTTTCCCTTATTTGGAACATGTTTCGGGAATCCTATTATTCCCACCATAATGAACATATGGGAAAATGTACAAATATACAAACACAAACAAACTAATACCTGAACAAATACAAATCAAAAATCAGTACAAAACATGACACAATTTTCCAAGCACCCAACATCGAAAATACACAAAATACTAATATACAGTATACACCACAATCACACACAATAATACCAGTTTAAAATGCCAAAAACCAACAGGAAACGATAACAACAACCAACCAAAACACAAGTACTCAACAAGATACAAAATTGGGAAGGCTGAGGTTGGGAACAATAGGAATCCTTAAACATGTTCTAAATAAGGGAAAAACATCTTGTGGTAAATAAATTATAAATATTAAACAAATTATATGTAGACTGTCTTTCTTAAATTTCAAGAAACATATGATCAGCCTAATTCAAAATAAAACTAGTAAGCTCCCTGAGCTTCGGCTTCGGAATTCGATCATTACTGTGAAAGATATATATATATATATATATATATAACGCAAAGTCTGAGGATTTGTTTATTTGTATTGAATACAAATCCACACCGTTACACCGATTCCGACCAAATTTTGCACAGGTAACCTTTGAAACTTGGAATTTGATACTACACCCCGTTCACACGATTCAGGCCCTTTTAATTATGCGGTTTATTCACAGTCGATGTGTGACGCGTATAAAGCTGTCAACAACACAATGGAGACCAGGATTAATTACCATAGTAACAAATGCTATTTAGCGTTTTTAGTCACATGCGTTTTGCTATTTATTCTTTGAACAGTCCATGTGACATGTGACCACCCTCGTTAGTAGATAAAGTTAAATATAAGATAGTTTTTGGAGTTACCAGAAAAAAATTACAAAACCCCTCCTTTACTCTTTTTTATTTTAGTAAAATAACAATCTGTAAAGCACAGTCATACAATACAGACTAAAAATTGTGAACTACTGCACTAGATTATTATTAGTTGCATTCATAACCAGTATGCTTTAATGCATGAATGACAAAAATTTAGTCATAGCTGTTTTTAGTTTATATATGTTTTCGCTGATATATATAAGTCTATATCTAATACGTTCACAAATAGGGCTATACATAATAGATAACAATAAAGGTTTGTTTTCTAAACATAATTTTGAAACAGTTTCAAGGCGACCCAAAATTTGCGCGAAGTGCTGAAAGACATTATAAATTCTGTCAAATTATTAAAGGCATGGAGTTTTATTTCGAATAAAATTTCTCGTAACTTCATTAACCACACATTTTTTCAATTGTCTTACAATTTTGATTTCAATTTTTTGGCCGCGGCGCCCCTAAAGTTAAACAAACTTTCATAGTTAACAGCTACATTCGGATTTGTGATACATTCGTGGTTCGTTACGATTTTTTCAAATTTTTGATACATTATTTGGGTGTTCCAAACTTTTTACATTACCACAAATGAACGCTAAATTTATATTTTTATTAAAATTCTCTGTACGTACAGAGAATTCAGGCAGCCGAAATGAAATTTCTAACAGGTACGCAAGGTTGTTCTCTATTGGCTCGGAGAAGGAACGAGGATATTAGATGCGAATTAAACACTGTAGCGTTCCACCAGAAGATTGAAGACCACGGAAGGAGATGGTGAGAACGCTTGAACCGGATGACTGATATCCGTCTACCCGTGGATGCCTTGGGTTATCACCCTACTGCGAAGATAACATTGTCTAACCAAAATGGAATCAATTATTTAATATTAAATCTGTCAGTTTGTTTACTCCTAGTGAAAACTTCAATTAGACCTATTCCCGAAGGGAGATAGGCCTATAAATTCTCTTGTTTCTTATTTTCTTTTAAACAGTAACAGCTTAGTAAAGTCACAGTGTAGAGTAACACTGTTAATACTTTGCTTTTCAATTTATTTCTTATAACAAATTATATAATACAGGTATATGCATAATAGGTATATAATAACAGGTATTTGTACGTGTTATTTGTTTGGAATGGTTTCGTTCGTACCTGTTACTTTCAAATACTAGTTTAGCACAATGTTCAAGGAAAAATCATTCAAGTTCCCCAAGCGGATCTCCGGGGGGGGGGGGGAGTCTTGAACAGCTATGAAGTAAAAAGAAAATTAAATATAAACACATGCGTGAAAATATGCACTTGGAATGTGAAAACAATGGCCCAAGCCGGGAAAATACATAATGCCATCCAAGAAATGAGAAGAATGAATATCACAATCTTGGGAATAAGTGAAATGCGATGGACAGGTTCAAACTATTGTGACACTGATGAAACTGACTTATTCCGTGCAGCAGTGCAGAAAGTTAAAATAGTCTGTATGATATCCAACATCCGAAACGGATAGGAACTATCAGAAAGAGAGTTTGGCACACCTCTAGTCTGCACCAGTCAACATCTAACCTACAGATCTTGTTGTACGTATGAGAAAGATTAATACAGTATAACTGTATTGTAACGCTTCGTCGACGCGGGCACAAACACCCCGGCCGTCACCGTGAGGGAATGACCTCTCCGCCAAAAATAAACCTGTTTTCACTTCAAGGTCGGCGTGAGGTCGCGTCTGCAACAGGAACGCGCCTCACTCACCAGCCTGCCAATACCAACACCGATTAGGAATGCACGAAGGGATCAGTCGTGCGACGTAACTCTCGACAGTAAACCCCGACGTTACGTAACCGATCGATATCTACGAATAATTTTGGGGTAAAAATTTCTGTGTAAACAAAAGCAGGAAAACAATGTGACCCGGCCACGAGTTCAATTCCCACCGTGTACGCGCTTGCGTGTACCGTTGTTTACGGTGCCCGAACCCGTCTTGTCTTTTTACTATTCCGTTTTATTTGGCACGCAACGCTGCCAACATGATCGCGTCCACTGTTTGCGATTTTTTGTTTTCACAAAATACACGTGGGCCATCATATGTCGCTTGACAAAATGCACACGTTTGCAATTACTAGTGTCAAGCGATTATTTAGTGGCCATCATCAGTGCAAAATTTGAGTTTGCGCTAACGTAGGGTGTTCACGTTAGAGACCACAGTACTGCTTGAAGCGTCTGCTACAAATTTTAGCATTGGATCAGGGCCAAACAGCCCGGGAACTCAATATAATAACACTGACTCCGGCCGTGCAAGCCAATCAAGTTTGAGACATACAAAAATACTATAAGACCTGTGTAACATACAGCTGTGAGACACAGGTTATTGCGACTATAGAAGACGCAGAAAATCTTGAAATTTTTAAACGGAAAATACTGAGAAAAATATATGGACCAGTGACTTGATGGTGAGAAATGTCAGAACAAATAACTTGAGCACTCTCAGAGCAAAAGATCAAAACGATGGCCTTTAAAGGTAAATATCTAGTGAGGACTACGATACTTATAAACAACAGCACTTTAGAACAAGTGAGCCATTTCAAATATCTCGCCTATGCAGTACGCTATGAGTCTGAATATGATATAAGAGAGAAGATAGGAATATTTGTGGTACGATTCATAGAAATCTTAGAAATAAAACAAGACACAGCACAAGGATTAAATTTTATAAGACAATTGCAAGACCCACGTTGATTTATGCGAGTGAGGCGTGGGTCATGACAAAAAATGAATGCGGCAAGATTGGGAGTGCTCAAATGCAGTTTCTTCGAAATACTTTAAATTATACGTTGCAAGATAGAATAAGGAATGAGTATATCAGAGCAGAACTCGAAGTAAAGGACATAAATGAAATTATTTCAATTTACAGAAGACAATGGTGGGACCATCTGCAAAGGATGACAGAGGATCGATTGCCGAAAGCGGCATTGAACTATAAAGCCATTGGTAGAAGAGACGTGGGTCGTCCGAAGATGAGAGGGGTGCCGGAACAGGTTTACATAACATAATCCTTGAAGAGGAGAAGAAGAAGAAGACTCTCAGAGCAATAAATAAGAACATATGATGAACCTGAAAATCTCACAGAAGGGGCAAATATAGTCAGACTGATTGAAAATCGAAGAGTGCAATGGTTGGGTCACTTGTGTAGAACGACTGCTGGCAGAAACCCAAGGAAAAGAGCTACAGGAAGATCGAAAGAACAGACAGATGATGGTTGGAGGAGTGGAGGAGGACGACTTGAGATCGATGGGTGTGACAGGACAGAAACAAATCGCTAAGGATCGAATTAGAAGAAATCGTCTGATAGAGAAGGCTCACATTTTTGTTAGTTTTATTAGCAGCTATCTTAACACCAACTTTGTCACTACTTATTGCCATACTGCTAAATACTACGTTCTTGACGAGGCCTTTCGGTGTTTCACCATCTTCAGCTCTTAAACGACCCAAGACCTGAAGATGGTGGAGACACCGAAAGCCCCGTCAAGAACGAAGTATTTAGCAGTGTGGCAATAAGTAGTGACAAAGTTGGACAGAAGGCTAAACTCCACAGAGAGCTGTGAACCAGAAGAAGAAGAAGAAGAAGAAGAAGAAGAAGAAGAAGAAGAAGAAGAAGAAGAAGAAGAAGAAGAAGAAGAAGATGATGATGATGATGATGATGATGATGATGATGATGATGAGAGGGAGGAGTGGTTGAGGAGTGGGAGCGGATGATGAGGAGGAGGAGGGCAACAACAATAACAACGACGACGACAAAAACAACAAGATTTTGATGGTGATAATGATATGATGATGATGATGATGATGACGACGACGACGAAGAAGAAGAAAGTACTTAGGCTGGGAAACAGTTATGATACTTTTAAGCTATTTGTTCACGTTTTACGTTTTCAAATCGGATCTCATGACAATCGGTTACCTACGAATACGTAAATTTGATCCCTTTGGAAACATCAACAAGCGCTGGAAATAAACTTGTTTCCATTTAGCGAGCGATAACACATCTGTTTAAAAACAACAAAGCACCGTCGCGTATAAACAAACCCTCTTAAAAACTACAATAGCAAATAAAACTGTACATAAAACTGAGGAGGCAGTAACAATTGACGGCCCCTATGTGTGCCTTTATGTTCGCTACAGTGCTAAAGATAAGGCTGTTCCGTCTGAACACGCGCGCGCGTGCACCCACTCATCAAAACATTTTGTTGTTGACGTGCACAATAATCAAACTGTATCGTAATGGTCTGAACACAGCTAATACTCCTAACGCAATGCTCTGCACAGCGCGCGCGCGCGCGCGCACACACACACACACACACACCTAAAGAAGGGGATCACGACTATTAAAAAACATAAACAGAGAAAAACAGATGCCCCGCAGTCTTCCTCCTAAATGACAACAGGTCCCCAATAGACTTGCGCACGTGGTAGGGGATCTCATATTACGTAAACAGACGTCATTCCTCAACATTAGCTTTCAGGCTTACACGGCCGGAGTCAAAGTTGTTAAAATTCATTCGCGGGCTGTTTGGCCGTGGTCCAGCTGTTTTCAACAAAAACAGACGTTTCGACAGTACTATCGACTGCCATCATCAGTGTAAAATTCGAACTTTGCTAACGTAGGGTGGTAGACGTTAGTAACCACAGTACTGTGTTCAAGGCTGGAGAAGTCCGTGAACACTACTCCTAATTATAAATTCTTTAAGTGCCACGATACAGTCATAAATCAACCACCAGCCAATCAGAAAAAAGAATGTGTATTAGAGGCTCACAACACACCATGCCAAAGAGTACTTAATGACAGGCTTTCACCCCGCCGATTCTGAAAATATAGCCTACTCTGTGACAGTACTTAAAGATAGTACACATGAAGATATACTTACTGTGATAAAAAAATAAAAAATCACGTTAATAAAATCACAGAACTAAAGATAACTAAAGATATTTACAATAAAAAGTGCATATCTAAAAATGCGAAAATAAGGCATTACAATACAGTAGTGAGGCCAGAATGCCTACACGCAAGTGAATGTCTAGCATTGAATTATAATTTAGACAAACTAGAAATAGTGGAAAGACGAATTGTTAGCAAAATATTAGGCCAACGAAAAACTTCAGAAGGTTGGAAATTAAAAATTAAAAAGTAATGAGGAAATATATCAAAGTATATAAAATGTAACAGAAACAATGATAAAAAGAAACTAGTATTTCTTGGAAATTTATATAGAATGGACGACAACATGTTAAACAAAACAGATCTTCAAATATCTGTGGGGAAGAAGTCAACATCAAGTTGGATTAAAGAAGTCAAAAAGGATTTAGAAAAAAATTAATATAAACGCAGAAGAAGCAATTGAAAGAGAAGTTTTTTGGGCAAAAGTGTTAAAAATGGAAGGAGTCCAGGGTGGGAGAGAGAAAAACGCAGGTTCACAGTGGAGTGAAGACAGGAAAAAGAGACAGAGTGAAAAGATGAAAGAATATTGGAAAAAAGAAAAGAACAAGGAATAAAGAATTGAAATTGGCATGTGGTCCTCAGATGGCCGATACAAAAAAAAACACAGAACACAACTGACCGAAGTATTTGATGTTGTGGTAACAGTCCGCCTCTGTGTACACTAAAATTAAGGTTTACTCATTTTGAGGAAGACCTCGGGTCATTATGCATTACTTAAGTTTGAAAGTTATGTAAATAAAAACTTAATATCTAGCTACATGTATATGTATGAATTTAATTTTTTTTTTAAATTCCTCATGAACATTCAATAACCCTTATTGTGCAACTACAACAATAACCATTCAATAAGAGAAAAATAAACCACTTCAAACATGTTAATCAACCAGTCAGAGAGAGGTCAGTATTGGTTCAGTTGTACCCATAGATATAAATGTTATTAATTGTCTCTTTGCCTCCCCCCAATAGAAAAACACAGTGGATGGCTCGCCCTTTGTTGGCTTAATAAACCTAAACCTAAAGATATTTTACTAAAACCTGAAAAAGGCATATGGTAAATGAAAAATAAAACAAGGAAGGATACCCGAATAAAACTTTAAAAAACTGTGGCTGTCCGCACATTCCTGTATGGTAGTGAGACATGGACTCTTGGTAAAAGGGACATGCAGAGGATTCAAGCAGCCGAAATGAAATTTCTAAGAGGGACACAAGGTTGTTCTCTCTTGGATCAGAGAAGGAACGAGGATATTACACGCAATTTAAACATTGTATCATTGCACCAGAAGATTAAGACCACAGAAGGAGATGGTGTGAACACTTGAATCGCATGCCTGATATCCGTCTACTTGTGGCTGCCTTGGGTTATCACCCTACTGCCAAGAGACATGTCGGTACACCAAGGAGGAAATGGGTTCCAGGACAGGTCAAAGGCCTAGTCCTTGGAATGGTGATGATGATGATGAAAAAGGGTACTCGTTCGAGAGTCAATATAAAATAGGCTACATATTACAATATAAACCTGTCCACACATAAATGCATACTCAGCAGTTGAGTAAATTCATAGAAAGCTTCAATACTAATTTTCCTTGCAATGAACAAAAGCTACAAATCTTTATAACAAATTCTAAGGAGGACCCAAAACATTTGTAATAGGCAGATATCATGAATTTGCTTTTCCACTTAAGCACCTGACTGTCACCACGTGTTTTTAATAATGATGTTAAGACATGATTCCCATTGTTGAACACTGAACTGTTGAGTGGTTGGTTACTTTGTCTAACCACTTGGGAAAAATAATAATGCAATTGTCTATAATAAGTTGTCATGATCCTGTGCTGATTATGCATTCAGTCTATAGTTAGTTACAAACCAAATACATTATGTAAGACGCGCTTTGCTACAATCAGATTCTCTTTCCACATAAATGCACAAGTTTTCATATAGTTTTGCAAATTAATAAACGCATATACAGACTGTAACAACCATTCTGTCATTGTTATTTTTATAATAATTATTAGTAATTGTAAATTTCAAAAGTCACGATTTAACAATAAACACAAAGATGAGACTTCTACGCTGCTACGTATTCTCGGTCCTCTTCTACGGTATAGAGTCTTGAACTTTGACTGAAGCCACAACTAAAAAATTGGAATCTTTTGAAATGTGGCTCTACCGTAGAATACTGAGCCTTTCATGGGGAGCACATATAACTAATGTTGAAGTTCTCAGAAAGATGAAGCAAGACAGGGAAGCTATTAACACAGTGAAGACAAGAAATCTTCAGTATCTGGGACATCTCACGAGAAATGAACAGAGATTTTACTTATTGCAGTCCATACTATAGAGAAAAGTACTTGGAAAGAGAGGAGTTGGTGACCGAGAATGTCATGGCTGAGAAATTTAAGGACCTGGTTTGGCATGAATACAACTGACTTATTCCGTGCAGCAGTACAGAAAGTTAAAATAGTCTGTACGATATCCAACATCCGAAATGGATATGAACTACAGAAGAAGAAGTAAATATCAAGTAGCATTATTACAATTTAAACAAAATGTAAACAATGATCAGAACAATTCTAATCACTTCCTCCAAGTTAATTACATTTGCTGAAAAATTTGAAAATCAGAACTGTACATACAAAAATGCCATAAATAAAACACTCATACATAACTCATGCGTCAAGTACACCTAACTTGGACCTTATGTTGGCAAAGGCAAGCTTACAAGTAACATGCCTGCTCTAGAGGCCTCATAAATTCTCACAAGCTACAATAACAATATTTAAAAAAATGTAATTTAGGCCTACATCTCCATAACTGACACCAAAGCAAACCATGCCAAATTACTTGAAAAGTATGGTGCTTATTAAAAACACTACACCTTTTTAACAATTTTAAGGTACAACTGATCCAAGATTCAATTAAATCCAACTGTAATATTACTCAGAATTTTACAAATCTGTTAAAAATTCTTACACAAGCTGAATACAAAATTAAGTATGGAAAACACAGCATTACAAAAATTTGAATCTAGTATGATAAATATTTTGTCAGTTTTATGTCAATTTTCACAGCAACCATGGTAGCCAGAACTCTGATTCTGACAAGCTGAACTTGCAAATGAATTCAAGATAAACTAATTTAACTTATTACACATATATGAGCATACTCAGCATTTTGTATTTAATTCACATGACAACATTGTCCTACAATGCACACGCATTTAGTTATAATCAGATATCAACATACACCTAAAGTCAATTTGTTCTCTACATTCAAAAACTGAAGATCATCTGTATCTAGGAAATGGGCGCAATAAGAAAACTATGTTTATTTGTTTTATTGACTGATCAAACTTGATATCTGAAATAAATAGACAACAAACACGATATACGCCTAACTTTTGAAATTATGTTGGTTACTTGTTCAAAAATCTTTCGAAATGTGGCTTTACCATAGAGTACTGAGTATTTCATGGACAGCACATATAACTAATGTTGAAGTTCTTAGAAAGATGAAGAAAGAAAGGGAAGTTATTAACACAGTGAAGATAAGAAAGCTTCCGTATCTGGGACATCTTATGAGAAATGAACAGAGATTTTACTTATTGCTGTCCATACTACAGGGAAAAGTACTTGGAAAGAGAGAAGTTGAGCGACCGAGAATGTCATGCTGAGAAATTTAATGACCTGGTTTAAGGACCTGGTAAGAATATTTATTCTTAGCTGACGCACGTACTTGCAACAAAACTTGCTCAGAATTTGAAATCAATTTGTTTCAAAACATACTGTCAAATTAATAAAAACTAATGACGTCATAAATCGGTAAGTTAATTGAAATAAAAAGTTAAAAATTAGTTAAAGCTCAACATTCAATCAGAAAATGAAATAAGGGACACAAAAGAAAATTTTCACAATTAAAACTTTGAAAGGAAATGCACAAAAGTTATGCTGTAAAATAAAATTAAAAACCCCTTTACACTCTCCATTAGGCAAATTAGAAGAGGGAGAAAAGCACACAACTGAACTCAATTAAGCAAACGAACAGAGAATCAGAGCGGTATGGCTCTGCTGACAATAAAAGGACTACAAATCAGAACAAAAAGATTGCAAACGAAGACGACTGACTGCACCAAAACGAGACTCTGCAGTGCATCACTAAATGGAAGTGGAAAACTGTCTTAATTTGCAGGAGTTCACACAAGATGTATTAGTTAAGTACTACTAGAGGAGTACGGTTATGTGCCTTGAATTAATAAGGTCGAATGCAAATTACTCCTGAATATTCACGTTCATTCACAGAAACCCCTACGACAGTTTTAACTTCAAAATTAGTTCCCTCTGTAATTTAAGTTTATCGTATAATGGAGTGGGGAAACATATTATGTAGGGTGTACAATTATTTTACACAAAACATCTTAATTATCACTCCAAGTAAGGCACTACCGTACTGAATACAATATCTAATGAATAACAGTTTTACTCGACAACTAATATTAATGGGATCACATGATAACATTTACATATATGAAGTACAATCATCGAGAATGATTATATAATGATTTATATGAACAGATGTTAACAGTCTGCAGAAATTTACCTAAGTTTTGTTTTTCTCCAGAATTTTATACAAATTCAATGAAAGTTAATTATCAATTATGTTAACTGCTAATTATTCATTATTAGTTATGGAAGTTAATTGTGTTTACCAATAAATAATCCAAACATATTACATAATGTCCTGTATGTAAATGTTAATGTTCCTCTGTTGGTACAACATAGTGTTTTCATACTGACCTTGGCTATAAACTTTAATGATAATTAATTTCACTTTATACTACAGAGTAAATAACTACAATTTCTCTGACAATTTATTAAAAATATTTTTGGTGAGTGTCATGGAGGTTAAAAAACCATGATTCGTTTATTTCATTATTATTATTAAATCCTTAAATTCGGAGTAACCGTCAATCAATGAATTTTTCAGTGAAAGGTTTGTGAGGATTGGTCAAAAATATAACACATATTTTAACTTATTTGTTTTAACAGGACAATTGTTGCTGATGCCAAACACACAACTGTGATCGCAATAAACATTGTCAAAACTTCAACACAAATAAGTTAACATTTGTGTTATATTTTTGACCGATCCTCACAAGCCCTTCACTGAAAAAAAAAATTATTATTATTATTATTCTTACTATCTGTATTGTTATCAGAGTGTACTCTAATCCACTGAACTTGAACACTAACATTATTACCACTGTTTTAATAATAATTATAATAATTATTATTATTACAAGTAAATTGTTATTATTAAAACTGTTGTAGTTGACTATAATGCCTCACTATTTATGGTGAGTGTCGTGTGACCAACTTTTTAATTTTAATTGGTACTACATTTTGCTATCCTCAATTGTTACAAATATGTCAATGCAAAATCCACGTTTAAAGCCTTAAACCCCAAACGCTCAACATAAGAAATAAAATTTCCACATAAGCCTAGACAACAGATTTACTGTCTTTATAACTTTTTTTTATACAGACAAAGAATGAACATGGTCAGTTTAGAGAAAACCATTGGTTGTGGTTTAGGACTTGATGGTATATATGCTACTTGTCATGCTCCGGACGAGGCCTTTCAGTGTTTCAAGTCCTAAATCACAATCTAGGACATGCCATGGTCCTTGTCGCGGTTTAGGACTTGAAAATACTGGGAACACTGAAAGGCCTCGTCCGGAACATGACAAGTAGCAGTTCAGCAAGTAAACACGACAAAGTTTGAATTACAGAGACTGCTAATTCAAATAACAAGATGAACAAAGACGCTGAAAGGCCTCGTCTGGAGCATGACAGGTAGTTTATCAAGTAAGCATGACAAAGCTGAGAGAAATAATAAAATAAATTAGTGAAAACCAATCTGAAGATTTGCTCAACACTTATACTAATTAATGAAATTACACACATTTGACGGTTAACTGTCATATTACTGATTTGTCCCTTGGGAAAGGATGATGATGATATGTCTAAAGACAGACCACATTTCGCCTTCTTCCATTCATTACATTATACAGGCCCATCTAATCGTCAATGAGATAAAGTCAATAAACCTGTTCTGCAAACAGAAAATATGTAGGCCTATTTCTGGTGAAGCAGTACAATCACAAACAATATTATGTTATTCTTAGTAATTCAAAATGAAAATATTGGACATAGTTAATAACCACTGAATATATGATTAGAACTTGCTCTTGTGACATTTAACTGTCTGCAATATTGTGAGTAAATACAATTGTTACGCTAGAATGACAAATGTTTACACAATAAAATGTTAATGCACAGTGTCTTTACTATAAACAACAGCTGATGGTGTTCATTTTTCGAAAATCACATGTAAAACGAACACGCCTCCTTAATTTCAATAATTAATCTCTTTTAAAAATATTATGTGTTTGCAATGTACTAATACGTACATGAAACGTGTATTTTCAACTACATTCAGTTACAGAAATTATGTAAAGACGTCTCTTCCACGAAAGTAATAATACAAAACAAAGGTTATTTCTGTACCAAGTTGAGGTTAGGATTGTTAAGTTTAAAGAATGTTAAGCTAAATTAATTAAAGACACGGATAAATGTTTAGTGAACAATACAGGTTTAAACTCGACGTACTTTTTTTCGTTTTTCCATTTCAATTAAATATATCATGTTCGAAAAATTAGAAGTTGTTTACTTTCATCAGCTGCGCAGCCTGAATTCAAAATACTCCCAGGATTACTAATATTTAATGTTTGTACACAATGAACATATTGTAAACACTTTACCTTTGAAAATATGTTAGATTTTTTACAATACTGTAACCAAACCCCAACAGCTGCACACACACATAACCAAAAATGGCCTATAATCAACAACTAAACTTTGATTGCTCTTCTAAACTTAAGTAATTTTTAATCACATCCTTTTACGCATTGGAAACATCACATAAGGCACAATGAGAATAACAATAAACGTCACACATAACAAAAACAACACCTGTTAACATCTTAATTGGCCACGAAATTAATCACAAAAACAAACAACATAACTTAACCACAACACACGCCGCATAGTCAAACATGGCGGACACTCCCACTTGTTGCTTACGTTCGACAAAGTTAGCCGAAGTTGTACGAGAACACACGAATTCTAGCCGTAGTAACACAAGTCATGTGCACGCCAGGCATTTTTCTTTATAAACAAATAAAATTATTCGTACTGTAAAACGTTACAGCTTTTTTTTTCATAAGAACACGTTGAATTTGTCACTACTCAGTATAAACAACGAACTGACACAGTATTTGTCATTTAATGCTGCGGTAAAAATCATTGTTTGCGAATAAACATTTGAATTCCAGCTTCCACTGCAAAAAGAAACGCACTGTTGTGCACACTGCGGAATGTACCGACTCGGTTATTTTTAACCGAAGGTGATCGTGTCCCGAGCTGTGGAACCGGTTCCTTACAACTGTATGAAAATTGCCAACCGCTAACAAAGTTATGTAATTTTTTTACTACCATGGGGTAGTAAACTTTACTACATCTAAATTTAGAAAAAAAAATTTCCAACAAAATTCTTCCATAGCCTCCATAAAATATCGGTATGGAGAACCATACATGACTTGCATGTTCTGAGATTTACATTTAAAATCATTTACTTGAATTCGGTTCGATAATTTCTAACAAGTTAGGTGTGTTCCTTGTATCAATCGAGTTTTATGTTTGACAAATTGAAATATTTCCAAAGAAACTACTTCTTTTTTGCATTGCATTATGGATGCGGGGTGTCTTTGCACCCGTGGCTTATTTGCAGCATCTGGAACGTGTCCAGTGGCTGCCATACTTCTTTATTGCCGATAACGTAGTACGCGTATAAAATCGGTATATACCATGTTGCAAGATTTATGTTTAAAATAATTTACTTGAATTCGGTTTGGTAATTTCTAAAAAAATATCGCCCACCCTCAAACTAATTTCACTATTTATAGATATTTTTGTTATTATGGGGTAGTCGTTTAATATAATGTTATTTTCAGTCACTTTATCCATAAAAATTAGGTAGGCTTACTTTATTCGTATAAAGAAACCGAACTACGCAGATAATCATTCCCCCTCCGAAGTCACTTATGGACCCTGAGCATCTTGCAGAGGGTCCATTCACTAAAGACGAAAAGTCTGTCTATGAACCGTTCCTCTGTAAACACGTGCAGTTACACTGCCCACCGATCCACAGGAAGCAAATCGCTATCCACGCTGGACAATTTTTCGGCTTGCACGCGTTGTGTTGGTGTGGGTTTCGGCACTTTCCATTTAAAAAGCGTGCAAATGTAAGAAAATAAACATGAGTGAGGCCAGAAATAACGCGAATTGTGTGTGTGTGTGTCTTCCCTACCTTTTTATTGCGGTAATCATAATAATAAAATGGAAACGTAAACATTACATAATTGAGATATGCTTGCCTGCCACGAACGATATATTTTCTCTCATACATGATTTAAATTAAAATGAAAAAATATAGAATTTTGTTAGTTAAATGAAATGTTTCCATAGAAACTACTTCTCTGCTGACAATAACGTAGTGTAGCCTACAACACTTTAGAAGCGTCTGCAGCGAAGACAGATTGTTGCTCCGGCATTCATCCCACGCACTGCATGTATACAGAATACAATACCTTCTGCTGAGACCGGCTGTTGAATAAATGGAACAATCTACAGTGGAAGACTGAACGAAAAGATGAAGGCCTATTATTTTTACACACAGTCAGGGGCGGATTAGAAGCGTGTGCTTCCCTATGCTGCCATCAGACTGATGCCCCCCTCCATTCAAATTCAAACTTTTATCCACTATTTACACTGATAAATGGCATACACAATTTTTCAAGTTAACAATTATTTTATTAAACTTTCAAATTACAACAAATATTTAACTGAATAGTGATTACAATGAGCATAGTAGTACTTAAGCTTAGAAAATACTAATCGATCCATTTTTTTTCTTCTTGATTTTGCCTTAACGAAGTCGTGTATAATTTCTTCTAAGACAAGCGATTCAAGTATCTCGCTTTCAATATTCAACCTTGCTAACGAATATAATCTCTAATCTCCCATAGCTGAACTCAACACATCTTTAATGCGATTTAATACAGAAAATGATCTTTCAGATTCGCAGTTGGAATCGTAAAAAGCAATGTGTATATTCAGATATATTTCAATCATTTTACAATCAATAATCCAGTTTAATACTTTGAGCAGACAAACTGTAGTATCATGTCTATCGTCTTCGTTCGAACGATTTGAGAAAAACCTGTTTCTTGAAATTTTACTAGTGGCACAAAGCGCTACAATTCTATTAGAAGATCGTTATTCAAATCGTTCGAGTAATCTTCTATAAGAGCTTTCGCTTGATTTTCCAAATCGACACTCTCCGCGGTTAATAACTGCGTAAAAAAACCAAACAATTGCGTAATATAATCGTAAGCTTTGCTTCGCTTAGTCAAGTCAGCTAGATGGTGTCCCATCTGACACCTGGTGCCCGGTGCTGCAGCATACCAAGATCGTTATTCAAATCGTTCGAGTAAACTTCTATAAGAGCTTTCGCTTGATTTTCCAACTCGACACTCTTCATGGTTAACAATTGCGTAAGAAAACCAAACAATTGCGTAATGTGATCACAAGCTTTGCTTCGCTTAGTCAGTTCAGCTGAATGGTGCCCCCTCTGATAGCTGAGGCCCTGGTGCCCGGTGCTGCAGCATACCCTAGCGTTATGGAAAATCCGTCACTCTGTGTGTGTGTGTGTGTGTGTGTGTGTGTGTGTGTGTGTGTGTGTGTGTGTGTGTGTGTGTGTGTGTGTGTGTGTGTGTGTGTGTGTGTGTGTGTGTGTGTGTGTGTGTGTGTGTGTGTGTGTGTGTGTGTGTGTGTGTGTGTGTGTGTGTGTGTGTGTGTGTGTGTGTGTGTGTGTGTGTGTGTGTGTGTGTGTGTGTGTGTGTGTGTGACCTCCTTTTCCTCAAGACAAATAAGAAGTTCAGGATGCTTCCTATATAATCTTATTAATACATTTTATAAACTCTTTTGCGTCTCAGAATTTTTTGAGTAAACCAACGTACAGTGATAGAGTTGACAAAACCAGGAAAAGCGATGATTTCAAAATATTCTACCTTCGTTAATTGTTATTGAGCTGTGCAAAACGTTAACTATATTCTCCGATTCCACTTCAAAACTGTAAAGTTCTGATTTAGTTAGTTATGCTACAGTGGTTGATTTCTAAAATTATAGGTACCGGAACGCATCAATTCAAAAGTTGTACAGACACAGTATACTTACATTTTATTAGTGATAAATTGTAACTTTCCTTGTGAACACTTACGTTTTTTAAATGTCCTCGTACGTTTCGGTGTCTTATTCACCTTCTTCAGCGAGGTTTGAATACAGAATGTCTTGAAACAGTTGTAACGGATTTTTTCAGGTTGGTGGTATGTGTGGGGGGGTTAGTTCTGTATTCAAACCTCGCTGAAGAAGGTGAATAACACACCGAAACGTACGAGGACATTTAAAAAACGTAAGTGTTCACAAGGAAAGTTACAATTTATCACTAATATTAAGTGCGTGAATGAAGAGGATGAACCAACAAAACAACTTACATTTTATATCAGCGTATAAGTTCAGGTCATTACAAAGGAGGTCTACATTTTTAAAGCCTTATAAATTATGTAACGACGTATAAACTTGTATCTAAAAAGGTCATAAAATTTTCTGATATTTCTAAAGAACTTCATCGTCAGATTAGCCGCACGACAATCGAAAACATGTCACTCGTGATGCCGTCATCCCGGAGCCTCAATCAAACTCTATCCAAGTGATGGTTTCGGTGGTTCGGAAATTTTAAAAAAGTTTCCATAGTTTAATCATTGTGTCGTCATATTGTTTGTTTCTTGACCTTTCCTTACTCTTTGTGTCCAGTAATCACCACAAACTCTTACTCTTGAGATGCTCTTTCTTAGTATGATGGCCAGAAATCACCTCTCTCACATTCACTTAAAGATATTGCTATTGATTCAATAGCATATTTCAAGGTGGAAAGACTCTCTGGAAAAATTTTGGAATGCACACATTCGCGGAACCTCCCAATCAGTTGCCTTTCATGTAGTTTTAATTTTGAAACAAGGTTTTTTTTAATTTCGTTTTCTACATAGGTTATTGGGACATTTTTTGAACGATTGTAGTTAAGATAAAGATTAGTGCTGGTGTTTGATTTTGCCAAACGTTTAGTTTTGTAATGGCGATGATGAGGGGCACAATTTAAAAAATTGTAGTAAATAATTAAGTTTTTCTTTCGTATATTTTTTCGGTAATTTATTTTTGGATCCAAGAAGTTCCGGAACGCCGTTCCCCCTGAAATCAAGCCCTGGTCTGGTTAGTTATAACTGCGTTTGTAGACGTTGACACGTAGGCCTACATTGGCCAAACACCTTCTTCGCCCTTGTCAGCTGGACGATTTACAAAACAGCTGACCACATAGTTTCGATAGTTTTTCAGACCACATAGGATTCTGAAGAAACATTCGCCTCACCCTGCCAGATGGGGTGTTTTCGAAGGGTGGATGTCAAGGGTGAAACAGCTGTCCATACTGTTACGGCCGACGTTTTGCAAAAAACACACAGTTATGCCAACCGAAGAAACTAACAAATATTCATTTAAAATTGCACCGTTTTTATTTATTTTTTATTAATTAATGAAAATGGTTTAACAATGATTCGGTTTTTGTTGTAATATTAACGTTATTTTTAAAATTAAAAATTTTTTTCAAGTGTTGTGTTTTATGTTGCGTGTTATATGTACCTGTGTCGACGACGCTCACCTGAGTGGACATTTTTTATAAATGTTATGTAAGTTTACTAAATGATCCAATTGAAAATGGAACACAACTGTTCCGAAATACATCTTGGATGAAAAACTAAAAAAGTCACCGACTGGAATACCTAGAGGTATACTTGTAAGTACTAAAAATTCTGTATACATTATTAAAGGTATTCTTTGACTGTTTCATAAAAATTCATAAAAATTAACGTTTACCAACATCAATTTTGGTATTACTGCATTTTGTTTAAGCACATCGATATATAAGTCCATCGTATACTTCTTGGATAAAAAAATAACCTAAATTATAAATAATCTTTATATATTATATAAATTATATTATATATTATATAACTACGGACTCGGATCACTACATTTTTATTGGTAAAAATGTAAAACTTTTACCTGGTAGCCCGAACTAGTTTTCGCTTATTACAAGTTTCATCATAAGCTTATCACTAAAAAAAATTAGTGATCCGAGCCAGTAGTTATATAGTTATAATTAGTTAATCAACGGACACGTCATTGACAACAAAAACTAGGAATAACCTAAATGTTCGTGCTGGTGTCCACATCATTAACAACAGAGAACACAAATAACATTAATCTAAACTGAGCAGATTATTAGGGGCAAAATCCAGGTCATTTTTATATAATTAATTGTTACTTAGGAATAAACTTTAATGAAGAAGGAACAGATGATGGTGAAATAAAATCAAGAACTAAACAAAGCAAAATAAATAATTAGATCATTGAATGGGATTCTATGGAGCACAGAAATTGGAAAAGAAAGGAATAAAAGAATATACGATAGTATGATTAAAATCACATTTATGTACGAATCGGAAACATGGAGAATAAAAGAATAGGTAAAAAGAAAGTTAGAAGCTACGGAAATGGATACTTTGAGACGATCTGCTAGAACTTCAAGGCTAGAGCGAATACGAAATGAAACGATCAAAGAAGAAAGGGCAGTCATCGGCAATCACCGACTGCATTGAAGAAAAAACAACTAATCGTGTACGGACACGTACAAAGAATGGGACAAGAGCGACTACCAAAGAAAACAATGAGATGGGTACCTAGAGAGCACAGGAAGAAAGGAAGACCCACGAAAACATGGATAGACGGCATAAGAAGATCAATGAGCGACAGAGGGCTAAACGATGAAAACTGCAACGACAGAAAACAATGAAGGTTGGGCATCGGACAACGTCGTAGGACCCTGAATTAAAAAAAAATAAATAAATAAAAATAAATCCCAGAAAACTGAAATTGTAGATTTAGTTCAGTATTTTACACACATTAGAACCTGATGGATGACACAGGCGTTTTTTTTACACAGGTGATGGATAACAAAACTATATTTTCGATATGAAGTATTCATCAGCTGAAACACTCAAAAGCGCTAATAGGCAATTGTCTATAGGCTATAGCCGTGTGCAACAGTTTTATTATTTCTGTCTAAGAAGGAATCGTATTAACAAATCAATAATTCAAGGAAAATCCGTCCATCCTCTGGCACTACAGCCCACGACCTCCCTTGACCTCCCCGACTAGTCGTCTCCAAACACATCGGTCCTCCTGCATCCGTCTCCAATCCCCGATACTCATCCTTCTACGTCCTGTAGCCACCTTCTCCTAGGCCTTCCTTTTCTTCTTTGTCCATCTACTGATCCTCTACGAATAATTTTTGGGCATTCTGTCGCTCTCCATGCGGATCACACGTCCCAACCAGCTCATGCTTATAGACTTGATAAACCTCACTATGTCCTCGCCATCTGTCAATCGCTTCAGTTCCCTATTGCTCCGTATGCGCCATTCTTCACCTTCATTCACTGGTCGAAAGATTTTTCTTAAAATTCTTCTTTCAAAGCTTCTTGAATTATGTATATCACTATTATGTAGTGTCCAGGTCTCCGCAGCAGCGTCACAACTGGTCTTATTAAAGTCTTGTACAATCTTTTGCTGACTAAACTGGATCTGAAAATTTTCTGGTGGGCATAAAAAACTCTGGTGGGCATTACCACTCATTATGCGATTTGCAATCTGATTGATGACTTTCTTCTCACTGTTTATGGAGGCACCCAAATATTTGAATTCCCGAACCCCTTGGAAAGTATGCCATCCTACATTGAGATTTATAGGATAGATTTATTTTTTCTATCTAAGAAGGAATCGTATTAACAAATCAATAAGTAAAGGAAACATAATGGATAAAAAACGAAGAACTGAGGAAAGCTGAAGGGGCGTACCGATTCATTAGAATTAGAACAAAAAGTAAACTAACACAACAGAACAACCGTAGGAATCTAGTTTTATTGACTAAGGCAAGGTAACGTCCCAATGTTAACTATTCGGCTCTCATTACTGTATTGAATAGTGAGTCGTTACCCATGTTGTCTGAGGGATCTGTTCCGTACAACGAACCGACGCAGAGAATTTTAAAAGTAAAAGCATGTTTAACGACGCGACGAATTAACATAACCTAACGAACGACCAAACCAAAGGGGCAAACGTAGCTTCCTCTATAATGGACTCACGACGTCAGATCAGGTTAAAAGCTTAAGCTCACCACCCCAGTAGAGATGCTAATCAAGATATATGAGGATATTAGCCGGTAAGAGACAAGAATTTACAGCTGACTGGTCAAACGAAAACAAGTCACACTGTCCACCGCGCCGGTTTGGGCGGGCACAATTTATACAGTTTGGTAATGTAAATCTACCTTTACCAAGGGTTTCTTTCTGTGCCTTACACACGTCACAAACATACGTAAACGAACTGCAAGGAACCACGTGAAAAACGCGTATTACGCGATATTTCGGGGCCGACCAAATGTTATAGAAGCATACTCAACTACTGTACGTTCACTTATTCACATTAAATTTTTATAATTTTAATACGATAATAATTTTAAATTAAATAATAATAAAAAAATTTACTCTCCCCTGTTCTCTGTAACTGTGTTCTAGATAAATTCATTAAAACCTTCCATAAAGTCAATTTCACTAGGGTTAGAAAAGGTAAGAAATCGAAAGACGTAGAATTAAGCTGTTTAGCTTTCGCGGATAATCTTGCTATCTTCGCCAAGTCAGGAGAAGGAAGCAAGAAAGCATGTAGAAGATTTCAAAGAGATAGCGGAGAAAACTGGCCTCCAAATCTTCTTTACTAAAACGGAAATTAAAAAACCGAAAACGTGCCTGGAGACTACGTATGGAGAAATAAAATATACCAACAATTTTAAATATCTTGGGGAAAACATACCCCGAAACGCCTCAGACAAAGAATCCTTTAAAATAAGGAAACTCAAATTAGCAAAAGCCTTTACTCTAACCCGGAAACTGTATGGAAAGAAAAACCTTTCCAGAAGTGCGAAAGTCCGCCATTATAGCACTGTGACCAAGCCGGTGATTGTGTATGGAGTGGAAACAATGTGCTTTCAAAATGTGGAACCTCTTCTAAAAATTGAACGAAGATTTCTTCGGAAAATTTATGGACCCAAGCAAACCGAAGATGGGTACAGGCATAGACCCAACGAAGAGCTCTACAGGGATCTGGAAACGGCTTTCCGAAGGAAAAGACTGAGATTCCTTGGACATATGGTGCGGATGGATCGGTCCAGATTAAATAAACAAATTTTCTACTACATTTGGCAACTTTCCAGTCTGAACGGATACACCAAACAACTCAAGGAGGAAATGATGAAACTGGGTATCTCTTTGAACGACTCTGTGGATAGAAATAGATACAGGATCAAAATTCAAAATCTTGAGGTTCTCTGCGGTGAGAAGAAGACGAAAAAGGGGTGGACAGTGGAAAAGAAGGCGGCGCATAGTGTACGAATGAGGGCCTTTTGGCAGGAGAAGAAAAGAAAAGGAAATGATATTTGCGTGGTCTACGGCTGACCTGTCCATGTAAAAAAAATAATAAACTAAAAATAAAATTTTAAAGTTGAGGTCGTTAAATTTTAAAATCACATCGCTTTGGGTACTTACACACGTTCGTATCGGTGCCCACCCTTTGAAGGCCGACCGGATACTGAAGTTGTCTATGAATGTTTGTGCAAGTTCATTCATTCATCCGCTGTACTATAGATACAGTCTTGAACTATTAAGGATAACATCATCCAACAGATAAATGAACTGAAATGTTTGCGTTGCCGTTTGAACAACTAGACGTTAAAAGAGAAGCTGATAACCATCATCATCATCATCATCATCATCTTCAAGAATTAAACCAAGGATGATTTGTTCCGCTCTCAAACAGGCAAAGATTAGAGGTGGTCAGCGCTTCCTCGGACGTCCCACACCTATCCGCCCCCTCGGCTTATAGTTCCATAGTTATTTGGGGACGGGACAGTCAACCATTCGGCAAAGTGTTCCCAGCGCTTCCTCGGACGTCCCACACCTATCCGTCCCCTCAGCTTGTAGTTCCATAGTTATTTGGGGATGCGACAGTCAACCATTCGGCAAAGATGATCCCACCAATTCAGCTCATCTTGGGCAATCCTGTCTAGTATACTCATAATATTCAGTTCCTGCCATAATATTCAGTGTATCTGTGTTTCTTCTATGATCATGGAGAGTATACCCTGCCACGTGCCTGAGAAATCTCATTTCAGCCGCTTGGATGCGACTGGCCTGGCCTTTCGTTAAAGTCCAATTCTCAGACCCATAAAGAAGTGTGGGAAGGACCAACACCTTGTAGAATTTTAGGCATGTTTCTTTACTTGCTGACTTAAGGGTTCGCCTGATGGTCCCGTACATAAGGTTGAACTTATGCAACTTATTCAGAACGTCGTTGCTTGTATTATAAGACACACTGTAGCCCAGGTAGAAAAACGGATAAGTTTAACAAAATGAGTTAAAACAATTATCCAGTTATAAGATCACTTAGAAACGAGATGGGAGAAATAACAGTCGGATGAAATGTGAAACTGTAGCCGATAAAGCCTTGTCGGTACTGCAGGACGTGAAACATGTGCTCTCACGCCAGGCAGCAGACATTAGTTTCCTTGTAGACGTTATAAAGAGCTTATAGTATTGTACAAGAATAGTATTGTCTACAGGAGACGATTTTACAGAAGAGATTTACGTTAATCAGGGAGTGCTTTAAGGTTGCAGCATGTCTCCAACACCATGTTTGATATCTACGTTGTCGACATAGTTATATAGTGGATCCGGAAATTAAAAAAAATCGGTATGGAGAACCGAATCCATGACTTCCATGTTGTATGATTTATATTTAAAATCATTTACTTGAATTCGGTTCGATAATTTCGAAAAAAATATCCCCCACCTTGTAAATCGACTTTTATGTTTGGCAAATTGAATGAAATATTTCCATAGAAACTACTTCTTTGTTGCCTATAACGTAGTACACATATAAATAAAAAAATAAATTAAAAAAAATCTCCTCCCCCTTCAACTATCATTTTCATTTATAGAAAATTACCCCCTCCCCCTTCAACTACGCTTTTCATTTATAGATATTTCATCTACCTTTCTACAGTGGATTATTATGACCTTCTTTTCATAATACTTTATTACTGAAAATTAAGTACTTTACTCTTGTTAAAACGTAAAATGTTACAGGTAAACTACCCCTTCCCCTTAACCGATCTTCACCAAAATCAATAAGCCTTTAGTCCTCTACAGCTCAGGCACATATGCAATAAATTATTTGATTCTGTTTGAATTTGAGGTCGTTATCGTTCGCCATAGAAAAAATTCTACACACAGACATTTTTCAGGAAATGACGTTTCTTCATGTTTTGAAGACAGTACAATCAGAATCAGCCGTTATCTCGAACACGATTTTTTTCGCGATCACCATACTTCCATTTCTTTACGGAACACGGAAGTAATAAATAACATGCATGAATACAGTGCTGTTTGCGGATGATCGAGTAATCGTCCAAAACAATGAATACGAGCTCCAGACATCGGTGTTCCAGTTACAGCAAGTCTGTTAACATTAAAACAGGAAAATGTCTGTTGTATGGCATTTTTGGTTAACAGATTGTTAGGCCCTTGCGAACTAAGATTGTATCAGACAGTAAGAGTATAGAGCGGGTTTCACATTTCCTCTGGCTTGGCAGAGTGTCATCAAGTATGATATTGATCGCAAGTTGGCTAAGTTTCGGTCAATACGTGGCACCATTCGTCAAACGTTATCGAGGAAAACAAGGTAAGAGACTTGACTTTTAAAGTTTTATAAAGTAATGTGTCTGTGCCAGAGTTGTACGGTTCTGAAACTCGGGTTCCAGTGAAAGAACATCCGAGCGGGATACAAGCTTCAGAGCCGAGATTCTTGCGACCTGTTAAAGGCTGCACACGAAGATGTAGACTCTACAGTGAAGACATTCGAAAAGAGTTAAACATTTTTAACATCCAAGATCGTATTCCAGAAAACAAAGACAGATGGACTGCTCACTGAATAGGACACCAGATAGCAGGTTGCCTAAGGAAATTTGGAAATTTGATAATACAAGCCTATTGGACAAAGAAGTAAAAGAAGACCTAGGAAGCGTTGGTGAAGAGGATGAATTGCCTTTGGTATTCGCCTAGAAGAAGAAGAAGAAGAAGAAGAAGAAGAAGAAGAAGAAGAAGAAGAGATACGTTTCCTTTGTTCCGCTTAGAAGAAGAGACAGAAACCGAGATGCGGATGAGAGGCCTATAACTTTTTAACATACTGTTATCGTAAAATATAGCTGATAAATCGCACAAGTATAAATTACAATCCTGGTGAAGCCGTAATAGGCGCTCTAACGAACCGATGTTTGCCATAGTTATACGACCGTGAAGTTTGGCGTAAGTGCTAATTTGTTATTCACACAACGGGTATTCATAAGCTAATGCGTAACTGCGTTGCGTAAGTTCGTTAGCGTACACGCGAACGCCAGTAGCAATCACCTTCGTAACCAAGTACTACTGTAGCTGTGTAATATTCAGGATTACATTTAAGCTCCTGTCATGGTACACGCTGTAAAACAGGGAGATTGAACCGATAAATAGTGGTATAAAAGCACGAAAGAAGCCATTAAAGCACGAATTAATAAGATGAAAGTTGCTTACCATTTAACCAAGGACACATATAACAAATAATCGATATCCATTAATGGCAAACTTAGGCATTATTCAACAAACATAATTATCACTGTTGCACACCACTATAGAAAAATGATTCCGATTAGCGCTTTCAAGCTTCTCAGCTCATCGTCAGATCGGAATTCTGATCTGAATTCAGGTCATCGTCAGAATTCCTATCTGACGATGAGCTGAGAAGCTTGAAAGCGCTAATCGGAATAATTTTTCTATAGTGGTGTGCAACAGTGATAATTCTGTTTCTGATTATAACCACTAACACAACTTTCTTCATTAAACATTATTCAACAGTAATTCGCCCGAAAGCAATTCACGCAGCTGAGTGTCTGACTCTGAACAAGAAAAACGATGTTGGAAGAACTGGAAGTCACGAAAAGGAAAACATTAAGAAAAATCTTGGGATCAATAAAAGATGGAGAACAGTATAGAAGTATTTCATGTACACCACTATAGAAAAATTATTCCGATTAGCGCTTTCAAGCTTCTCAGCTCATCGTCAGATAGGAATTCTGACGATGACCTGAATTCAGATCAGAATTCCGATCTGACGATGAGCTGAGAAGCTTGAAAGCGCTAATCGGAATAATTTTTCTATAGTGGTGTGCAAGAGTGATAATTATGTTTGTTGAATAATGCCTAAGTTTGCCATTAATGGATATCGATTATTTGTTATATGTGTCCTTGGTTAAATGGTAAGCAACTTTCATCTTATTAATTCGTGCTTTAATGGCTTCTTTCGTGCTTTTATATCACTATTTATCGGTTCAATCTCCCTATTTTACAGCGTGTACCATGACAGGAGCTTAAATGTAATCCTGAATATTACACAGCTACAGTAGTACTTGGTTACGAAGGTGATTATTACCATGGTACACTTATGTACCATAAGTGTTGAGAAAATCACAGACGTAATTAGAAAAAGAAGAACTACTTTCTACGGACATGTTCAAAGAACGAATCCTAACGGACTAACAGGGAAGCTTTTTAACTATTTCAGAAAGCTCAAAATAGGTGGTTCAAAGAAACAGAAAAAGATATAGAAGAACTCCAGATTACTCAAAAAGACATTGAAGAATGCTTGCCACATCCAAAAGAAATTAAAAAGTGCACAAGGTTTTCAGGAAAAACCCAAGAAGACGACAGGTGCCATTCGGACTGACGAAAGGAGGGAGAGACATTGATCAAGAATTAAGGAGATGTGGGAGCGGAGGAAGAGTGAGGAGAAGAAGGGAGGAACCAGTTGAAGGAAACGTAGTCCACAGTGGCTCGTACGCAAACAGAATAGAGGTATAAAAGAAGAATGTCACTTAGCGTCCACGTGTACAATAACCAAACGATAATACAATGGCAGCCTGTGGCTCAACGAGCGACCAAAATAAACGAACGTTGTTTCTTCGATTGCGGATCATCAGATACTGATTACGCCAACTGAGACGACCTCCAAAAACGGATACGGTATTCAGATAAAATTGTGTAGGTTTGTACATCCTGGAACAGAACTCAATGAGGAGAACAGAATGAGTAGAAGAATCATGGCTGGAAATAGAGCATATTATGCAAATCTAAATCTTCTCAAGTCCAAGCTTCTGTCTCGTAAAACCAAAAATGAAAATCTACAAAAGCTTGATCATAGCAGTCGTGAGTTACGGAGCTGAAGAAGCGTGTCTGTATCAACACATTCGTTGAGACTATTCGAAAGGAAAACAGTGGGAAAGATATACGGCCCAATAATGGAAGCAGGAGAATGGAGGTGCCTTCGAAAATGCTGAAATTGATGACATATATGGCAACGGGAAGATATAGCGCGCTTCATAAAGGTGAGGCGGATAAGCTGGCTGGGTGACGTGGAGAGAATACCACAGGTGAGACTGCCCAAGCAAGTGCTAAATGGAAACATGGAAGCAACAAGAAGAAGGGGGAGACCCAGAAGGGGATGGATACATGAGGTGGAGGAAGATTTAAGAAGAATGGGCGTACAAAACTGAAGGAACGTTGCATCAGAGAGAGAGAGAGAGAGAGAATTGCAGGCGAGTGGTAGCAGAAGCCAAGGGTCATCCCGGTCTGTAGAGCTCCGGATCAAGAAGAAGAAGATGATGATTTCGATAAAATAATAACAGAGTATAGTGGAAGGATGTCAGCGGAGAAGACAAAGGTTCATCGGGGGGGGGGTCGAACGAAAAATGCTTCTCAGAGACGAGTTACGTGACTACGCTCAACTCTTAAGTAAACGGTTTATAATCTACATGATTATAACAGCTCATGATTGGCGCATACTCTTGACCGTATAAGTGCGTATTGTCGGTCCGCAAAACCACAACAGATATAATTTAATTACCAGTAACCGCTAGTACAGGTACCTGAAAATTACACACTTGTTTCCTCAGACGTTTAACATCACTTTTAACATGATAAAGTTTTTAGGCTGGGGGTCATTCCACAAAAATTGTAACGTCATCGAAAAACGTGACGCTTCCGCACTTTCGATTCCCCACAGTCTAGAAATTTGATATGTAAACGCATCAAGACAGAAATAATCGCTGTTGACATTAAGTTTAGCAAACGTTTTAGTGAGAATAAATTTGGTTTTACATGCTCTGTTTGTGATCGTCTGTGGTTTGGAAATGATTTACGTAACCCACCAAACGTAATCCACATTATACGTTTCAAAAGCTTAAAAATATTATCATGCTTCGATGTTTCGGTTTCGTCGAAATTCTTTGAATGCTTAGGTGCATAAATAGAGAGAGGGAGAGAGGGAGAGAGCGAGAGAGAGAGAGAGAGAGAGAGAGAGAGAGAGAGAGAGAGAGAGAGAGAGAGAGAGAGAGAGAGAGAGAGAGAGAGAGAAAGAGAGAGAGAGAGAGAATTTGTTGCATCAAGCCACACATCGATAGCAAATACTCAGAGTTATTAACTCCAAGTGTAAACTTTAAATTTTGGTATTTAAAGTTTACTTTGTAATGTGTTTTGCATCCATAAAAAAGAGTGATATCGTGTTTGTACAATAAGCTACACTGAATCAAAACTGTTTCGTTCAGTTACAAACTGTATCAATATTTACTTACTGTGGTACGGACTGCTTTAACGTAAACACAGCTGAAGTCACTGTACTCACCTGCAACACAGACAAATTCATGTTAATGCCCGGTAATGATTAGTAAATAACACTAGCAGAGAAATTAATAGACTACATAATATTCACTATTACAGAGCTAAAACATACAGGACTTATGCTGAAAGACTAAGAAAATGTGCACATTCATACATATTGTTACGGGAAGCCTACCGAACAACCCAGAACATTCTCCCCCCCCCCCCCCCGGCAAGAGTGGCAGCTGTTGCGTCATTCAAGTAGGTGATTCTAGTGAGTTCCAGGAACACTTGAGATACGTATTAAGCCGCCGGCGTGGAGTAAGTAGGCAAAGCTGTACTTGACCTAACCACAGCCTATATAAAGCCATAGCAGCCGGGTTGTCAGTTGAGTTACGTGAGCGATTTTCGCTAGTGCGGATTGAGTGTTGTCGAAATAAAGTAGTATTGTGTTAATAATTGTGCGAAACTCTATTAATAGACATTGTTATTGCGTGTGGACAAATCTGACTGGAAATATTGTTCGAGTTAATTATAAACTGTTTAATTGTGACAATTAAAGCTGGTTGTTGTAACCTATCGAGTGGCTGCTAAGCTACAACTGTTTGTTTGACGTGGTTCCGGAGGTGAAGTTGAATCATTAGAATGAACCGTTCTTCTTGAAGACAATTTATTGTGATTAGCAAAATACAAACGAACTTTTACAAGTTACTTTATACAAACTCCTCTTGACAAACTATAAGTCAGTTAATTCAATTACTCTTTTAAACGCTAAGTACCTTCAGTTACTATACTTAGTTCACAAATTAATGTAACTACTTTTAGTTACTTCAAAAATTACAAAGACAAACTATTGACAACATCTGGTTTTCCGGCTCTCTAAGAACACCTTCCACACACAGATCAAAGTCAAAATAAAAATGAGAAAAGATGCGTAAGTTCTCTCGGACCTCTTACACAATCAGATCTGACTTCTCCAGCGAATGCTAGAGTTTTTATAGTACATCATCGTGGGTGTAACCCTTAGTTTTAACGGTGGGACTGTTCCCTCCTCTTAATTCTAAAACCTTAACTATGATAGGCTTATTCTATTGGAAGTGAGGGTAAATCTCTTATAATTTTATAAGAACTACCACTATTCGTCAGAGACACTGCATCACGTGACCCTACGTCACTTTCTGGGGTATCTTCCCCCTAGGATTAAAGTTCTCACGCAAATACGTGATGCAACACCTGTCTTCACACCTGAGACCAATTTATTTGACTTCACCCCTGAAGAATATCAACTTTATGTGACATTTTATATTTTCTGTCTAACTTCTGTTTTTCATAAGACTCGCTCTGATTTTCATAAATCTGTCATCCTTTCATCTAAGAGAGTGGCTTTTTAACCGCCCACAGCTGCTCGTCAAGATAAAGGCTTTAAGAAACCTGGGGTTGCCCATAAACTAAACTTTATGATTGTCGCTTCTCGACAGCTATTCATAAACTAAACTTTACGATTATTGCTTTCCGACAACTGTTTTTCAGTAAGAGGGTGAGATCTGAACCCTGGGAAAATTCCCTAAAACTATTTTTATGTACGAAACATCTGTTCGTTTCATTGTTACTGAATGACAATGCTTCTCCCTTTCACTTCCAAGTACAATTATGATACAATTACAGTAAGTACAATTGACAATTACAACATGGTGATTAGTGACGTAATTGGTGTCTTGTATTTTGTTTTCCACTGTACCATACGACGATCGAGTAGACCGTCGTAACAATATTATTGACCAAAAAAATTATATGTTTTACATCGCAAATTGTCCTTTTCCCTTATTCACCGTCCAAGTAACCGCCGTCAGTGAGCTGGAAAACTACATTTCACTATATTAATGTACACTAATAGGCGTAGATGCCATGACGCAGTAACTTCCGTTTTACAAAGCACTGCACTGGTGGAACCTTGCTAGGGGATAAATGCATGACATTGTAAACATACATATTGCGATTTTCTAACATCTAAACTCTTTTTTGAAACAATGTGTTACGTAGGCTTACACGGTCGGAGTCAATTTGGTTAAAATTCCTTCCCGGGCTGTTTGGCCGTGGTCCAAAGTCTACTTCAAAACCAGACGTTTCGGCAGTGCCATCGACTGCCATCTTCAGTGAAAGTCGAGTGCGCTAACGTATACCATCTCACGTTTCACATAGAACAAAGAAAACAAGTGACGAGACAATTACACCACGTCACATTGTCGAGCAATCAACTAGGGCCCGAAACAAAAATATACAAAATATACAAGACAACTGTGGAAAGTATTGTAACTTGTTGGGCTGAAGTGTGGAAAACAACAGAACATATATAAGGCAAAGATTACACCACATGGAAATGGGATACTGGAGAAGGTGCTGCAGGCTTACATTGCAATAGGATTAGGGTACGAACATGCCGACGCGGCGTTACTGGTAGACAGCATCATACTGTGCGACATTACTGCACTGTACGACAGTGAGGCCACAACAAATGTATAGGTTTAAATAGGAGCGGACAATGACTAATACAGAAGCTCAGGTACGAATACAAGGACACAAGACAGAAGGATTTGTAATCAATCGAGGGTTAAAACAAGGTGATGGGCTGGCCCCCACCTTGTTTAATCTAGCTTTAAAATATGTGATCAGAAAACTGTCAGTAGGTAGAAACAATGTACTGACAAACAAATCGGTCCAATTAGCAGCCTACGCGGACGACATCAACATAATGTGTCGGACAAAAAATGCAGCAGAGGAAACGTATTCTGAACTCAAAGAAAATGCTAGCAATATACGCCTCAAAATCAGCATAGATAAAACAAAAATATTAGTGCAGACTAGAAGACAAAGAAACTACGGAACAATCGACAATATCGAAAAGGTGGACAACGTTAAATACTTGGGAACCATATTAGAAAAAAACGGCACAGAAGAAGCCGAAATCCGAAACCGGATAGTCCAAGCCAATAAAGCGTATTTCGCCACATCAAGTATCTTCAGATCCAAAGACATCCACAGAAACACGAAACTAAGGATATACAAATCAATAATAAGACCCATCCTAACCTATGGTTGCGAAACGTGTATCCTGAACTCCAAAGCAGCAAACACTCTCGCTACCTTTGAAAGAAAAATATTACGAAGAATCCTGGGACCAGTTAATGACGTACATGGCTGGACAATAAGATATAATTTTGAATTGTATCAAATGTGTAAAGAATCACCACTAACACGATACATAAAACTACAGCGTCTAAGATGGGTTGGTCATGTAGCCAGGATGGGAGAAGAAAGGATACCACAAAAACTATTGTACACCAGAATCCATGGAAAAAGACCAGTGGGAAGACCAAGGAGAAGATGAGAGGATGCGGTGGATGAGGATGCAAGAGAGATATTGAAAGTGCGTTCCTGGAGGAGGATGGCTGCTGACAGAGGAGAATGGGGGGAAAAATTGAAGGAGGCCAGGGCCCAACAAGGGCTGTAGTGCCATAGGAAGAAGAAGAAGAAGAAGAAGAAATAGGAGCGAACATGTCGAAGATGCTTACTGTACTACATTACTGTGCAGCAGTGAGGCAAGAACAAATTATTGTGTTTTTTCCTCACGGAAGACAGCAATGTCGCACTGATTGGTTCACTGAGTCACATGACCCTCACTCCATAGCGCAGCCGAGTTCAAGTGGACGCGCTCGTCACTTCATAGGCTATGCGTTTTTCGTTGTGATTCCGGCTTCATAGTTAATATTTTGATTTTTAATTATGAATGAAATGGGCGCTATATCGGCGGTTTGAGGAGTTCGATGTTAGCCACCATTTTGTACATAAAGACATATAAGTTTCGTCACTGTCACTGTCATTAGATAACACAATCAGTTATACTTTAATGAGTATATATTTCAATCAGTCAATAAAAAATAAAAAAATATGCATACACATACATACATGAAAAGTAAAAAATATAAATTTTGGAATTTATACAAGAGAAAAAGGCCACTTCCCTCTTCTACGACACCTAACAGTACACTGCAAGGATAAACTCTTGTTTGTCAGCTGACTTGTCGCGATGTCTCACACTGATGTCTTACATTAATGATAAACTCCTCGGTATGTTTGTCGCTGACTTATCGCGATGCCTCACAGTACTACAGTAATGTCGCAAAGTATGCTGCTGTCTACCAGTAATGTTGCGTCGCCATGTTCGTACCCTTAAAAATGAAGAAACGAGAGGGAAAATGACTACAAGTACAGTATAAATGACACAATTGATACAAAAAGATTAAGATAGAGTATGGGCATGTGTGCCGTGTGCATAATGATAGATGACCAAAGGAATTAGTAAAATGAAAGAAAATAAAGATGAAGGGTTTAGAAGACTCACATAGAAGGTATAAGGAATCCAACGGCACAGAGAAATCTGAAGCAGGGTGATTGAAAAGGACGTAAAGTGCGGAAGCTTGGATGCGAACAACGATTTTAGATTCATTTATAACCATGGCCTTTCAAGGTAAATATCCAGTGAGGACTAAGATAGTTATAAACAACAGCACTTTAAAAAGCTATGAATCTGAATATGATATAAAAGAGAAGATAAATAAATTTAGGAATATTTATGGTACGATTCATAGAAATCTTAGAAATAAAACAAGACACGGCACAAGGATTAAATTTTATAAGACAATCACAATACCCACACCGACGTATGCAAGTGACGCGTGGGTCATGACAAAAAAAGGAAAGCGGCAAGATTCAGACTGCTGAAATGCAGTTTCTTCGAAATACTTTAAATTATACATTGCAAAGATAGAATAAGGAATGAAGATATCAGAGCAGAACTCGAAGTGACATCTTCGAGGACACAAATGAAATTATTTCGGTTTACAGAAGAAGACAATGTTGGTATCTGTTGTATGATTCAAGTTATCCGGGCTGTTTGGCCGTGGTCCATGTACTGTACCACAGGCCCACAGTACTGTGGTTAAGGCTGACGTGAACACCCTACGTTCAGGATTTTTTAAAATTCCACTGATGATGGCAGCCATTGGAGCTGTTGAAACGTTTGGTTTGGCAATAAACCATGGACCACAGCCAAACAGCCCGGATAACTTGAATCATACAACTGACACCGGCCGTGAAAGCCTTGGGAATGTTGGGATCATCTGCAAAGGATGACAGAGGATCGATTGCCGAAAGCGACACTGAACTATAAAGCCACTGGTAGAAGATACGTGGGTCGTCCGAGGACGAGATGGGTGCCGGAACACGTTTGTATAACCTACTCCTTGAAGAAGAAGAAGAAGAAGAAGAAGAAGAAGAAGAAGAAGAAGAAGAAGACAGTTAGTAAGAGAATGACAGTCATTTGGGTTTTGCAATGTACAGATAGCAAACTCCTAAAGACAGCCCGCCGTCGACGTTTCAAGCCAAAGCTATAGCCTACAATTTAATGGTCCGTTAGAAAGCGGGTATCTCGTTAACTAACAGCTATGACAACGCAGTCATTACGAGTCACAGCGTAGTTCCAATTGTTATTGTTCACTGCCGTAGCTTGAGGAGTGTACCTTTACGATCTACTTGCATTTAGTAATTGGCTTTTTACTGTATGGGTGAGTAATAATGTCGTACACCTGTCACGTGTCACGTGTCTCAACAGTGACACTTAACTGAACCGTTTAAAGCTGGCCTCGTTTACGACTTCAGCTTTCACGTCTCTAGCTCTAGTCGGCAAAGTACAACACAAGAGACTGCAATATCTAATGGCTAAGGCGAATAAAAAGTAAAAAGATCTTCACGCAAACAAAGTTATTCGTTTTCTTCACTACCAGAGATTAAGGTGCTTATAGACGGCGAAAGTAGAGGTGGCCAGTACTGGTGTCTAGTACTGGCCATGTGGTCACTCGCCGGTAAAATTTCTTATACACAAGACTGACCGCCGCTTTCGCGTCTCTTCTGGCCGTCAGTAGGTCTATATGAGTGACCGTGACAACATCTGTACTCCTATTTTTTTTTTTAGTTTCATCAGGTTTTGACCATGTCAGATTTTAATAAAGAGTTTAATGAGGCTTTCGATCGTCATGGCGGACATTCCATGAACTGTTTCAAAAATATTGTCATATCATCTGCACTCCCCTTTATAGATTTATATTTTTCTTTGATTACATTGATGATATCACTGTTAACATTAGCACTCACCTTGAACAACTACGACAACAGCGACCAACAACAGACTAACACAAAGCAAATCCCACCCGGCTCTACTGGCGGCCAGTGCTTGTTGTGATGGAAAGTTCTGGTGGCCAGTAGGTCACATGACCGGTCACGTGACCGCTACTAGCCGTCTTTCGAGCCAATAAAATCAAACATGTTTGAGTTTTGTGGCCGCCAGTCTCAACTGTCCACTGAAGAGGAAAGTACCCCTATAGACAGGGTAAGTAGAGGCAAAGTTGCTGGCCGCCAGCACTGGCCTCCTCTACTGGCCGCCTCTACTTTCCCCGTCTATAAGCACCTTTATGGAGGAAGACGGGCGGCCTGTTCCGACCTGAAAGGTCTCTGCAGTCGTTCTGGGCCTGCCAATACGCTTCGTCTTCTTCGCTGCCGGCGATTACGCAAGTAGGGTCGTCTGTTTCGACTTCAAAGGTCCCTCCAGTCGTTTCGGCCTGCAAATACTCTTCTTTTTCTTCGTTATCAGTGATTAGGGGCTGAAGGGGGAAAAGATTATTAAAAAAAAACAAGTACATTTGTAGACCTACAGAAGATTACACGGAAGAGAATGTAACGTAACCTAGCAATCTGGTCTGTGAAAGTCAAAGACGGATGATGACTATTGCGCAACCAACATAAGATCTTGCGTCATCATCGTCGTCGTCGTTGGAAATATAATCCGGGCTATTGGTCCGTAGTCCATAGTCTATAGTCCGTAGTCCGTAGTCCATAGTCTATAGTCAGTAGTCCATAGTCTATAGTCCGTAGTCCGTAGTCTATAGTCCGTAGTCCATAGTCCATAGTCCGTAGTCCATAGTCTATAGTCCGTAGTCCGTAGTCCACTACAATTAATATTTTCAGGCGTTTCTGCCTCACCTCTGGAGGCGAATAAAACGATTCAGTGAATAAAACGATTCAACACAACTGACACAGTGTTCGTCAGTAACCGTAGTAACCATAGAAAAATATTTTGTTTTAATAATGAATGAATGTCCGAGAAGAAGTAGTCCCAAAAATTAAATGGGAATTAATCAATGGCAATTAATTTGAGAGGGTGGATAGTTTTAGATATCTTGGGTCCATCTTGACGTCAAAAAATCAGATGGCAATGGAAATTCAAGACAAACTGCCCATGGGAAATAGGTGATACTTACTTTTCTTTGGTGCCTATCCTAAAGTCCAGAAACATTTGCAGAAACTCCAAGGTTCAGATTTACAAAACTGTATTGTCCAGAAGCCTGGACCATGACCTCAGACCAAGAAGATATGATCAGAAGATGGGAAAGAAAGATTCTGAGGAGGATATATGGAGGCGCACTAGATGCCGGAATGTGGTACAAACGCCGAATTGTACGATCTATACAAGGAACCGAAAATCGTCACAGCGATTAAACAAGGCAGATCACGTACAAAGAAAGACATAGGAAAGAGCAGTAAAAAAGTATTCATTGGAGGACCAGGAGGAAGAAGAGCAAGAAGGAGGCCAAGAAGAAGAAGATATGAGAAGACTGGGGATCAGAAGGTGGCGAATAGTCGCAATGGACAGAGAGGAGTGGAGGCAAGTCATTCTGGAGGCCAGGGCTCTTCATGAGCTGCAGCGCCGTGGAGTAGTAGTAGTAGTAGTAGTAGTAGTTGTAGTAGTAGTAGTAGTAGTAGGTAGTAGTAGTAGTAGTAGTAGTAGTAGTTTGTGATTCGGGGGTATCAGGGGGTCCATCTCCACCCTCCGCCGCCTTGTGTTACTTACTGTTTCTGAGATTCAAAAAAATGTCCGCATTTCCGCATTATAATCTGGTCTTCCTAAACCAGACAACACAGTTTTTTTTTACAACACACGTTTACAACAGTTTTTACATTTATTAGCCTATAAACAAATAAAGATTAATAAAGACTTGAATAATATTTTTTGAAGCTAAACCACAATTTTTATGATAATAATATTGTATATTGGATTGCGCTATCACGAATTCACTTTTACCAGTTTATATTAATGAAGCCATTTACAGTATCGTGGGCTAGCACGACCGGAGTCAATGTTATTAAAATCCATTCCCCAGCTGTTTGGCTGTGGTCCAATGTTTCCTTCCAAAACAGACGTTTCGACAGTACCATCGACTGCCATCATCAGGGTAAAAACTCGAACAGGGCAGTACTCGTATCGAACAGGTACTGTCGAAACGTCTGTTTCGGAAAGGAACATTGGACAACAGCCAAACAGCCTGGGCATGGATTTTAATAACTATTTACAGTTGTTTTCACCACAATTTAGAAATTTTTTTACAAACAACAATGAACTGAAAAAGTTGGAAAACAAAAATTTACAAAAAAAAAACATTGTTCAATAAAAATAATTTATATACCATACTTGAGTTTAGTAAGAAATAATTGAAAACGTTCCGTGACACACAGCGGTACATTACAATTTTGCAGTAGTTTCTGCTCTGTAAAAATATATTTTCTTTTACCATGTAGTACCATTTTCTGTAAAAATATATCTGTATACTCGTATATTATAAAAAAATATGGTTGTAAAAAAATAATAACTGAAATTCAGTTGTTTACAGACGAAAAAATCAACACATCATGTTGTTTGTTTTGAAAGTTGTATTTTCAATGAAAATATTTATTCTTCGTATTGTTTAAATTAGCAGCCATCCTTACTATTTCTTTTATGAATTTTCTAACTGCTATAATATTTATTGTTCGACTAAGCTTTTCGTCATCACTGACATCTTCAGGTCTTAAACAACGTCTATCAACTGTACGTTGTAAGCTTTTATACTTTAGGCCCCTCCCCTTACGTCATCGCCCCTCCTATTGGTTCTAGCTGCTACCGCTCTTCACGGGAACTTTGTCTACATTTTTCCGTTAGGCATTTTTCTAACGTCCGTCAAATTGTTTTAAGAATCTCCCGTTAATTTCTTCATTCTTGACTTATAATTTTTTTGTAACCTTTTACATTTCGTCATTTTTAGTGTGTTATTCTTATTATTTTAATTTAATTTTGTTTATTGTTTATTATATAATAAAATACTTCTTCATTTGTAAAATCCACTTTTATATTCATTAATTTATTTTCATCTTCTTTTTTAACTTTAAGTATTTCTAGTTCTTCTATTAATTTTCTTTTTTGCGGATTGTTTTCTATTTTGATTATTTCCATATTTTCATTTGGATTTATGAATTTATGGCCTGATTCATTAAAATGTCTTGCATATAGTGAGTTCGTTACTCTAACCCCTTCTCCTTTTGCGTGTTCATTCATTCTAATATATATCTTATTACATTCCCCACATTTTAATTTGTATACGCCGCTTTTTTCTGTTAATGGAATTTCTTCTATTTTATCATTTTTTATATATTCGAATACATTTTTCGTTTTCTTTATTCCTATCTGTATTTCATATTTTTCGAAACATTTTTGTACCATTTTTGTTTGATATCCTATGTATGTTATTGCTCCTTTATATTTCTTTTCTTCATTTGTTTTTTCCTTTTTTGTTCTTTTCTATTTCTTTATTTTCCTCTATTTTCTTAACTATTCTATTAATTATTTTAGGGTTGTAATTATTATTTTTTGCTATTTGTTGTATTTTCTTTAATTCTTTTTGTTTGAGTTCTTCATTTTCTAGATAATTTATAGCTCTATAGCAAAATGAATTTAATGCTGCCATTTTATAATTGACTGGATGATATGATTCTTGTGGAATTATTAAATCTGAGTATGTTTCTTTCCTATATATATCGAACTTGAGTTTGTTATCTTCAATTTTTATATTGATATCCAGGAAATTAATTTCTAATCCTCCAATTTCTTCTTGAAATTTTATTGTTTTTTCTGTGTTATTTAATTCTTCCGTAAATTTTTTAAATTCATTTACTTCACCTTCCCAAACTATTAGTATGTCATCTACATACCTGATCCATTTTTTAATTCTTCTTTCTTTATCTATATCTTTTAAAATTTTGATTTCAAAGCTATTCATGAATATCTCTGCCATTAATGGTGAAAGCGGTGATCCCATTGGTAATCCATTTTCTTGTATGTAAAATTTGTTATTAAATCTGAAGTAGTTCTGGCTTAGGCATAATTCTAATCCTTCTATTATTTCGTTTTTCCATTCTACATTACTTAATTTGTTTTTCTTTATTATTTCTACTGTTTTTGCTATTGGTATGTTGGTGTACATATCTTTTATATCTAATAACATTAATTTTGTCTTATTTGTTATGGTAATTTCTTTTAATCTTTCTATTACCTTTTTACTATTTTCTATGCTTTGGATTTCTTCTTTTTCATATGCCATTTTGATTCTTTTACTTATTTCTTTTGATATTTTGTATGTTGGCGAATTTATAAATGATACTATAGGTCTTAATGGCATTTCTTTTTTATGTAACTTAATTTGACATCTAAATTTTGGAGCTTCAGGATTATGTTCTATTTTTTGTTTCTTTTGCCATTCTGTTAAATATGTTGTCTTTTTTATCAATTTCTTTGTTTGTGCTTGAAATTTACTTGTGTAATCATATTTTATTTCTTTATATGGTCCTTTTTGTATAAATTGTTCTGCTTTTTCGATATAATCTCTTTTGTTCATTACCACTGCTGTGTTACCCTTATCGGCTTTTATAACTATCAAATTGTTCTCCGTGATTTTCTTTTTTAATTCTCTTATATTTCTTTTTATTTGTGTTTCGTTTTTATTTCTTACATTTTTGTTTTTCTTACATATTTTTTCTACTATTTCTTTTACTTCACTTCTTAATTGTTTTTTAGTTTCTTCATTTTTTATTTTATCGATTATTTCTTCACATTCTATTATTGTATTTTCTTTATCTATGTTTGTTTTTGTTGCATATTTTAAACTTTTCCCTAATAATTTATGTTCATTTTCTGTAAACTTTGTTTCTGTTAAATTTAATACTTTTTCAGCAAATTTTATTTCTTTATCTTTTTCTTTATTTTTATTTCTCGTTCCTTCTATTAATTCCTTGAGTTTCTTATTTAATCTCTCTTCCATTTTTCTTATTTTCTTTTCTATGTATTTTTCACCAAACTCTTTCCTCATTTCTTCTATTTCTATATAATTGTAACTTGTATATAATTTTTGATGTAATTGATACATTTCTTTGTTATATTTATTTATTTTACTGTATAAGTTCTTAATTTCAAGTTTTATCCATATATTTTCCGCCATGTTTTTCACCTGGTTTGCTACTTTGCTTTTGTTATTAATTTTAATTTTTGCGTATTTTGGAGTTATTTTATTAATTAAACACTGTTTATTAAACCAAATTTTCCCTAGCGTTTTTTTCAATTTTGCTTTAATTTTTAAATACTTAAAAAATTCCCTTACATTTTTATATTTATCTGCTTGCAATTCGCATGTTTTATTCTTCGTATTGTTTAAATTAGCAGCCATCCTTACTATTTCTTTTATGAATTTGCTAACTGCTATAATATTTATTGTTCGACTAAGCTTTTCGTCATCACTGACATCTTCAGGTCTTAAACAACGTCTATCAACTGTACGTTGTAAGCTTTTATACTTTAGGCCCCTCCCCTTATGTTGAATGAACACGCAAAAGGAAAAGGGGTTAGAGTAATGAACTCACTATATGCAAGACATTTTAATGAATCAGGCCATAAATTCATAAATCCAAATGAAAATATGGAAATAATCAAAATAGAAAACAATCCACAAAAAAAGAAGATAAAAATAAATTAATGAATATAAAAGTGGATTTTACAAATGAAGAAATATTTTATTATATAATAAACAATAAACAAAAATAAATTAAAATAATAAGAATAACACACTAAAAATGACGAATGTAAAAGGTTACAAAAAAATTATAAGTCAAGAATGAAGAAATTAACGGGAGATTCTTAAAACAATTTGACGGACGTTAGAAAAATGCCTAACGGAAAAATGTAGACAAAGTTCCCGTGAAGAGCGGTAGCAGCTAGAACCAATAGGAGGGGCGATGACATAAGGGGAGGGGCCTAAAGTATAAAAGCTTACAACGTACAGTTGATAGACGTTGTTTAAGACCTGAAGATGTCAGTGATGACGAAAAGCTTAGTCGAACAATAAATATTATAGCAGTTAGCAAATTCATAAAAGAAATAGAAAATATTTATTATCTGAAATATTGTCTTCTGGTTCAAAACCCGGATCCACTGTCTTCATTATCAAAAACTGAGATGGAGAGATGGATGGTCGGGGTGAATCAGGACATCAGGACTCTAGAAATTAGAAACCGGAGTAGTGTGGCTAAGATTAGAGAAGAATTACGAAATTTTCTGAAGGAGGCCAGGGCCAACAAAGGGGTGTCGAGCCAATGACAATGGTGATGATGATGCCTTCACTATCAACAATTTCGTAACCACCTTGATAAAAATTCAAGAATTTATGATTCAGTGAGATAAGACTGATTGCTACGACTAGCCATTTTCACGTCTAACAACAAATAAAGAGCTTCACATAAGGCAGAGCTTCACAAATATCGTTGCCACAAACATTCAGATTGGTGCTGTTTATAGCGATTTTTTTGGAGCTAACGTAAGAATCGATTTTGAACCCAGCTCGAGTGTACGAAGTTATAAGCGTCCAAACCCGAGACCGAGTGACGTACGAGCATCGTCAGCTGCCGATAAAATACGTTTTATTCCGCAAGTCTTTCAAAGCAAGCTACTTCTTCTTCTTCTTGTCTTCAAGGATTAGGTTATATAAAACTGTTCCGGCACCCGTCTCATCCTCGGACGACCCACGTCTCTTCTACCCATGGTTTTATTACTTCCATATTCCTTAAGGAATGGAAGTATGGTGATGGCAAAAAAAATCGTGTTCGAGATTATTGCAGATTCTGATTCTACTACACTCAAAACATGAAAAAAAGTCTTTTTCCGAAAAGTGTCTGTGTGTGTGTCTGTAGATTTTTTTTCTATGGAAAACGATAACTGCCGCAAATTCAAACAGAATCAAATAATTGTTTGCATGCAGCCCTGATTTGCAGAGTACTCGCGACCTATTGTTTTTGGTGAAGATCGGTTGAGGGAAAGGGGTAGTTTACCAGCAACGGTTTTTTTTTAGCAAGGGTAATTTTGTTTGTTTGGCAAACGATAACAGCCGCAAATTCAAACAGAATCAAATAATGTTTCGCATACAGCCCTGAATTGTAGAGTTCTCAAGATCTGTTGATTTTGGTGAAGATCGGTTAAGGGAAAGGGGTAGTTTACCTGTAACGTTTTATGTTTTAACAAGGGTATTTCCTATGGCAAACGATAACAGCCGCAAATTCAAACAGAATCAAAAGATTATTTGCATACAGCCCTAAATTGTAGAGTTCTCAAGACCTATTGTTTTTGGTGAAGTTCGGTTGAGGGAAAGGGGTAGTTTACCTGCAACGTTTTTTTAACAAGGGTATTTTCTATGGCAAACGATAACAGCCGCAAATTCAAACAGAATCAAATAATGTTTTGCATACAGCCCTGATTTGTAGAGTACTCAAGACCTATTGTATTTTGGTGAAGATCGGTTAAGGGGAAGGGGTAGTTTACCTGCAACGTTTTTTTATCAAGCGTATTTTCTATGGCAAACGATAACAGCCGCAAATTCAAACAGAATCAAATAATTTTTTGCATACGTCCCTGAATTGTAGAGGTCTCAATGACTTTCGATTTTGGTGAAGATCGGTTAAGGGGAAGGGGTAGTTTACCTGCAACCTTTTACGTTTTAACAAGAGTAAAGTACTTGAAAATTTATTTAAACTTTTTGAAACAATGGTAATTGTAAAAAATAAAATAATTTTGTTGCCAGGCAATAAAATTATAATTTTTTCATTTTAATGTAATATAATATTTTTCATTTAATACAGCAATAAAAAGGCAGGTAAGACACCTGGCTGTTTGGCTGAAAATGATTTTAAATATAAATCTTAGAATATGGAAGTCATGTATGGTTCTCCATACGTTTTATTCCGCAAGTCTTTCAAAGCAAGCTACTTCTTCTTCTTCTTGTCTTCAAGGATTAGGTTATATAAAACTGTTCCGGCACCCGTCTCATCCTCGGACGACCCACGTCTCTTCTACCCATGGTTTTATAGTTTCGTGTCGCTTTCGGCAATCAATCCTCTGTCATCCTTTGCAGATGATCCCACCACTGTTTTCTGTAAACTGAAATAATTTCATTTCCGTTTTTTACTTTGAATTCTGCTCTTATATCCTCATTACTTATTCTACCTTGGAATGTATAATTTAAAGTAGGCTATTTCGAAAAAACTGCATTTCAGCACTCTGAATCTTGCCGCATTCCTTTTTTGTCTAGACCCACGCCTCACTCGCATAAATCAACGTGGGTATTGTAATTGTCTTGTAAAATTTAATCCTTGTGCTGTGTCTTGTTTTATTTCTAAGATTTATTTGAATCGTACCACAAATATTCTTAAATTTATTTACGGGAAGCTACTTTGATAAAGAAAAGTAAAAAAGGAACAATTTTTTACTTCCATGTACCATAAGAAATGGAAGTATGGTCATGGCGAAATAATCTTGTTTGAGATAAGGGGCTGATTCTGATTGTACTATCCTCAAAACATGAAGAAAAGTCATTTTACGAAAAGTGTCTGTGTCTGTGTGTCTGTGTGTCTATGTGTAGTATTTTTTCTATGGCGAACGATAACTGCCGCAAATTCAAACAGAATCAAATAATTTTTTGCATATGTGCCCCAGTTGTAGTAGAGGACTCGATGCCAATTGATTTTGGTGAAGATCGGTTAAGGCGGAGGGGCAGTTTACCTGCAACGTTTTACGTTTTAACAAGAGTAAAGCAATTAATTTTGATAAATAAAGTATCCTGAAAAGAAGGTGATAATAATCCACTGTAGAAAGGTATTTAAAATATCTATAAATGAAAGTGGTAGTTGTAGGGCAGGGGGTAATTTTCTATAAATGAAAATGATAGTTGAAGGGGGAGGGGATAATTTTTTATGTGTACTACGTTATCGGCAACAAGGAAGTAGTTTATTGTTAAAATTCCTTGCCGGGCTGTTTGACCGTGGTCCAACGTTCTCAGCAAAACCAGACGTTTCGGCAGCGCCATCGACTGCCATCATCAGTGAAAATCGAGTGCGCTAACGTGAGGTGGTATGCGTTAGTGACCACAGTACTGTGGTTAAGGCCGAAGAAAGAAGTAGTTGCTATGGATACATTTCATTTCGAAAATAATTTTAAATATAAATCTTAGGACATGGACGTCATGTACGGTTCTCCATACCGATATTTTAATGGCGCCGTAGGAGCCAGCGAAAGGCGGGCGCCGCTATCGTGCGACTTTCATCTCTGCGGTCAGCGGCTACAATAGCCTGTGTACCAGAGCACACACAGTTTGCAATTAGTGCATACACACGCTTCATTGGCTCCCGACAAAGGTTGCATTATGTTTTTTTTTTGCGCCAACACACAGAAGCGCAACGACGTAACCCTACACAATTCGCAATTAATTAATCCACACACACACCAATTGAAAACAAAGCGAGCGAACGATAAAAATGAATCGAAATAAATAATTTCCCGTCGTCTGTGTTGCATACAATAAACAAACAGTCATGCTCCATTTGCAGTGTGGAGTTCAGTAGACCAGTACAGATACAGTAGATGTAATATTATGTCATTTATTCCGCTCCATTGGCTGTTTTACAATACAATGTAAAAACCACTCTGCGGTAACGAAACAAAAAAACTAAAATAGTTTTGCAGAATTAATAAAAACAAAAACGAACAACATCGATTTATGTCACAAATGCGGTGGAAACAAGTTTTTGTCAAATGGATTTCCATCCGACACCTCTGTATCGCGAGGCGAGCTTCCGACTAGCGTAATAAATAGTTGTGTTCCGATTCTCTCAATAATGTATCGCTTCCTGTACACGGAATACAGACGTCTTCTTCTTTTATATTATAGGAAGCTCCCTGAGCTGCCCAACTCGCTCACTGTTGTGAACGAAGTAGATAAATTGTATTGTCTGAGTATATTAGTCAGTGGCGTGGCGTGGGTACATAACACACGTTGCCGGCTGTGATAGACCTAAAACGTAACCTAAAAATTAATTCGAATTTTTTCTTGTGCCTAGTGTTCTTTTTACAGCATTTTCTATCATTCGCTGGGAGAAGAAGAGGACCCCGGTTCAACGAGATCTGACTCTCATTATACTTACACAGAATAAATCAGAACACAAATAATCGAATTAAAAACAATCAAGACAAACAGAGAAACACATGACTAAACGAATAAAACACACATAGGTACGTAGTATCTGCTGCACGTCAGTTCCGAAAACGAACATAGCTGCTAACTGAGCGTTTTGTCGGTTTATACATGGCCAACACATTGGACGGATGAATGACCCCCTCCCGTTTGTTGTACAGTGACAACTACTACGAGATCAGTGACCACACGTAGTAAAACATTGCCGGCAACACAAGACGGTGGACGTGCCCAGAAGTTCGAAAACAACGTCACGCTTCTCTTCAAGTTTCCCTACTAGTTCGGATTTTAAATTATTCAATAACTAAAGTATTTATTCAACAATTATAAAGAGATGATTAATATTATTTTCTCGTATTTCCAGTACCGTTGCCGCCAGGAACAGCGGTTACATGGACGCCACGCTACCGATATTAGTAGACTATTTATATCATTAGATAAATTTCGTGTTGAAAGAGGTCTCTTATTTGAAGAACCGGCGATCATAACGAAGGTTGATAATTATTTTCCGCGGGTGATAAAAGATGTAGTAGAAATTTACAAAAGTACGAAACTGGAAAGTAGATGGGCAATTGGTCAGATCGAACGCAGGCAGAATAAGCCAGCTGGAATGATAAACCTCTATGGAAGCAACTTTAACAGAGACGATAGTTACAAGTTGCAGGGAGTTTTGAAACATGTTTTACATAAGGCGACAGGTTCGTTGTAGTGAAATAGAATACAACATTGGTGTTGTAAAAACGGTGGAATGTTATTGTACTGCTTGTGTATATTATGTTTTAATTACTAAAATAATTTATTGTATGTGTTCTGAGCCAGTGAGGATGCCTCATCAAAGGGAAATCAAACGACCGAAAAACTAAACCGAAAAGCATTGTTGTTTTTAACGAAAACCCGCGAAAATTTACGAGCGAGAAATACTAAACTATGTAAACGACAAACCACAGTGTGTGTGTGTGCGTGTGTGTGTTGTGTGTCTAATACCTTCGGTAGCGTCGACCAGTCGTTGATTTGTTTGCATTTATACTGCGCTACCTGCCTTATTGAAACTTACTTATACACCAGAGGCCACTGTTTATCCCTTACGGTCAGGTCAAATTGCTTTCCATACAGAGCCTTATCATTCCAGTTGGCTTCCTCCGCTTGTATTCGATCTGACCAACCTACCACCTACTTTCCCGTTTCGTCTGAAAACCGCGGTGACGAAATCTTTTCTCTCTTTATCGAAAAAAATTTAACAAATATCCAAGTTTGTTCTGAATAATGCCATCATTTTATTTAATCAACGCATACCGATATTCGTTTTAAAAACTAACGTACAACAGCAATTATTAAAACAGTGGCGTAACTCTTTTTTTTCTGGGCTCCACAGCAGGAGCTGGTCCGGTTACTAACTTTATTTACTTACTAACCTTACTTGCAGTTGATTCTTATTGAACCCCTACTAACTCCTGTTGTACTATTCATATTTGCATTTGCGTTAGTTTAGGTCGTTTTGGCGTATTTCCTATCCGATTTACGAGGCTCGTATTCGATCTGTAAGTACAAGGAAGGATACCCGAATGAAATTTTACAAAAAACAGTGGCTGTCCCCACATTCCTGTATGCTAGTGAGACATGGACTCTTGGTAAAAGGGACGTACAGAGGATTCAGACAGCTGAAATTAAATTTCTAAGACGGACACAAGGTTGTTCTCTGCTGGATCGGGAAAGGAACGAGGATATTAGACGCGAACTAAACATCGTATCGTTGCACCAGAAAATTGAAGACCACAGAAGGAGATGGTGTGAACACTTGAATCGCATGCCTGATATCCGTCTACCCGTGGCTGCCTTGGGTTATCACCCTACCGGGAAGAGAGATGTCGGTAGACCGAGGAGGAGGTGGGTTCTGGAACAGGTCTAGGGCCTAATCCCTGGAGTAGTGATGATGACAAAGTTCATATTACAATCACTGCGTATACAAAATTTCAGAATTCAAACCCAGATCTTTAAACCATTGTTTTAAAACTTTTATAGAATGTTAGAAGAATCTTAATTTTTTGTTTGGGAAATTTTTTAAAAAGTATGAAAAACGGACATTTCTTTTTAATAAGTCAGAACATAATTTTGACACATAGATACTGTTGCTTTTCTACACTTTCTTATAGTATCATTAAACACACGGATCGAAGAATGTCACACGTTCTTTCAAAGTGTAAAATGGAAATTTTAAGTGACAATTTCCGTACGTCTAATAATTCTACACTGATATTAATGTTATTTCCATGTAAATAGTCATTAAGTAAAGCATTTTTCAATATAGTATTTGCACCAATTCACCGTTTTATTTCCCCCTTCATAAATTCGTTTTCCCCCAGCCAAGCGACTCGTTATGAATTATATGTCCCGTTGGGGACTGAAGTTAGATACCAACACCTGTACTGTAAACTTTTCTGTTTATTTTGCAATTGCCGTTGAGGAAAATATCAACAAGTTTTATTTCACGTCCCGCGCGACCTATTTATTACGAGTGTTATGCGATCTATTCTCTGGTGACGCATTTTTGATATAAATGTTAATAATTGTTTAAATTAAACTACGAAAATTTGTCTGGCAGCCTGGGAATTACTAACCGCGAGTAACAGCGAGTGTGACCTGCGCAACAGCAGTGTTGCCGATGACAGGTAATTACTGGATTTTCGGGAATTTTCGTTGCTGGTAGGTACTTAGGAGGGAAATTAGAAATTGAAGGATTTAAATAATATATAAATAATATAGCTATTATTATTAATTGTTTTTAAAAAACAATTATTTTGACAAAAAAATAGTATATTATTCAAGATATGTGGATGACACCTTTGTTATTTTCAATGGTAACAATAGACAGCTCGAGTCGTTTAATAATTATTTAAATAAAATACATAAGACAATAAAATTCACTATGGAAATTGAAAATAACAAAAATATTAATTTCTTAGATCTAACCATAACGAATAACGGTAATGAACTGACATACAAAATATACAGAAAGCACACTTACACAGATACGGTTATACATGCTAAGTCATTTCATCCTCCAGCCCAAAAAATGGCTGCATTTAACAGCTTTGTTGACAGATTACTTAGTGTTCCCCTTAATAACGAAGACTATGATCAAGAAGTAAATATTATAAAACAAATAGCTCTAAATAATGGTTACAGGCCAGTAATAGTCGATAAAATGATAATGAAACATAAAAAACGTTTAGAAAATAAAAATACCAATATTATTAACCAACATAATAAAAACCATAAAAAATTCATTTCAGCTAATTATACTGGCTTGTTGCCAAATATTTTAAAATCTGTTTTTAAAAGTAAAGGTTATACTATTTCATTCAAAACCTGTAATAATTTAAAAAATTTTTTCAAAACTAAAATAAATATTCCTTTAAAAAATAAATCAGGTGTCTATAAAATTAAATGCGATAATTGTGCAGCATTCTACATTGGCCAATCCGGCAGAGATTTTTACACAAGATTTTTAGAGCACATTCCAAAAACAAATAATAATAATTCCAGTTATGCACAACATTTAATAGAAAATGATCATAGTTATACTAGTTTCGAAAACAATTTCGTGGCGTTGCATACTTGCAAGAAGGGTAAATTAATGGATAGTCTAGAGGAATTCGATATATACAAAGCTACAAAAAACGCAATGACCAAAAATAACATATTAAACGATCAAATGAACTTCGGTTCTAATAACCTGTTTGACACTGCTATACGGTTGAATGATAAGTATGGCCAGTCGTGAGGAAGTCGTAATACAGCGTGCATGCATGCGGACGCTCCGAGCGATTCAGTTGTTACGTTTTTGTTTATATATATTTCATTTAAAAGATTTTAAATATTTTAAAATTATGACAAACCACAAATTGTGGTATACATTTAAAGTTTGATAATTCTGTATCTGAAGATGGGATTTTATCCCGAAACGCGTCATTAACCGACAGCAGATAGTGTCACTAAGGTGACCGAATAAGGTAATTTAATTATATTAACCATATAGTGACTCGGTACGTTAAACATGAAAAAAAAAATATATAGCGCTTGTGTTTACAAAATAATATATATTACTATATAATATATTTTTCTTTTAATGTGTACGCGTTTTTATTTTATTGGCAAAGTTTTAGGTGAAAATTAAGATAAGAGAGCTACTTTGGACTAAGAAAATAACTCAAAAAAACAAAATGAAAGATAACTTACTTATAAATGATAGACAACTGCCATCTTAAAAACTATAATTACAGACGGCTCTGAAACTTGGGACACAAATTTCCGTAGGTTCCGTGCAATGAAAATGGACTTCTGGAGAAAGTACTGTGGAGTGTGCAGGTTCGAGTTCAATAGAAATGAATATGTCAGCAGGCAATACATACATTGGGGAAACGGTGATACGCGTGGGGCCCCAAAGTGTCCCTTACGCGAACAATAGGCCTGCAATAAACGTGACCCACGAGAAGTCTTGTGGAACAGTTTTGCAGCATCTTCTCCTACCTGAAAGTATTTCCTTACACTAAACATATTTGAACGGAAGAACTAGTTCCTCATAACTGAGCCGATACGTCTGAATATAGATCATTGTTAAGGTCATGTACACGCACATGCACTTTTGCCGTTTATAGTGGACAAACGTACGTACAGCTTGGCAACTCTTTCTGAAGCCCTGGCTGGCAGCGCTAGCTCCGCGACTGTGGGGAGGGAGTAACCCTACTTTGGAGTGAGAAATAAGGCAATACGAAAGCGCTGTTGCCACTGCCGTAAATCAACACCAGAGCGTGATGTAGCCACAAGAATGCCACAATGCTCGCCTTACGGAGCTTTACCGTGGGACGACTTGGAATGGAATGAACATATTGTAGTATCTGACAGCGCTGCATGAACAGCACACGAAACGAGCTCCTATTGGCTCGCGCAGCAACAAATAGAGTGGCTCGAGTAACATGTGGACTGGAAGGGCGAAGGGAGGCTCTTCAGCTTCGAATTTCGTCCGGGGACTCAGATAAAGTTGCCAGACTGTACCTACACCTACATCTCTCTCTCTCTCTCTCTCTCTCTCTCTCTCTCTCTCTCTCTCTCTCTCTCTCTGTAATGTACCCACTGCTTCTCTGATGTCAAACTTCAATTACCCTTTCACCAACACCCTGATATACATGTAAAGAAAAACATTTATTTCAAGCACTCACTTCACGTTAATTGCATACAACAGAACAATTTTGTACTGTTGTCTTTTAGTTTTGATAGGACGCGAGTGCATGAGCGTGTTTGTATGTACGCGCGCGCCCATATTTGTAACGGCTCAGTACTAGAACTGTTTCTTACAACAACGACTTTAAGCAGATGAGTCATGTATAGAGGAAGTTGTAAAATACCCTTCTTGGGTTTATTTTTATTGCACCCCAATTGCTCATTCCATAACTTCTTTCTGATGTGACGTGACGTGTCACTTCCCCCCCCCCTATATTATATGTACATCATACGACACGTGTGTGTGTGCAGTATCTTTTACAGCAAGTACTCAAAATTATCAACAGTATTAAGTGAGAGTCTTGAATTGGAAATGAAAGTCAACAGCACACACACAGTTAACAGAAGCTTAAACTACAGTAAAACCGCACACTAGCTTCACGTGTAGGCCTGTATTCTACACACGCACTCGCACATGCACGTGAACACACACACAGTCCCAAACGAAGTCAGATAAGTACAGTTAGGGGGAGGGGGGAAGACGTTATAACTGCGTGCATGAGTTTTATTTGGAGAAATATGGTCAATGTGCCTGATTGCATAATTGCGTACCGTGATGATGATTTGTCAGCGTGTTTATAGGAAACGTGACGTCAGCGTCAGCTGTACACGAAACAGTTACGTAATCCATATATCAGCTGTCCCGTCTGCCGTTACATCATATAGCAACGAACTGACGTACAACGATGACGCGACCCGATTCGGTTCAACAGACACTCTGAACTGCGAACTCTCCAAGTCGATTATGTCGGTCGAATACTCGAACCGGCACTTGCACGCGTTTACATCTCGAAGGGGTTTTCTCATCTATAAATGAAAAAGGACAAGTTTGTAAGGGGACAGCACGGTTATCAAGGCAATATCCTTGTAGTTAAACAAAACGATTGTTAGCACAAGATAAGCAACACAGTTTCAGGGGCCGATACAGGTATGGGCAAACTGGGCAATTGCCCAGGGCGGCAGATTGTTAGGAGCAGCATATTTGAAAAAAAAAAAAAAAAAAAAAAAAAAAAAAATATATATATATATATATATATATATATAAATTAAATGACTTCAGATAATCGTACTTTATTTTAACCCCGCTTTCTCCTACTTATTGATAATATTCAAATATTCAATTTCCAAATTCCTTCTTCCCTCAAAACTAAGACAATTTTTAAATCTTCGCAAGAAATAACTAAACTGATTTATTCCTTTAAATAACTCTCCATCCAGTCGCGTACTAACACATGTACTGTAACGTTCTTGTTACTACTATACACCGTATTGTACTTTACGACACCGGAACACAAGTATTTTAGGTAATAATCGTAAAAACTATTTACCCGAGCCTAAGCTAGCTTTCGCCTGTATCAGGCTTCATCAGAACATGGACAAAATACAAGAGTTCTTGTTACATAGCGACATGTAGCTCAGTAAGATTACTTACATTCTTCTCAAAATCTTTACTTGATCGCGGAGTAAACCTCTCACGTGCACTCCTATATAAGTATAGGAAATGTCACGGAGTTCGTTACTGGAGTAACTCGAAATGAAATTGCAGATTGTCCCAAAGTGGGTCAATCAACTGGGACAATTATTACGTTTAAAATACCCAAATACGTCAGTCAACTTGCAATAAGCTGACAATGACGATTCGAGTACTTAGTATATTTATTGTCGTAAAAGAAATTAAATATATGAACGTATACATTTCTCTCAATTTTATTAAACAAAATATTAAGTACAATTTTCAGTCGCGGCTCGCATTAATCTGAAGACTGTCGTTCCTGGTCCTCTATTTATCTTAGGGTGCAAAACCAATAAATGAATACCTAAAATGTGTTTTTATTTCGTGGAATAATTTGATAATCTCTTCACCTAGTATGGGGCGGCAAACGACCGTTCTGCCCAGGGCGGCAAAATTGCTAGGTCGGCCCCTGCACAGTTTAAACCCAAGAACTATAAAACAAAAACAATGTGTAGGCATTCATAGTTGTTGTGGTCTCCAAGTTGCATGTATAATTAAATTATTAAAATTACTTTGTGTGTCCAGGTTCCCTTCCTTGCAACTTTATTTGTTTATATTTTATACACAACGCGTTTCGAGACTTATAGTCCCATCATCAGATGATAAAATATGTTCACTCACATGGAGTACGTCAATTAATAAAAGTCACACAAATCCCGTTATTTAAGCGACTCCCAACCCGCGTTATCTCACGATGCGCATCGCTACGAATCTCGCGAGTGACTAACGATTCCACATAATACTGTGCCAGCACTTATCTAACATATTGTATAGCTATATCATATAGCTCGTTGGATTTGAAAGAATGTTTTTCATTCAGAAGGTGATCACCCTGAGTTTTGGTGGCTCTGTAAATTTCAAACTCTTCCAGTGCGTCCATGAGTTTGCTTTTTTTGCAGAAATGTAGTGGTTTGAAACAGTTTTGGAAACTGGAATAATTATGGTTATGATTGACGACATGTAAGGCAAAGTTCGATTTAATGTTCCTAATATCACCCTTAGGCGGATGTTCCTTGTACCTATCCAAGAATTTGCCGCCTGTCTGTCCAATATAAAAATTATTACAGTCTTCGCACTGTTTTTATATACACCCGAAGACTGGGGCTCTATCAGGGTGATCAGCTTCTGAATGAAAAACTTTCTTTCAAATCCAACGAGCTATATGATACAGCGATACGCGTGCTAGACAATATGATAAATAAGTGCGGGCAGGGCACACTATGGTGTGGAACCGTTAGTGACTCACGAGATCCGTAGCGATGCCCATCGTGAGAAAACGCGGGTTGGGAGTCGCATACTGTCTGCATCCTAGAATTTTTATAGGAGTTCTGTGTTGTTCCATGCTCACTGTGTGTCCCAGCCAGGCTACAGCCTTCTACTCTTTATAAACCGTACTAAGTCACTTCCGTATGTTGCAGCTGCTATGTCACGATTCTTTCGTATTCTCCATGAACCATCGTTGTTTTGTACTGGTCCAATTTTGAGTAAGCGTTGTAGCAACGAATACTACAACTTCAGAGTGACAACTCAGTAAACATTCGACTGCAGTAAACAATGGAAGTCACTAATTACAGGTGTTTGCACACAATCTGCACACTTTACACTAAACCGCTGATAATGCACACTAAATCTCAAATCCAAACTGACCCAGACGAGGTTCGAGATGAATCTTCGGATTTCTGGATCACGCGTCGAGAATAATCGTGTTGAAAGGGTATAGAAGAAAACGCTGGAAGTTTCCGACCACGCATACAGCAGTATGACGCAGTGTTGCCTATCCCATAGGCATGGACGACTATTCTTTGTATCGTTTTCGCTCGTGCAAGTGGATGCAGCAACCCGCGGTATTTATAGAGAGCGACTAATGGGACGAATTGGGGGGGGGTCCGGGGTTGGGCCAGGTAGGGGAGTTACCGATCTTCATATTAAAACTGCTTAATTGTTTCGAAAATTAGGAATAACCCACAATTCAGTCGGATAGAAAACTACATATCCGACTGTGTACTATTTGTAGGATAAGTCCCAGAAGACTATTGCAGTATTTCTGTCTACATTCTATTACTTGACATCATTTAGAATTTGAAATCAAGGTTTTTTCGTGAAGTGGTTGATGTTTTGAGGTTGCCAGTACTTTACCAAAGGCAATAGTAAAGCTCGACCTTCAGATGTGTTTGAGACCCTCAGCAGTATTGTGGTCGGTGGCCTATATAGAATCTGGCCTGGGTGGGGGTGGGGTGGGGGGTTCGGTCGAGTCGACTTCATACAAAACAATAACAAATTAAGACTAATCAACGTTATTATCTTTAAAGTGATAACATCACGTTTTTGACATTACAAAAATGCGTGATAACATCCTGGAATCAGTTCCATTAAAGTAAACAGTAAAAACACAGTAAAAATACGCGTTACTGAAACATTGTTAAAAGATACTTATTGACTGAACTTATTTTCCTATATTTCATATTTCAAACGTACACCCTAATACTATGTAATAAACCTGTTTATTAAAAATAAAAGAGTTTTAAAAATAAAAGCGTTTTTTAAAAAAAGAGCTACTACTATATTAGCTTATAGAGCTGAAAAAATAAAATAAAACAGCCTAAAAATTAAGATATTAACAAAATTCGTCAACTTTTCGACCCGCTGGGAGGGAGGTCCAGTCCCGTTCGTTCCCCGCCGTAAATACCCTCCTGATGGGATGTCTGGCAACTGCAAAAAGTCCATTGTATCGGATACTGCAGCGATTACCAAAATCGGGCGAAAACCGTGCTCGCCAGTAGAGTACAATCGTAAACAGTATGTCTTTTTTACTCAGTAAGTAGTAGTGAGGAGTGCACGTTGAAGATCTCTTAATCTTTATGCACACAAGCACGCGTGCGTACGTGCGTGGCGAGGGGGTGCAGATTTCGTGTGTGTTCATACTGCTATCAAAAATTCGTTCAGATGTAAGTCGTGTACTGTACGTTTTGAATTTTTTATGTACTCCTGACACTGCAGCTCTACAATCTGTATGCATTCGATTTGGCTTCGGTGCCACTCTCTCTCTCTCTCTCTCTCTCTCTCTCTCTCTCTCTCTTTCACATACACGCATACATACATCAGAAAACGACACAGAAATTCCACAATCGCACGTACAATGTACACATATGTAGATATGTTTGTGTGTGTGTGCGCGCGCGCACGAGCGCGTGTATCGTTCGTTTACATAATGAAGTCTTAGTGTTAGTCGCGTCCTCTTCTACCCTGGAGTGTCGAGGAGTTGCAAAGAGATCGCCACTGTTGCCTCTGGACAGCAAGCGCCCGCGCCTGATGCCCCTGTCCTTCAAGACGCCTTGCACATTGTGTTGCCGTGTCATTTCGGGGCGTTCCTCTAGATCGGCGTCCCGTGCTTCTTGCCTCATATAGTTTCTTGGAAAGTCTCTCATCACCCATTCGCTGAAGGTGTCCGAACACCATCTCATTTGGGATTTTTTGATGTGTCAGCCAGTGGCCTTACTTTTAATGCTGCTCTTATTACAACACTTCTGACTCGGCCCCTCCACTCGTCTCAAGTATCTCATTTATGGCTTTGAATGGCACTGAAGTGGCTTGCACTTAGTGCCCAAGTTTCACTCCCGTAGGTAAGGACTGGGACATACTGTTACCTGTGTTTGTTTACGAATTTCAGTGTTGCATAATGAAGCGTACTGATAATTGTTTGGAGACAGTAGTCATTAACGTTTTAATTAGAATCATTATTACGTTTAGATATCTTAGTAAATCATCTCCCTTGTTTTTTATTTGTACATTGTTTTTCTACGCGTTCACTCATATCCAATACGTTAAATAAAAACAAATAATAAAACAATCAGAATAACGCTAATCTAACGTTTTGTAAGTGTGTGTGTGTGTGTGTGTTTTTTTCTGTGTGTACGAGGGTCAGTTCGCGTAGCGATATCTATAGTTTTTATCAGTTGAACGGAAATTTCTCGTGGGTTGTCAGATTCATATTTCATGTAAACACATGTCCATTTATTCCTTTTTTACCGGCCGTTTGAAATTTACGTGACAAGCGTTTTTGAGAAATGGATAAAGTCACGAATTCTTTATTAAAAATGGTCAAGCGCCAATGGAAATTCACAACAAAACGGTGAATGTGTTAAGAAATGCTGCACTTTGAAAACAACGGTTTGTAAGTGGGCACTGGAGTTTAAACGTGGTCGTACGAGCTCTGAAGGTGATTCCAGCGACCCAAAAAGAGAGACGCCCTTGAACAAACTATTTTACCACCAAGTTCTTAGTTAAAGTATGATAGACACGCTCGTGTGACATGCCTATAATCTCAGCAATGTCTTCCACTCTGAAGCGCCGGTCTTCCATTACTGTACCCTTTTTTTTTTAATTATATTTAGAGTTGTTAAACTATTTTAGGCGTCCACTTCAGGGACAATCTTCAGTGATCGTGCGACCACGTTACGATCTTGAAGTCCACTGTTTTTGAAAGCGCAGCAGCTCCTAATAAATTTACCATTCCTGTGTGAATTTCCATTGGCGCTTGACCATTTTTAAATAAGAATTCAGTTACAACATGATGTTTGATTTTCTCCATTTTTCAAAACACCGTGACACGTAAATTTCGAACAGCTGGTACACAATGAATGTATTGGCAAATAGATTTGAAAAATAACAGGTGTTTACAAGAAATACGATTCTTGCAACGCACGATCAATTTTAGTTCGCATACCGCTAAGGTACAGCTGTCGCTCTGCGAACTGACCCTCGTATGTGTGAAGCTACCACAAGCTATAGACTATTAAACTGGGCAGACAACTAAATAATCATAGTTTGATTAATATAATCAATTTATTTAAATTGCTCCATAAAATTTGGAACAGAACATTAAACACTGAAACAGTCAACGTTTTGTAATCTATGTTTAGCATTTGCTTGCACATACATTTTTTGTAAGAACAGGAAATTACTAAAATTCTCGTGGGAAACTTTTTTTAAGATTTAGCTAAATTCGGCTGATAATGTTTTCTCGAGAAGTGAAATGGGCATAAAATTCTAATTTGTAACTATCGTGAAGGGAGGGTCGTTAAGGGGCGTAATTATAGCGAGAGATGCGTCGCCCGCCCCCAGTAGTCACCTTATGCTTCCGCATCCCGATGAGATTAAAGCCAGTTGAGTCGACTAATCAGAGCCCGACAGGCGGAAATGAAATTGAATCTGATAATCCCCGGCCCTGATGAGACAATTTTCCTTTGCAAGTGAAGCGGCAGTTTTCAAACGTAGGCCTACTGTCGTCAGACAAACGATTCGCAGTCAATTCTGCTAAGGAACACCACGGCTCGACGTAACACTTAAAATACGTGCTACATAAGAGAGGATTAAAATTCTGTTTTTACTTCCATGTTCCGCAAGAAAGTGGAAGTATGGTGATGGCGAAAAAAATCGTGTTCGAGATAAGCGCTGATTCTGATTATACTACTCTCAAAACGCGAAGAAAAGTCATTTTCCGTAAAGTGTCTGGGTATCTGTGTGTAGACTTTTTCCTCTGGTGAACGATAACTACCGCAAATTCAAACAGAATCAAATAATTTTTTTCTTCGTATTGTTTAAATTAGCAGCCATCCTTACTATTTCTTTTATGAATTTGCTAACTGCTATAATTTTTTATTGTTCGACTAAGCTTTTCGTCATTACTGATATCTTCAGGTCTTAAACAACGACCTGAAGATGTCAGTAATGACGAAAAGCTTAGTCGAACAATAAAAAATTATAGCAGTTAGCAAATTCATAAAAAAAAATAATTTTTTGCATGTGTGTCTGAGTTGTTGAGGACTCAAGGCCTATTGATTCTGGTGAAGATCTGTTAAGGAACATGGGTAGTATACCTACACCGTTTTACGCTTAAAAAAAATAAAGTAGGTAATTTTGATAACAAAGTATTCTGAAAAGAAGGTCATAATAACCCATTGTAGAAACGTAGATGAAATATCTATAGATGAAAAGGATAGTTAAAACGAAAGGGGGTAATTTTTTCACGTTTGGTATTGATTTAATGAGTTTGGCGAAATTAAATAAAAGCGCATCTAATCTTTTACAAACAATGGTAGTTGTTAAAAATAAAATAATTTTGTTGCCAGGCGATAAAATTACAATTTTTATTTTAATTTAAATCTTCTATACGGGAAGATCCGCAACCACGACCCAGCATAATTATATAAATATGAATTAATGCGTGATTATCTGCTAAGTTAATTTTTTTTTAAGAGTAAAGTATTTAATTTGTATAGATAAAGTGACTCTAAAATAACATTATATTAAACGACTACCCCATAATAACAAAAATATCTCTAAATAGTGAAAATAGTTGTAGGGTGGGCAATATTTTTTTAGAATATATACCGATTTTGTTTTGTTCAATACGAAATGACATGTATACTAATGAGACATTAAGGGGGGGTCGGTAATGCATATGTAAATGTAATGCCCATGTACATGTTTGTCCCGTTTTCTGAGTTGTCCGTATATGGAATAACTTCAAATTATTGCCACTTGTTTTCTAATACCTTTTGCAAAGATAAATAAAGCAGTTTTTAGATATATTTTTTGCAATATGTAAACAAAAAATTCCCGACACCTAGTTTGAAATATCGTAAATTCTGTAAAAAAATGCCTAAGTCATATTTGATCAATGTTTTGCAAAATGCTCCCATCAGTAGCTGTAATTTTATCACACGAAACTCCGGTAAAAATCTGAAACAAATTGGTCTGAGAAAAAGGCCTTTCATAAAACAAAAAATAAATAAATAAATTTTGAAAAAACGTGGTTAAAGACAAATAACACGCTATTACAAAGTAATATTTTTTCCCACTCTTTTAGTGCATTCCACTTCCATAAGATGTAATAAGAGTCTTCATCTTCTTTAGCTGCTAAGGTTTCTTCCAACCACCTTTTTAACATCTACAGTGTCAAGATTGCCACATTCAATGTCTTCAAGAAACTCTTTATAATCAGAAATAACGTCCCTTTTTTCGTTTAGATGCACTGCTAACGTTAGATTCTTCACTTACTTATTCGGAAGTACTAGGTTGGGGTTCAGTTGTATCAGACGAACATTTTCTTTTACTGTGTTTTTTGCTTTTTAAAAATTCCTTTAGAATTAGTCACTTGCCATTCTGAGGAGTGGCATGTGGGGAGGAACTTGTTCGGTATTAGGAGATGCGGGGGAGTACCGGGGTCCCGCGTCTGCTAAAGTTGGCTTTGGTTATAAATATATTATCAGTATTGTCGACAACACAACAACAACAACAACAACAACAACAACAACAACAACAACAACAACAACAACAACAACAACAACAATAGAATCATTTATGATGGCTGAAAGGAACGATACGGGTCGTTCCTTTTGATGTTACGCTGACAAAAGTGATATTCTCGTATTAAGAGAAACAAAAATTTCTTTCAACTTAGCACGCGCAAATAATGTTCACAATAAAAGGTTTGACGTATATTTTTAGACACGTAGGTAGTGAACAGTAATGAACAGATAGTCTTAACAAAAACCGAAAATGTTGACCTGATTTCTGCGCGTTATTGCGACACGCAACAAGAGTTTGAGTCCACGTAGGCGTACCCCCACGCACGCAGGCACACAATACGTGAAGATGGAGCTGACGTTGTGATATCCTTCTATAACGTGTATCCATCTTGGCAATAGTATAATTTAAGTCACCATCATCATCATCACCAGTGACAGTAGAGTCAAACACTATGAAAAAAATAGATTCCTTCATTACCGAAATGCGTTTTTAAACCATATTATTTACAAACCCAATTTAGCCAAACATTGTCTAAATAATAAACATCAAATTTTAGACATTCAAAATATAATAATCGGCGTGGAGAACAATACATGACTTCCATGTTCTAAGACTTACAGTATATTTAAAATCATTTTAGAAATGAAATATTTCCATAGAATCTACTTCTTTTTTCAGCCTTAACCACAGTACTGTGGTCACTAACGTAGGCTATACCACCTGACGTTAGCACACTCGATAGTGGCAGTTGATGGCTCTGCCGAAATGTCTGGTTTTGCAGAAAATATTGGACCACAGCCAAAAAGACCGGGAAGGAATTTTAACAACAAACTACTTGTTATTGTTACCCATAACATAGTATACATAAAAAATTACCCCCTCCCCCTTCAACTATCATTTTCATTTATAGAAAATTACTCCCACCCCCTTCAACTACTCTTTTTATTTATAGATATTTCATCTATTTTTCTACAGTGGATTATTATGACCTTCTTTTCATGATACTTTATATATCAAATTAAGTACTTCGCTCTTGTTAAAACGTAAAACGTTGCAGGTAAACTACCCCTTTCCCTTAACCGATCTTCTCCAAAATCAATACACCTTGAGTCCTCTAGAACTCGGGTACATATGCAAAACGTTATTCGATTCTGTTTGAATTTGGGACAGAGATCTTTCTCCATAGAAGAAATTCTACACACAGACACTTTTCAAAGAATGACTTTTCTTCATTGATTGAGGGTAGTACAATCAGAATCAGCCCTTATCTCGAACACGATTTTTTCGCGATCACCATACTTCCATTTCCTTACGGAACATGGAAGTAATAATATTTGATTAGTCATTCACTTATTAGAGAAAATAGAGTAATTATGAAAAGATTTTACAAGACACGGTCGCGAGCGGTCAGTCGGGGATCACTACCAGTGGCATAACTAAGTGACGGGATCAGAAGCATTAACCCCCTCCCCCCAAAAGAGCCATTAAAAATTTCAGTCAACTGCCATAATCACTTCACTTAGGCCTATTTCTGAGCCACTTGCGAGTGTTAAAGGCTTATAAAGAACTTTATAAATAATTATTTGGGAAGAATCTCGAATATCCCATTTGTCCTGATGTAACTGCGGAGTCCAACCTTCAAGCTACTCTAAACCCCCCACCCCCATCAATAGTCTCGTCTCCCTCAGAAGGTGTTCCTAGTTACGTCACTGATCACTGGTATATACCACACTAAATATTATAGTAAAACGTAATTTAATATTTTCAAATAAATAACACTGCGACTAGGTTTATTTTCATCTGACGCACATTTTACAGAATTTATTCCGTATATTCAGAAGTTTTTAAAGTTTTTTTTTTTTTTAATTGTAATTGAAAGTTTCTCTTACAATATAGTATGCTTAACTATATGTTCAGCTATATTGTAAGCGAAACATGAAATTAGAATTAAAAAGAAAAACCTCTGGAGATAAGGAATAATTTCTGTGAAACATGCGTCATCTGAAAATGAAACTACTTGCAGTGTATTTATTTGAAGACATTAAATTACGTTTTATTATAATATTGCTGGAAATTCAACGAGGAGTTACTTACAAAGGAATAATAAAACATAATTTTATAAATAATACGAACACTGGGAACGATAATATGAATATCTCTTTGAACGATTGTATGGATAGAAATACGCACAGAAACAAAATTAAAAATCTTGAGGTTCTCTGCGGTGAGAAGAAGACGAGAAAGGGGTGGACAGTGGAAAGGAAGGCGGCGCATAGTGTGCGAATGAAGGCCTTCCGGCAGGAGAAGAAAAGGAAATTATATTCGCGTGGTCCACGGATGGCCTGTTCGTGTAACAAAAAAAAAAAATTAAAAAAAATACGAACTTACCACAACTTTTTCTTAAAAGTTTTACACGTTTTGTGGTCATTTAACTGGTTAGTTATACCATATAGTTAGATAGGTGTATGGGCGTTTGCGTGCACGGTCAACTTTATAAATTATTACTGGCATGTTATTTATAAATTTCCTTCGCATTGGCTGTATCTGTATACATGCGTTCCATACATTTATTTATGTATTTCGAACAGCAATTAATAACGGTAAGGATTATAATATACTGCTAATACAGGCAGCAAAGTTTGGGTGTATTGTACGTGCACTGTATTCACTGATATATTTATAGCCCGCCATGTTGTGGATAGTTCGTATATTAACTGTATTTGTTCTCTAATGTTTGCTTTGTTAATCACGCAAAGAGTTTTACGGTGTGCGCAATGAATTGTGTTCAATTTAAATACGGCCTCATTGTTTATAATTATATAATGTAATCGTTATCATCATCATCATCATCATCATCCGTAAACTACCCCTTCCTCCTAACCAAACAACCTGTTTGCCTGGCAATAAAATTATTTTATTTTTAACAATTACCATTGTTTCAAAAAGTTTAAATGGATTTTCAAGTACTTTACAAGAGTTGAAACGTAAAACGTTACAGGTAAAAAATACCCTCCCCCTTAACCGATCTTTACCAAAATCAACAGACCTTGAGTCCTCTACAACTCGGGGACATATACAAAAAATTTTGATTCAGTTTGAATTTTGCGGCAGTTATCGTTCACCGTAGGAAAAATTATACACACAGACACACACAATACACACAGAGACTTTTCGGAAAATGACTTTTCTTCATGTTTTGATGGTAGTACAATCAGAACCAGCCCTTATCTCGAACACGATTTTTTCGCGATCACCATACTTCCATTTCCTTACGGAACGTGAAAGTAAAATCGAGTTATTACTATATTAGCATTACATCATAATGGATCAGTGTTGAAAGGCGTGAGGGGGAAAACCATTTGATAGAAATTTTAAATCAGATGCTTCAGACTGGGTTTCTGATATTAGCTAATCCAGAGTATCCTGAACAGGTTATGAATTTGTAGCAGAATACTCATTTTAAGGACTTGACATGGCACCGTACAACCGACCTTTAACCTGTCCGCCGATGCAGGACAGGTCATTGCCGCCAGCACAGCCTTCTGCATCTCTGCTTAGCCAACCGGTACCGATGCCATGGCGCACATGGGTTGCGTTATAATTTGGAATCCATATCGCGAACTAAATTTATATCTACTCAAGCTAATTTTTACACAATCTCGATGTTATGTTATCGAGACTACACAATTTTGATCGCGAATCTTATTATTAATAATATTAAATTCTTTACACTGACGACATGTTGAGAGCATGGAAATTTAGAGTGACTTCCGGAATACAGCTTAACAAATCAATTTGTATGGGTTCCCTGTTATATGCGGATGACATAGTTCGTGTTCAAGAAAATGCGGATGATTTACAAAGAGCTGTGTTTCAATTACAAGAAGTGGGAGGAGAGTACTCACTGACAATTTCAGTAAGGAAAACCAAAACCATGGCCTTTAAAGGTAAACATCCAGTGAGGACTAAGATAGTTATAAACTACAGCTCTTATGAATCTATTCATGATCTAATAGAGAAAATAAAATAAATTTAGGAATATTTGTGGTACGATTCATAGAAATCTTAGAAATAAAACAAGACACAGCACAAGGATTAAATTGTATAACACAATTGCAATACACCCACATTGATTTATGCAAGTGAGGCGTGGGTCATGACAAAAAAGGAAAGCGGCAAGATTCAGAGTGCTGAAATGCAGTTTCTTCGAAGTACTTTAAATTATACATTGCAAGATAGAATAAGGAATGAAGACATCAGACCACAACTCGAAGTGAAGGACATAAATGAAACTATTTCAATTTACAGAAGACACTGGTGGGATCATCTGCAAAGGACGACAGAGGATCGATTGCCGAAAGCGACACTGAACTACAAAGCCATTAGTAGAAGAGACGTGGGTCGTCCGAGGATGAGATGGGTGCCGGAACAGGTTTATATAACCTAATCCCTGAAGAGGAGAAGAAGAAGAAGATTAAATTCTTCGCTTCAGGCAATAGGCGCACACGCCATCTACTTCTTGGAAACCCACCACAATTCTTCTTCCAATATATTTACAGTGCTGGAAGAGGCAATCGATTCCTATTAATTCTATCAACACCTTCTTCCCATTTTCTTCGGTTTTCCTTAATTGCGTCATCGATACTTTAGTTAATTTCTTATATCTTCGTTTAGGTGTCTGTCGACTCGTGTGTATTCGTATACTATTCAGAGGAGTAATTTAATTTCTTGTGTTTCTATTTGATGTTCTTCTGCTTTCGTTATTGTCCTCACTTAGCTTACAGGACTTCAGTTGCGTATCCTTTTTATTTCCATGTTCCGTAAGAAATAAAAGTATGGCGATCGCGAAAAAATCGTGTTCGAGATAAGGACTGATTCTGATTATACTACCCTCAAAACATGAAGAAAAGTCATTTTTCGAAAAGTTTCTGTGTGTGTGTCCGTGTGTAGAATTTTTTCTTTGGCTAATGATAACTGCCGCAAATTCAAACAGAATCAAATAATTTTTGCATATGTGCTCGAGTTGTAGAGGACGCAAGCCTATTGATTTTGGTGAAGATCGGTTAAGGTGAAGAGGTACCTGCAACGTTTTATGTTTTAACAGGAGTAAAGTACTTAATTTAAAAAATAAAGTATCCTGGAAAGAAGGTCATAATAATCCACTGTAGAAAGGTAGATGACATATCTGTAAATGAAAAGGGTATTTGAAGGGGGAGGGTGTAACTTTCTATAAATGAAAATGATAGTTGAAGGGGGAGGCTGTAGTGTTTTATATGTGTATTACGTTGTCGGCAACAAAGTAGTAGTTTCAAAGTGACTTCGTTCAATTGAGTAACTGACCTATTTTCCGCACTCCGAATTATCCACTGTTTGGGAAAAATTCTGACGAGAGGCCAACAAAAATAAATTGTTGGCCTGTTAAATTTAATTTTGCAAATCTGGAGGCCCCCTACTAAGCGAGGCCGGGGGCGGGCCGCCTCCCCCTAGAGTCCGCTACTGCCACGAAGAAACGATTTAGCGATCTAAGTTCCAGGGTCACGACTGATCCGTTGGTAAACAAACAATGGTGAAATTTATTGTATAGTACGACAACATTGTCGGCTATTGCCGTAAGACATTACAAACATTACAAAAGAAATCTCGCTATCGACCGTATAGTGTGTAATACGCCCATAACGAGCGTACTAAACCGACGGCAGGGGGCACTACGGGGCTCTACGACACGGTAATAAAGGACGAAATGTCCTGTAGGCTACATTTATGTAAAATTACGCACAACGAATATTGCTTCCACGTCATTAAAAAATAAATTTTTATGAAAAAATATCGAGGATAAATCAAGGAAGTTAGAAGCTGTACTGCAAATTGCTCCAGCCCCAGACTGACTGCCAATGAACATGATTTGTAAAAGTCGTTACGACGACTGTCTTTTGAACGCAGTAATGGTCGACATAAATATCTATGTATGTAGAAATCTTGCAAGTTAATTCCGTGCTTCCTTTCTTCTTGCTTTCTGCGCGCACAGAAAACATAATAATACAGTTTTCAGTCTTTTAAAAACTAAAGGTCATATTTCACAGTTAAATTAAATGAACCGTATAGTGGTCGGAACGATCGTTTGTTTCAATTTTAACTCACATAATGAAGTTATCGATTGCATGTAAACGTACGACTTGTTCGGATCCGTTACTCTTTATTATCCGGAACGACTGCTTTTCTTATTTTTTGTTATTTCTACATTTGTACCTGTATTTTTCACTAAATTATCAATGGAAAAGGAAATAATATAATGTGGTAGGTAATAATAATGATGATGACGACGATGATGATAATGATGATCATCATCATCATCACCACTCCAAGGTTTACGCCTTAAACCTGTTCCGGAAGCAATCTCCTCCTCGGTCTACCGACACCTCTCTTCCCATGAGGTGATAACCCAAGGCAGCCACAGGTAGACGGATGTCAGGCATGCGGTTCAAGTGTTCACACCATCTCCGTCCGTGGTCTTCAGTCTTGTGGTTCAATGATACATTGTTTAAATCTCGTCTAATATCCTCGTTTCTTCTCCGATCCAAGAGTGAACAAGCTTGCGTGCCTCTTAGAAATTTCATTTCGGCTGCCTGAATTCTCAGCACGTCCCTTTTACCAAGACTCCATGTCTCACTAGCATACAGGAATGTGGGGACAGCCACAGTTCTGTAAAATTTCATTCGGGTTACCTTCCGTGTTTCATTTTTTAAGTACCTATGAATCGTTCCACAGATGAGTCTAAATTTAATTAGCTTACTATCCCAATCAATATCGGTTCCATAGGAGACATCACAACCCAAGTAATTAAAATGACTAACCTGATCCAAAATCAGATTATTCACGACTATCTTAGTTCTTATAGGATACGTGCCCTGAAATGCCGTCGTTTTAGATTTTGTAGCAGCGATCTGTAGCCCATAGTCTTGTATGATGCTGTTGAACGTAAATATCACCTGCTGTAACTGGTCTTCTGTTTTCTGTATCATTAACTTGTCATCTGCATGAAACAATGCATTCACATGAATATTTCGCTGAAGTGATATTCCCGAGTCAACTTTAGCTGCCCATCGCCGAAGTATGTCGTCCATGAAGATATTAAAAAGTGTCGGTGAAATAGGGCACCCTTGTCTCACACTTTTATTTGTAGGAATATCTTCTGATAATTTACCATTCAAATCCTCGACATCCGCTGTCTTGTAATATAAGCTCCTAAGAACTTTAATTAATTGCGAAGGGAAACCCCTTCGTTCCATTATACTCCAGAGAAGCAAACGTTTATAACGAACGCTTTTATAAATAATAAAAATATTTTATACGAATTACTCTGTTGTTATGGATTAAGTTATGCCCATCTTTGTTAAGTCACACAACCATCAGTGCTTGTTACCAAAAGCGTACTCTACCAAGAAGATTCAAAAGGAGAACTTCGAGTGATCGCCTACGCAAGCAGAGTGTTCAAAGGTGCCGAGAAACATTATTATACTTCGGAGAAGGAAATATTGGCCATCGTATATGGATTGAAACAATTCCGATATTACATCTTTGGAACGTACTTTGAAACCCACACTGATCTCCAAGCTCTATCATTCTTACTGAGGTGCAGAATTACAAATGCGAGACTGATGAGATGGATTCTGGCCATAGAAGAATATTCTTTTACCATTAAATACTGCAGGGGAACCGACAACAAAACAGCCGATACACTAAGTCGATATGTCACGGAGGAGAAGGAAGAGACTCATTTCTCCAATGATAAAGATTTGAAATTACTGCATATCCAGCATAAAGCAAACGACGAAGTATAACAGCTACTCCAGAACTTAGCAAGAGAGCAAGATAAAGATCCAAAGCTTCATCAATTAAAACAACAACCATCTCACGATAAGTATGCAGTTAAAAATAACATACTATTTAAATTAATGGACCAAGACTGGAAAGTAATGTTATCACCAGAGATGTTACAACAGTTAATTACACCATGTCACGAAAGTCTATCCCATGCGTCAGCATTAAAATGTTACTGGACTTTGAGAGAAGATTTCACCATCAATAATATGTTTAGGAGGATTAAAGCCGTCTTAAAAAGGTGTCATGATTGCCAGACCGCTGGACATCCAAATTTACATACCTATGTATCTATGCAAAGCATCAGAGCTAAGGAGAAAGGGTAGTTGTTAGCTCTGGACTTCTTGGGTCCGCTGCCACGATCAAGTCGGGGTGTTAGGCACATTCTTCTATGTGTAGATGTGTTTACCAAGGCTGTCCCGTTATACGCTATTATGCGACCCACCACAAAGACTGTTCTGAAGATAATACTGCAAAGGTATGTACCCACATATGGCCACGTAAAGAAGATAATTACGGATCAAGCCAAACAATTTAGGAATAAGCTATGGTCTGAAACGTTAAAGCAGCAAGGAATAAAACCCATGCTCACATCAATTAGGCATCCTCAGGGTAACCTTGCCGAACGTGTTAATAAAGAATTGGGCAAGTATATGCGTATATATATTGTCATGATCAGCATAACAAATGGGCTGAATACTTGCCGTTCTTTGAAAAATCTATTAATGAAATTTATAGTGAAGCTACTGGATACCCACCAATTGAATTGGGAGAAGGGCAGAAACCAACTACATTTTGGAAGAACTTCGTTAGTAAACCTGAAAATCAGAATCTACCTAAACCTATGAGTCAAAAATTAGATAACGCAAGAAATAGGATAAAAGACAAGGGTATGAAGAGGGTGGAGAGATTCAATCGAACACACAAGTTAGTGGAATTTAAAGTTGGAGATATGGTATTGATACGAAGTAATCTAGTAGGGAAGAGAATAGACAACACCGCAAAAAATGTTCTTTAGATTATACGAAGGTCCTTATGTTCTGCAAACAAGACGGGGAGCACAAACCTTTATGTTATATGACACTGAATGACAAAAAGAAATTGGCAAATATCATGCTTCATCGATGAGGAAATATTTCCAGTAGAAAAATAACTGGTGTAGTATAATTGATCCTCTTAATGCAGGAACGCATACAGAGAGAGAGGGAAACAGGTAGAAATAAGCCGGCAACAAAAATGTACAGTGAACCAGTGTGCAGTGTGTCGATACGTATAACAATGGGAAACAGGAAAGCAGGATGTGAACAACAACTGTTATGTTTGTGTAGGTAGGGGGAAAGAATATTGTCGCCCACCACAAAGGGGTTTGTTCGTACATATCGCTAAAAAAATATATTTACTTTTATAAGGAGTTTAAAAACCAATTGTAATTTAGATAATAAGATGTAATTGTAATTATAAAGTACACGTATATATCTGTGTAAATAAAATTTGAACAACAGTCAAATTTTATTTAAACCCACCTGGGGAATATACGCAACAATACAATATATGTGCATATTTGCCCAGTGCGGTATGTTTGTAAATATTTAGCATAGAAAATACATGATGAACAGTTTTTAACAATATTATGCAGGCTAAGAATTGTCAGAAAGCGTACACCTGCCCCGCGAGTGAATACAGCGCTTGTGTGTTTTTGTGTGTGAACGCAAGCTACCACAGGCAGAGTCTACGATGGGGTGATGCGTACGAATTATTGGGTTGTCTGTAATCAGGTTTTAACCGGATAAAAATAAACTAATTAATACATTTAAACCTGTGAACAAAGACTTACCCAATTATAAAGACGCCATTACTGTACATTAAGGAATTTTTAACGAATATGGTGATATAAAAATTATTGCAGAAATGTGCGTTAATAAAGACGCTAAGTAATTTAATGTTAATTACTAGTGTAAATAAATAGTAATTAATAAGTGTGTTATATGTGAGTGACCAGAAAAAAATTACGCTAACGAAGATATCGCTCGTGCTACGAGTATGTTTACGAAATCGCGAAAATGAACCAAAAAGTGATTTGTAATTAAAAGGGCGCTTTGCACGAAGTGACAATATCTAACAGGTCGAAAACAGTCCTGGACTTGTCAGATTGCCGTCCAGTATAAATACCACCGGCAATTTTGGGGCGCTCTCAGACTCAAGATATCTTCACATAACGTCACGCTGCTGGTCTGCCGATCTGACATCTTTACCACACACATCAAGACTTATGGAGAAACTCTGGACCATCACAACCAACAAACCGTAGAGACAGAGAATACAGCATCAGCATAATCATCATCATCAAATTCTCAGGATTCAGGACACACACACGCACACGCAACGGTAACGTCGGCAGTACGCAGGTGATAAATAAACAATTATATTTTTATTTGTGAAAAGAACTATCAAAAATAAACTTATATATGAACAGTAAAGACTTAAAGTTTTAAATATAATCATTGTACAGAAATTTAAATGGTAGTTAAAGAAAATAATTTAATTTAAGAAGAAAATTTAAAAAATACTAATCTTCTATTGTTTGTTAAAATTTGGGTGTGTCAGTAGAAATAAATAATAGGTTGGAAGTAAATGTTATATTTTTTAGTTTGTTTATAGCATCAATTAGTTTTGTTCTTGAGATTTAATATTATTTTTGTTTGTAAATGAGTTGCTATTATTATTTAAAAATTTGAGTCATAGTCAGACACACTGAAATAAAAAGTGTTTTATTTGTTTAACATGTCTGTTTAGCTAGTAAGATTATATGGTTGTTTATTTTTATATGTCATGAACAGCATAGAAGGTTATATTGCATTTTTTGTAAACTTATAAAAGAGAATATTTTTTTGTATTTTTATAATTCGAAATTTTAATATTTGCATATTTTCGATTAATATTAATAAATCATAGAATGATTATTTTGAAACGGTTTTAATTAATTATTTCACGTCATCAACATCTCACTCCTCTTTGAAAATTATTTTATTATTGTGCAACTACATATACTTGACGCAACGAGAATAAAAAAAACCTGCGACCTGGCCGGTGTAATACACTTCATAGTTGCGTTGAGTACGTGGTAATGTATTTGTATAATTTTTTGAAATACTTGTAACGTTGCAATATATATATATTACGCGTATGCCTATACATCGTTAGAGTAATTCCACGCTTATGTTATGTATTGTATTTGAACACCGCCGGTACCACGTTTTTCCCACTTACATAAATCTTGTCCAGGTTAAATAAAAGGGGATGAATACGTTCGGGGGGAGGGGGGAACCAATAGATGATTTGGTAGTACGCGTTGCCAATATTTTACGACACATCTGCCGGTTTTGTTTCGGCGAAAGGGGCCGTGATTAATGCCCAACAGTACCAGACTTGCATCTAATTCAATTTTCCTGGCATCGATCTTTTGCTATTTGTCACACACATACATACGTATATATTATAACAGTGTCTGGTGCAGAGAATCTTGAGCGCGACCGGTTCTGTTCTGGCCGCCAGCCAAGAGCTCGCGTACTCCTTGTGAGATACGGGGTACGCTTTTCTCCCTTCAGTAACTGACCCCCGCCGCCTGCCAAACTCTCTCGCACTATCTGGGCACCCTTCGTACAATTACCACTTTCCGTTCGTTCGTCGCCTCAAATATTATAAATTATCACAAATTAACGTTCGAGCCAATTTTATTTAAAACCGTTACACTACGTCGAATCTGCTAGCATTTCGGATTACAGATCTCCATAGTGAAGCCTGAGGCGACCGCTGTTCATGGATCTTATTCTATACTAGCAAAAATTGTTGTAGATAGTACAGTACTGTTATATAGTAGATCAGCAATTTTTAATATCTCGGTTATGTGTCTCATATGACAAAAAAATACGTTGTGAATAAGTTCAGCCATATGTGTGGACCATCAGGAGAACTCTAAAATCAACGAGTAAAGAAACAAGCCTGACGTTCTACACGGTGGTGTACTCCCCACCACACCCCACACACTGTGAATCTGAGAATTGGACTTTGACGAAATTCAAGCGGGCCAGTCGTATTAAAGCGGCCGAAGTGAGATTTCTCAGGCACGTGCCAGGATATACTCTCCAAAATGGTAGACGAAATGCAGGTACACAGCAGGAACTGAATGTTATGAGCACACGTAGGGGGACCCAAAAGTAACGAGAATTTTTCTCTGGCAGTTGGTAGAACGCTAGTTCCGACTTCTCCCGCTAGGTGCCTTCACTAGACACCATTTTGCCCTAGCGGCATTGTTGTGGAAACATTAGCGCGGTCAGTGTGACTATTTTTTGTAAGCGGTGTTTCACGTTTTCGGCGATTTTTAAATTAATTTAATGGCAGACATTAAATACCAACGTGCTAACATCAGGTTCTGTTTCCTGTTAGGCAAAATCAGCAGCAGAAACTGTCGCAATGCTTCGGACGGCTTATGGGGAGGAAGCTTTGAGCCAGGCAAGGATTTTGAGCCGACAAGAAAGCACACGCGGAACGAATTTTGCTGCAACACGTTTCATCTTCAGATCTTCAGTCAAAATTCGTTGGCATGAACTCCAGGATATTCCAGTCATTTCCTCCAATTCATCGATTGCTCTACGACGATCAAACATGATCGCAACACGGATTTTTTCAATGTTTTCGTCCGTTTTGGAAGTCGAGGGCGTCCCGGTCGTGGTTCGTCTTCAATTGACATTTGACCACTTTTAAAACGAGAAAACCACTCGTAAATCCTTGCCTGGCTCAAAGCTTTCTCCCCATAAACCGTCCGAAGCATTGCGACAGTTTCTGCTGCTGATTTCCCTAACAGGAAACAGAACCTGATGTTAGCACGTTGGTATTTAATGTCTGCCATTAAAAAAATCGCCGAAAACGTGAAACAGCGCTTACAAAAAATAGTCACACTGACCGCGCTAATGTTTCCACGACAATGCCGCTAGGGCAACTGATACAAAATGGTGTCTAGTGAAGGCACCTAGCGGGAGACGTCGGAACTAGCGTTCTACCAACTGCCAGAGAAAAATTCTCGTTACTTTTGGGTCCCCCTCGTACACTCGATAGGATTGCCCAATATCCTGTAACCTAATGGATGACTGCCGCATCCTCAAACAACTATTCAATTATAAGCCGAAGGGACGAATAACTGTGGGATGTTCGAAGAAGTTGGAGTTGGAGTGACAGCTGTAGTCTATCTAGTTGCGGCCAGAACAATCCATTTTTTATTAAATCTTTGTAGAGTATGATGATGATGATGATGATGATGATTCTAGCGCGTGTTAGAGTAACATAAGATTGCATCACCATAAAAAAACAAACAGTACTTAAGAACAATCAGTTGTAGGTTTACGAGTCCTTCGTTGTAGTACTGACATCGCCAAGTGGACTCCAACTTCTTTTTGGGTTAATACTTAGACGACACCCTGCAATGCACGTTCATTTTACGTACGAGCGAGAAGGGACCAAAACAGTTCTTCAAAACCAGTAGATCCTGGCCACATCCAAGTGATTCTCGAAAACCCCTTCGGTACTAACGTAAGTTACAACAGTTTGTCACCGTTTACGTAGCGTGGTTGAGTCGGTGCGGTGTTGTTCAGAGGCGGATTCACAGTCTTAGACGGTGGAATTGCCTTATTGCCACTGTTTGTAGATTTCTCCATTGGCACACGTCTACGTCATCTGTGGACAGTAATGTTGCTGCGCATGTCAACCGTACATGCCTTCCTCTACTACAGGAAGCGAGACAACTCCAAGCATCCCCACCTTATACGCGAACACAACTTTGTCAGAGTGTACGACTAGACCGTTGTAAACATTCCGCCTTGAACCAGACCACGAGGCAAAACTTCCTGACAGAAGTGTTGTTAAATCGAGTTCCTGAGCTGTTTGGCCGTGGTCCAGTGCTAAAACCAATAGCAAACATTTCAGCCGTGCCATCGACGGCCACCATCAGTGCGAAATTTGAGTTTGGACTAACGTAGGGTGTTTGCGTTAGAGACCACACAGTACTGTGGTACTGGTTCAAGTTAGAGACCGCAGACCACAGTATTATGGGTTTGACCCAGTGGCACGGATGAAACGTTTGCTATGGGTTTTAGCACTGGACCACGGCCAAACTCAATTTAACGACATCGACTCCTGCCGTGCAAGCCTTCGAAGTAACATTCCTGACGGAAGCTTGGTACTCGGCTTACAATGGCGGACCACCTCACCTCAGACGCACCGATCTACACACAGCCAGAGACATATTTTTTCATTTATTTTAATGAGGAAAAAATAACGTTTTTCTGCGTCTACAAAACGTTTACATCTGTATGTAAACAAAGAACGAAACCAGCGTCGAAATAGAACAGGCTTAGTGCCATTAAGTTGCGCGCACTATGTGAGGCTTAGCGCTGTCATCCGATCGCCCACTCACATTCACGCACGCAAACACATAAATTTCCATTTCCATGTGAAATTAAACCGTAATTATAGTGTGTGCATACAACTGTGTAGACTCGCTCTCATCTCAATCCGCTGTGTGAGTACGTGTGCGCGCGTGCGCGCTCCCCAAAGTGATGAAAGCACGGACAATAATTACTGCAATCGCAGTGCGTGTGTGTATTAACGGTAAAATTGCAATTATGTAAATGTGTAATTAAGTGATCCGGTTAACTGACAATACTCGTGTTCCGTAATTACGATTCGACAGTAGCGAAGCCGGCCACGGGACAACGTAAAAATCCCACTTCCCCCCCACAGAAATGATGGAGTGCACAACTGGCTGCTGTTTGGAATATCATAAAATGATTTCTCTCGGTTTGTACCAGTTTTTACCGCGAAGGTACTCTACGAGGATCAATTGAAAAGTTCGTAGAGCGACAACTGTAGCTTAGCGGTAAAACTAAAAATTTTCGCGTGCTGGAAGATTTGTATTTTATGTAAACTCCTGTTAATTTCCAAATCTATCTATCAATTTATTCATTGTTTAGGAGCTGTTTATAATTGACGTGTCATTCGTGTTTTGAAAAACGGACAAAATCAAACATCGTGCTCTGATTCTTTGTTAAAAATTGTTTAGCGCCAACGGAAATTCAAAACGAAATTGTAAATGTGTCAGGAGATGCTGCGACTTCAAAACCAACGGTTTGTAAGTAGGCACTTGAGTTTAAACGTGGTCTTACGAGCATTGAAGATGATCCTCCCTCCGCACTGGACGCCCAAAAAATGCAAAAACTCCAGATGCCGTCTTGCACAACGCTTTTTCACACCAAGTTCATGAGTTAAAGTATGATGGACACGCTCATATGAAATGCTTATGATTTCTGCAACGTCATCCACTCCTCAATCTGCGGTCTTCCAACTCCCTATGACATTTTTTCAATAATCTCATTTATTGATGCACTTTTTGGACGTCCACTGCTGGGATAGTGTTCAGTGCTTGTACGACCACGTTTAAACTCGAGTGTGCCCCACTTACCGTTGTTTCTGAAGGCGCAGCATCTCCTAACACATTTACAATTTCGTTTTGATTTTCCATTGGCGCTAAAACGCTAGAACTCATCATAACACGATGTTTGATTTTGTGAATTTAAAAACCATGCGTGATACGAAATTTTCAAAAAGCTGTTAAAAAGTGAATAAATTGAAGGCTATATCTGGAAATAAACAAGTGTTCACGCGAAATATACGTCTTGCAGCACACGAAAAATTTTAGTTCTACCACTGAGCTATAGATGTCGCTCCGCGAACTTTTCACCTATACTAGTATTACTCTAGGGTGTTTATATGCATAGGTTTCTTGCTTCTGGTCCTGTTTTATTAGTTTACATGTAAAAGTTACATTTCATTAGACTACAGACTTCAGACTTTAAACTCTACTTAGACTGAAATGCCTCGTAGGCTTGCACAACGGAAGTCAATGTTATTATAATCCATTCCCGGGCTGTTTGGCCGTGGTCCAATGTTTCTTTCCAAAACATACGTTTCGACAGTACCATCGACTGCCATCATCAGTGTAAAAAATCGAGCAACACTAACGTAGGGTAGTACACGTTAAGGCCTTAACCACAGTGGTCTCTAACGTGTACCACCCTATGTTAGTGTTCCTTGATTTTAATATATATACACCCTAGTTTAGTATAATCAACATGTAGACTAACGCACCTGAAGAAAAAATAATAAAAATTATTATCTTGTCGATTAAAAACTTAAAGATTTACAGATTTACAAACTTGAAGAACAAACTAGAGATATACAGTATAAAAATGAAATTAAAAACAACCTTCAGTTAGTAGAAGAACAAGAAAATGTATCTATGGAAGAAAATAGTACATTAATATTATAGTCAAAAGTTACTTACAAATGAAGAAAAGAATTGTAACACACACACACACACACACACACACACACACACACACACACACACACACACACACACACACACACACACACACACACACACACACACACACACACACACACACACACACACACACACACACACACACACACACACACACACACACACACACACACACACACACACACACACACACACACACACACGAATATAAAGTGTGTTGGTGTGTGTCTGGGGGGGGGCTCTTATGCAGAGCATCTTGAATCTGAGTGATTCTGGCAAAGGTCCAACTGCACGAGCACTCCATACGAGCCCTCTAGCCCCAGTAATTGGTCGCACCACCCTCTCAGTTACATTTCTCACCCTCCCGCGTTATTCCGTGCGCCAAACTCTCTTGTTATCTTCGCACAACTACTAATTTTCGTTTTTTGCTCCCATTTGACGCCCACATCGCCGCCAATACTGTTATTATCGCTCTGTCTTAATTTATTTTCGCCAGACCGTGAACAAATTAAGTTCTACGCCAATTTATAAAAGAAGTTCACTTATAGACTGGTTGTGTGTGATTTACTGCTTGCGCAGACAATCAATATTTTTTTGTCACGACTACTTGGACAGTGCTAGAAAGTATTACCAGAATTCCAGTTATACAAATCCGATCCGCCACGGTTTTTTTTCTACAAATTTATTTGGGCTGGTTTCAAATACGCGCGTGCGCGCGCGGGAGCCAACACACACAAACACACATTCTCGGCGATGCATTACATTAACTAAACTCTTTTATAAACCTCTTTCTGGTGAAACCACCTCTGCCATATTCGGAGAGTCATTCTCGTTGGGTCACAGGCCGCTGTCTCCTCTGTAAAGAGCGCCCGGTCTGTGATGACGGTCTCTAACGCCTGTACTTTACAAAGGAGTCGGACAACACCAATAGACAAGTCCACCGCATAACGGACGCGAGGTCGACCAATAGAAACACACCCTTCTAATTTTTAGAGTACGATATTGAAAATCTATACTCGTATGAATAATTAGAATAATATCGACGTTCGGAAATACAAGGATCCGCTTTGCAGGAAAACCCGTTCTATCAAAGGACATCGAGGATAAATCCGCCTGAAGATGGCAGAGATGAAACGTTGTGGAAAATCCTTTGCAGAAATCAACCGTTCGAGGACTTAACCAGAGTCACATTATATCATATATCACATTCAAGGTGTTTCTTCTCCAATTTCTTCATACTCCAGCTTTCTGTCCCTTATGTTCATATGCTCCAAATAAAACTGTTTATGAATTTTTTCTGGTTTCCAAAGACATGTTTCTGCACACCAGAAAAAGATCCCTTCTTGAAAATTTTCCACTTACTTGAGCAATTAATTGTTTTTCATTAGAGGTGCATCTCCCATCTCATGTAATGCAGTTCCCAAGATATCTAAAACTCGCGCTATTGGCCTAAATAATTAAGAAATACTTCTTCATTATAATATATCTCACTTTATATCTCTCTTTTTCTGATTTTCTGTGTCTGTTTTCTCTCTCTGCTGCAGACTCGCGGGCGCGTGAACAGGGCCGGCGCTAGGGTGCTTGCCGCCCGTGTGCAGTTTTACCTTTGCCGCCCTCCTGAATATACTTTTCATATCCCTACTTTGCCACACTATTTAATATTATTTTAATTAAAAATTTGATACAGACATAAATAGCAAAATTGACAAAAAGTAAATATATTTTTTAAAAACTTATTTAGCTGAGTACTTAGATGATATAGGCTAAGTGGAAGATGTGCTCCTAGAAGTGTTGAATACATTTTCAGAAATATAATAGTTTATTTGCGTGGTCATCTTTTCAGAGTTTTTATAACACTATACTATATTAAAAAAGCGCTTTTCGCGCTTTCGTAAAAAAGAAGTTTTTAATAACACTGCTTAAATTGATTGCCTCACACATTTCATGTTCTATGGATAGAGTAGCTAGGGATAACTTTCTTGACACATGGAAGACCGTAAATAGTTTTCTATAATTTTTAGTTCAGAAAACAAACGTTCGTCAAAACAAAACATAAATAATTTCTTATCTTATCGGGTAGGTACTTTATAGTTTGCCAGCGTCGACATGCATGCGCCTGTCTACAAAACGACAAAGAGACCGCAGCGCAGCTATAACTCAGATATAAATGTCATGCAACAATACGTATACGCTTTCTTGGTAGTCAAAACAACGGCTGATACCAGTACACTGCGGCAATGCTAACAAAACAAATATCAAGAACAGCTCAATAAACGTTAATGTCATATACCTGGACCTAATCGGTATTAATTATTTTAATTTATTTTGCAGTGTCTGCTGATGAATTTGGGAGTCTACGGCCGCCCCTTTGGTACTGCCGCCCGTGTGGGGTGCACATTTCGCACATACGAGACCGTAGACTTACAATTAGGGAGATGGCTAATGAACTGAATTTAAGTTTCTACGCGGTTCAGTCAATTTTAAGTGAAGATTTGAACATGCGTCGAGTGTCCGCGAAATTCATTCCGAAATTGTTGTCAGACCACCAGAAACAATACCGACTTCCCAAGAATTGTTTAATCGGGCCGACACTGACCCAGATTTGTTAAATAGGGTAATTACAGGCGATGAAACATGGGTTTATGGGTATGACCCAGAAACAAAGACACAATCATCGCAGTGGAAGGGTCCAAGTTAGCCACGACCGAAAAAAGCGCGACAAAGTCGGTCGGTCGCATGTGAAGACAATGTTGGTGGTTTTTTCGATTCTACGGGTATCGTGCATCACGAATTTGCCCCTAGGGGGGCAGACAATCAACCAGGAATACTATAAAAGTGTCCTTCACGGTTTGCGCGAAAATTTGCGGAATAAAAGGCCTGGACTCTGGCGAGACAAGAATTGGGTCCTCCACCACGACAACGCACCGGCTCATCGTGCGTTCTCGATCACGGAATTTTTGGCTAAAAACAAAATTCCTGTGCTTCCGCAACCCCCCTATTCCCCTGATATAGCCCCTGCCGACTTCTACCTGTTTCCTAAATTGAAAATTTCGCTGAAAGGGGACCGATTTGACTCATTTGAAGACATCCAGGCAAATACGGAGAGGGTTCTTAAAACCCTTAAGAAAGAAAATTTCTAGGAATGCTTCCAAAAGTGGAAACACCGTTGGAGTCGGTGTGTTCAGTCAGAAGGGGACTACTTTGAAGGAGATCTATCACAATAGCCCGTAAGTACTGCCATTTTGAAATTACAAGCCTAGTCTTAAAACTTTCCAATCACACTTCGTATGGTGGCGGCGGCCCTGCCGGCGTGAATACTCGAAACTATTACACGTATTCGTTCGAAACTATCATACGATTCGTCTCACAAACACCAATAAGTTTCGGAATTCCAATCAGCGTCGATATTAATCTAGTTATTCATACGTGTATAGATTTTCAATATCGTGCCGTAAAAATTAGACCCATATGGGGCATTGACAGTAATGCAAATTAATTATACTAACTTAGCCACTGATGAACGTCTAAATTAACTTAGCCACTATAAAAATAAATAGATTTCAAATGATATGCGGTACTATACACAAGAACACTTTGAAATAAGACAAAAAAAGACACCAAGATAAAATTCTATAAAGTAATGGCAACACCTGTTTTAATTTACGGAAGTGAAACTTGGACGATGACAAGAAATGATGAGCGAAGAATGTAAACGTGTAAAATGAAGTAAAATAACGGAAGGACAAATAAAATGGAGGAAGCATATCGAGACAATGGAAGATATGAGACTACCTAAACAAGTAATACGATACAGACCTCAAGGAAGACGAGATGCAGGTAGACCAAGGAAGAGATGGCTTCAGTGAAGGCGCAACACGCTGTAAGCCTATACCTTGACGCGGAAAGAAGAAGAAGAAGAAGAAGAAGAAGAAGAAGAAGAAGAAGAAGAAGAAGAAGAAGAAGAAGAAGAAGAAGATATTAAGTAATATTGTGATTGGTATTTTTAAAACTATTTGTTATTAGAGTAATATGTATCGAGTAATTATTCATACGAGTATAGATTTTCAATATCGTGCTCTAAAAATTAGACCTATACGGGGCATTGACAGTAATGTAAATTAATTATACTAACTTAGCCACTGATGGACGACTGGCTGTGTGTATACACGGACGGATTAAGCTTCGGCTGGCACCGGACGACGCACTCGCACGTAAATTTCCATTTCCATTTCCATTTGAGATTAAACCGTAATTGCAGCACGCTGCAGTAAACACACTCTCATCTCAATCTGTGCGCGCGCGCACGCACACAATAATGACCGAAACTGCAACAGTAAAACTGTACTAATAATTATGTAAATGTGATATAGCCGGTTAGGTATGCATAATTACCCCGTAACGCAGCGAATTATTACCAACTGGACAACTAAAAAATTCCCTCTCCCCCTGCCGCCGTTAAACCATACCGGAACGCTTTAAATATTATTCGTCGATCTGTGACAGTTTGCGAGCGGTCAGTGACGTGTACAGGCACTGTTCGCGTATACGACAAAACATTATATGCACACCGACTAGTACTTACTTACACATCCGTAGAACCTAGTAATCCGTAGAAATCGCAGTCTTCTATTGTGGTGTACTCATTGTTCATAACCTAAAGATACCATGCATATGATTTATAATAAGGTTTTAATTACTCACATTCTTAATTTCTATCGATTTCGGTCATAGACCATCATCAGGACATATACACTGTGCACTTGCGGTCAAAGTATTGTAAAACAGTTACTATTTACAAAAAACTTATTCGTAAAAAAAAATATAAGATTGAGATTAAAGGTATATTTGTAACACCACAATTGAAGATTGAGATTATAGGTATATTCATAACACCACAATAGAAGATTGAGATTATAGGTATATTCGTAACACCACAATAGAAGATTGAGATTAAAGGTATATTCGTAACACCACAATAGAAGATTGAGTTTATCGAATGTTCCAGAGGGATCCGGAATGTAATGCGTGTGGGGTATGTGATTCTCGACCCATTAGCTAGTCTGTACCAGAAGCCGCGTGAACTGTGTCAAGGCCGCGATGAATTACGCTCTAATGTTTTCCTTTATTGTTAATGCGCAGTATGGAATAATCTAGTATTTCGGGGGGGGTATAAATACCAGTACTCAACGACGTTCAGTTTCAGTTATAGTTGCGACATATTACAGTGCGGTTCGAGTTATTGTCGGGCGATTACAAGCGGTTACTCTGTGCGTTCAAGTGGTTATTAGTGAAGTGTTGTATAATCGGGAGGGAGGTATATTGTAATACAATTGAGTTTTTATATTAGTTGATATTTTATTGCGTGTGAACAATTTTTAATTGACTTGTTGTAAGAGACTGTGTTGTTAATTACGAACTGTTTGACTATGAAAATTAAAGCTGGTGATTAGTGATTTAATTGGTGTCTTGTATTTTGTTTTCCACTGTACCTACGACGATCAAGTAGACCGTGGTAACAGTACATTCGTAACACCACAATAGAAGATTGAGATTATAGGTACCAGTAGTAAACAATAAGTGTGTGTATATTATAAATAAATCACATTATCAGTAGCCGTAGAATGGATGGTAAATATTGTTGTATACTAGAGAACCCTCAACCCACATTCAAAGTAATATTGTGAATATTGTAGAATATATTAAGTAATATTGCAAAACTGCTTATGGGGAGGAAAGAATCCGATACGTTCCAAGACAATATTATAAACAACCAGTCCATAGAACAGGTATCTCATTTCAGTTGTCTAGGGTGCGATGTAACTTACGAGTATGACAACGACATCGATATAAAAACAAATCGATTTAAAATGATATGCGGTACTATACACAGAACACTTGGAAATAAGACAAGAAAAGACATCAAGATAAAATTCTATAAAGTAATGGCAACACTTATGTGGAATTGAAACTTGGACGATGACGAGAAATGATGAACGAAGAATACAAACAAATGTAACGAAAGTCTTGAGAAAAACCAAAGGTTGCACCCTCAGAGATCAAATACGAAAGGCATATATAAGGACCGAGATAAATGGCCAGAAGAATACGGGAAGGACAAACAAAATGGAGGCAGCATGTCGAGAGGATGGAAGATATGAGACTACGTAAACAAGTAATAAGATACAGACCTCAGGGAAGAGATGTAGGTAGACCAAGGAAGAGATGGCTCCAGTGAAGGCGGAACAGGCTGTAAGCCTACACCTTGACGTGAAGAAGAAGAATAGGAAGAAGAAGAATATATTATCGTCCTTAGTCCAGTTCCTTGGTGGAGTCTTTTCATTCCTTAGGGAGGGAAAAACTATGCGTGACAGGATGATAGTATTGTGTTTTAGTAAGAGAATGAACTAGTACAGGGTCGTGCTGATACAATACAAGAACGCTCTAGAGTAGAATTCTTGGGGCAAAGACAGAAAACACGTCCAAGGAATAGGCCTATGAAAGATGAGTCTATAAAATAAAAAAGGCGGGTGGGGACATTATTAACTCTACAATATGACAGTTACAAAACCCACTGAAACCATATTACAATCGTGGCTGTTATTTTAACAAAAAAAACAGAGAGAGAGAGAAAATATCGTTTGGGTTGAGTACGGAAACAACAATTATATTTAATTCTGACTGTAATAAAATGAAAAATTTATAATTAATTATTTGATACAAAAAAAAAATCATGTCACACAGGATCATAGATACTGACTTCAAATTGATTCATTTCTGCCTACAAATGAATAATAACAGGCAGATACGTATCGTGTGCAATGCAGATAATGCAATGCTCATTTCGGATTCAGAAGATAATTTGCAGAGACTTCTCATACATTCGTTATATCAAGAACAAAGTGCATACAACATGATAGTCTCAACAGACAAGACCATTCGATGTAAATTGGAAGGAAACTTACAGAGTAGGTCATGGACTTTCAGTGTTTAAGGACAGAGACGACTGTAGTGACCGAAACACATACAAATAAGCAAGAAACCGTGCAATGGAATATTTTTGGATATTTAAGAGATGTAGCCTAGAAAAATAAATAGCTCAGACTTGAAGGTAAAGTGAATATACAAGATGACGGTACGACCAGTGCTGACTTACGAAGTTGACTTTTGCTCGAAAAACGAAACGTGGTAGAACACGAAGTAATGACAAAAGACGGCAGTGTCAAATAGAGGATGCAGTCAAATTTGTTAGAAGGCGAAAAAGGGAATGGAATGATCATGTTGACAGGGCAAGTGACGATTGATTAATAAAAATAGTGCGAGATTCAAGACGGCTGGAGAAAATGGAATCCTCAGAGACATGGAGAGGGGCTTGACATCGACCTCTGGCGAATCCACTTAATGAGTGAAAAAAAGCGTGTAAGCGTACATAGAAGAAGAAGAAGAAGAAGAAGAAGAAGAAGAAGAAGAAGAAGAAGAAGAAGAAGAAGAAGAAGAAGAAGAAGAAGAAGGTCTCCTAAAATATGTAGTATACTCCTACAATTTTTAAAATTAAGTAAAATAAAAACTACTCGTAGTATAAACAGTCGGTCGCTCATATATTTATATTCTCCTTACTTTCATTGTTCTACATGAAATGTAAGCAGAACTGTGATAACTAGAAGAGGGGGAGCGCACTAAGCGAGATCCTAAGATAAAAAACTGCAGAAGTTGAATAATTTGAAATTTAACTTTAACAATTAAATTTTTTTAGCGCTACTACAGTAAAAACATTTAAATTTTTCTGTGTACAACGTCGTGTCTTCCTGACGCTGGAAGTATTTTTTTGCTGCAACCACCCAAGTATTCCAATTTCCCATCAGGCGACGAGAACTACAGTTCCTTGGAGTTTTTGTGTTGAAAGCAGGTCGTAGAGTCGCAGGGCTACGGCGGGGAGGGGCTTGGGGGTACGTGACAATTTGCATAAATACAGCACTTACCACCGTGACTGGTCGTCATAACGAACGAGAAATCTGTGTCGCGGTGCATTAGCATAGGTTTGAGGCGAAACCTTCATTAATGCAACTCCGCTGCACTTGAATTGGTTGCAGCGCGGTGTTGGTCTGTTGCGGGAAAATAATAACGTTTACTGGCTTCTTACACTGTACTACTGATAAGCTAAATTATTTTTAAAACGTGGTCAACCATTCAAAACTTGGCGATAACTAAATAATTATTGTGCAAACATTTTATAACCGTACAGTGGAACCGTACAGTTTACCGAAACAAAGCGGGGGAAGACGGTTTCGGATAACGAAAATTTCGGATAATAATTAAGATGTAATTTTTTAAAGTGTGAGGAAAAATAACTGGAGGCAATATACAATATTATCAAAAGATTTTAATAAAAAATCAAACTATTTTCATAAAGTCATATTTAAACACTATGATTTTTTTTTAAATGTTCTATTTTCCTTTGCTTTTTGTTTTCACATCCGCGATGTGATTACTTCACGGGTGACGCTCTATGCTTGCTTTCTATCTCAAACTAAGGAGACCTTTTTGTTTTGAACAGCGCTATCATGACAAATCACACTTTACAAACAATGTTTAGCCTATTACGTTAGTTTTCGTGTTTTATCGGGGAAAAAAATTTTCATTGTAAAAATCGGGAATATACAATTTTTTGTTTGTCGGTAATTTCGGTTAATGGAGGTTCTACTGCATCTTAGAATACAATTTTCCGTGTTTACTCCGACGAGTAAATGAAGGTTATCTTCATCTTCTTCTTCACTTCATGAACTAAGCTGTAACCCGTTCCGACTTCACAAAGTCTCCAATCATTGTGTCCAAGGTCTCATACGAGTTGGTCTATACTTAAGCGTTTGTTTAGGAATGCGCATGTCCACCGTGCGTCCTTCTAGCCTCACGTCCCCGTTTCTTAGACGGTCCTAAAACTACATCCCCTGGACCTCTTAAAAATTTCATTTTAGAAAACGCCTACTCCTACAATCACCTACTCTTACTACACCTACAAAAATTTCATTTTAGAAAGCACCTACTCCTACATCTCCTCCTACACCTACAAAAATTTCATTTTAGAAGACACCTATTCCTACATCTCCTACTACACCTACAAAAATTTCATTTTAGAAGGCACCTACTCCTACATCTCCTCCTACACCTACAAAAATTTCATTTTAGAAGGCACCTACTCCTACACCTAAAAAAATTTCATTTTAGAAGACACCTACTCCTACATCTCCTACTACACCTACAAAAATTTCATTTTAGAAAGCCCTTACGCCTACATCTCCTACTACACCTACAAAAATTTCATGTAACCTACTCTTTTTAACAGTTATACTGACGATCTAGTACGAAATGGAAACATCTAGTGAACTCTGGTATTAAGATATCACGAGACAGAAATCTGAATGTGCTGTTGTTTGCTGATGACTTGATTGTAATTGAAAATACAAACTAGTCTGGAAATACTAACCTATAGGACACAGGTGTGTGGGTAGACCCAAGAAGAGGTGGCTGGAGGATTTTTGAAGACGGAACAGGCAGCTCCTTGCATATGCCGTGTTGTCAAGATGATGATGTTGACGATGATAATAATGAGTTATCATTATCATCAATTACTCCACCGTGGGCCTCAGCTTCCCTCATGATTTTCCTCCAGACTTCCTTATCCTTAGCCAATGTACACCAACTTTTCACCCTATGTACTTTCACATCTTCTAGGATTCCATTTCACAGTGTAGGTCTTCTACGTCGTCGCTTTCCTTCTAGTGCCAATTTCATAATCCTCTGAAGAACATTCTCCTCATTAATTCTCTGTACTTGTCCTGCCTCAGCCTAGCTATCCTAAGTGATGTCACAATATCAGGCGATCTATACAATATGCGGGTGATCTGCATAGAGATCTCTGTTCTACTTTATTCTCCACTTTTCACCTTCTCCAAAGTTTTACATCAGCCTATAGTAGCATCTATTAGCATTCTGAATTAATTTACTTATCACTTCATTTATATCATTGTTTTCATTTACCAGAGGGCCCAAATACGAAAACTTGAGACTCTTTAAAAGTTAACATTAATAATTTTTAAAGTGATTTACTGATTTCCTGATGGTTTACAAGTTATCATATATTTATTTTTCTCCTCATTTACCTTTAGCTCCATTTCCTCAGCTGAATAGTACGAGAGTCAGTTGAAACGTTCAGCGGAGCGACAGCTATAGCTCAGTGGTAGAACTAAAAACTTTCGTGAGCTGCAAGACATATATTTCGCGTGAACACCTGTTAATTCCAGATATATCTGTCAACTTATTCACTTTTTACCAGCTGTTTGAAATTTTCCTGTCACGCGTGTTTTTATAATGCACAAAATCAAACATCGTATTGTGATGAATTCTGTGTTAAAAACGTTTTAACGCCAATGGAAAAAATTTAAAGAAATTTCGACGAAACCGAAACATCGAAGCATGATAATGTTTTTAGGCTTTTGAAACGTATAATATGCATATAACAAATATTTACTATAGCCTATAACAAATATAATTACTATATAACAAACATTATCATGTTAAAACGACAGAGACCGAAGATTTCTAGACTGTGGGGAATCGAGAGTGTGGAAGCGTTACATTTTTCGATGACGTTACATTTTTGTGGAATGACTCCCAGCCTAAAAACATTATCATGTTAAAAAAACGAAATTGTAAATGTGTTAGGAAACGCTGCGCCTTCAGAAACAACGGTAAGTGGGGGCACACTTGAGTTTAAACATGGTCATACAAGCTCGGAAGACGACCCGAGCAGTGAACGTCGAAAAAGTGCAACAAAAAATGACATTATTGAAAAAATTGCATAGGGAGTTTGGAAGACCACAGACTGAGGAGTGGATGACGTTGCTGAAATCATAGGCATCTCATATGAACGTGTGCATCATGCTTTAACTCAAGAACTTCGTGTGAAAAAGCGTTGTGCAAGATGACTGCCGCATCTGGAGTTGTTGCATTTTTGGGGCGTCCAGTGCGTGGGGGGGGGGATCATCTTCAATGCTCGTACGACCACGTTTAAACTCGAGTACCTACTTACAAACCGTTGGTTTTGAAGTCGCAGCATCTCCTGACACATTTACAATTTCGTTCTGAGTTTTCGTTGGCGTTAAACAATTTTTAACAAAGAGTCACACCATGATGTTTGATTTTATCCGTTTTTCAAAACACGCGTTGCACGTCAATTTTAAACAGCTTCTAAACAATGAATAAATTGATAGTTAGATTTGGAAATTAACAGGAGTTCACGTAAAATACAAATCTTGCAGCAGACGAAAAATTTTAGTTTTACCGATCAGCTACAGATGTCGCTCCGCGAACTCTTCAACTGACTCTCGTATAATGCTGTGAATGCCTTCTTTACATAATTTTCTGACCTTCCCACAGTATCTATGCATCGGCATATGCCTACAGTTAATAATGAATAGCGTGGTCTAACAGCAATCTGTATTGTCTCATAGCACGAGTACTGGATTCTACAATATGGAGCGTCAGACATGTACGTGTAGCCGTGCCGCTCCAATAACGCGCGCACACACACACACAATCGGTCGATATTACAGCTAATGTTTATACAACAGAGTGGGAACACATTAAACTACAGTAAAGAGATTACACATAACGTACCGGCGGCTAGCGCTATGCAAACTACGGTAGATGCATCAGCCGTTTGCAGCTTTATCCCTCCCCCCGTATTCCCTCGCCGATTACACTGCGGATTATTAGAAAATGCACTTAAACAAAATGATAATGCAATCACCGCGAGCGCGCGCCGCGCAGCCAATATCTGCTTCAACAATACCGTCTCGAGAGGGGAAAACGTATGTGCACATTAGTGTAGTTTTCATACGCTGGTTTGCCTCACCGGTTTTCTGTCTTCAAACTAAATATCGGTATGGAGAACAATCCATTACTTCCATGTTCTAAGATTTATATTTATAATTGTTTTCGAAATGAGAAATTTTCATAAAAACTACTTCTTTCTTCGGCCTCAACCGACCACAGGCCTTAATCGGCCGTAACCTACTGTGGTCATTAACGTATATCACCTCGCGTTAGCGCACTCGATTTTCACTGATGACAGCAGTCGACGGCACTCCCGAAACGTCTGGTTTTGCAGAAAACACTGGACCACGACCAAACAGCCCGGGAAGGAATTTTAACAACAAACTGCTTCTTTGTTGCCGATAACGTAGCACACATATAAAAAATTATCCCCTCCCCCTTCAACTATCATTTTAATTTATAGAAAATCACCCCCTCCCCTTCAATTACCCTTTTTATTTTTAGACATTTCATCTACTTTCCTACAGTGGATTATTACGACGTTTTTTCAGGATACTTTATTTATCAAAACTAAGTACTTTACTCTTGTTAAGACATAAAACGTTGCAGGTAAACTATCTCATCCCCTTAACCGATCTTCACCAAAATCAAGGTGTAGGCCTTGAGTCCTCTACACCTAAGGCACATGTGCAAAAATTATTTGATTCTGTATGAATTTGCGGCAGTTATCGTTTGCTATAGAAAAAATTCCACACACACACACACACACGCACACACACACACACACACACACACACACACACACACACACACACAGATAATTTTCGGAACAAGACTTTTCTTCATGTTTTGAGGGTACTACAATCAGAACCAGCCCTTATCTCGAACACGATTTTTTTGCCATCACCATACTTCCATTTCCTTATGGAACATGGAAGTAAAATGGTAAACAATTTCATATCTTTATATATCAGTGAATTTATTCCAATGTAATAATCGTTCTGAAGATGAGTCGAGTTATTTCAGAGTTATTTCACTCATTGGTCCGACCATCTTTTCTTTGGTCTTCCAATATTCAGCCGTCTTTTCGGATTGTAAACCAAAATTTGTTTTGGTATGCTGTTCTTATGCATCCTTTCAACATGGTCTGTCCAATCCTGTCTGTATTGCTTTATACTTTCGTTTAGGTTGTGTATTTCAAGGATGTTCCTTATATCATCATTTCTTGCCCGTCCCTAGTACTGATCGTAAAAATCTCATTCACCAGCCTGTACCCGGCTTTGGGTCTTTGCGTTCAGTGTCCAAGTCTCACTGCCATAAAGGCCGCACGGCGCTGCCATCACTTTATACAATTTGAAGAACGTATCTCTTCTGACATTTCCATTCAGTGTTCTTATCGTTCCACACATGTGATTAAATTTATCTATTTTCTGAAATATTTTTATCTGTTAAAGAGAACCACACCGGTCACGATACAGCGGACAACATAGGTAATGAGTAATCGTAAACCTTAGCGTTTTTTTAGGAACAAAGAACCAATATAGGCCTTCGTACATTACTTATATAATGTATGCTATATTTATTTAGATTCCTTATATAATACATTCAAATATATGCTACTCCGCCCTAATGCCCCAACTAAGATCGAGAAATATTTCCAGAGTAACGAACTGCGAACTGATTAAACGCTAATAAGACCACTGTTGATATACGGTTTGTCGGTCTACGACGCAGGATGTTCAGGACAGGAGAAAGGACAATATTAATGATCCTTATGGCTATCTCAGAAAACTGGTCTCTGTAGGTTGGTAGCGTAGCCAGTTTATGGGAGACAATCCATACAGTAGGTGGCAGCTCCACCATCGTCTTACTCTGCGATGTGACAGGAGAAGGTAAGGAAGAAGAAGAAGAAGAAGAAGAAGAAGAAGAAGAAGAAGAAGAATGTGTTCATATTGAACAAAAGATTTCTCAATATGTACCCATGAGTTTTAGCCGAACATGTGTAAGATATAACTTTTATGCTGTTAGTTATTTCATAAATACACCACAAATGTATGTTTAATGACAACTAGTTTGGTTTTAACGATATTATATACAACGGATTTAATGTTTTTAATTCACTACACATATCTAATGTAGATATATTTATTATCGATTTGTTGAATGTTTTTGACATTAATAAGTGTTTCGGTATAAATATCCTTTAAAACCCACTTTTCACCAGTACCCTAATATATTTATCTGTGTAATGTATACACGGAATGATACAAAACAGACACACGTAATTTTACCACTTTTTAAAAAACTTTTTTCTCTTAAGTAATATTGTTTACATGTTTGAAGTTTAAATCAATTTTATACTTTGGAGATAGGATTACTAATAATAGCGAAATATGTTGCTTTTTTAAAACAAAACAACAATATTGAGATGCAGACATTTTTTAAAGAGCCGTCAAAAAGATTAAATTCCGTTAATGGAAGGAGGTATAAAATTAAATAAAAAAAAAGAAACTGAACAAACAAGGGGCGGTAAATAGATAGCAGCAACAGTAACAATAAAGTAACACCAACAGTAACGCAACGTACCTGTTGGAGTTGGCTGTCCCAGGGGAGTAGCAACTAACGGTTAGGATAGAGTCAGGCGACCATGAAATTGAGGGAGGTACACAACATTCACTACCGTTATCTCGGGGGCAGACGACGCATAATGCTTCAACACAACACACAACACAATACAATACAATACAATACAGTAGGTACAAAGCCGCTCGCAACAGACACTGTGTTCCCAGTCGCGACAGCCTAACACAAAATCCGTCCATACATGCGTAAAGGATTTTTTAAATACAAGAATGGGTTATACTTTCGTTTGTATTCCGTTTGTTTATTCAAACAGCAAATGGTAGCGGGAAATAGATTCCACCGAACAGAGTCATCATCATTATCGTCATCACCACTCCAAGGACTAGGCCGTAGACCTGTTCCGGAACCCATCTCCTGAATATGGAGGTGCTTAGGAGTGTTAACGAGGGCTTAAAAACTAAAAAGAAACTTAATTTAGAACGATTTATTTCGATAAAATACGGAGAGGAACAATACTACTGTTTGGCCGTGATTTGAAGATGGAGCAGGGTGTAAGGTGGGAGAAGCATGGTTGAGTTCTGGAGGCGGAGGACACAGTAGGCATAGTGGGGCATTATATGTTCTAAACTGAAAACATTGCTACGTAGCTGAGACGCTGAGTATAGGGAAACTGTGTTCTCTCTAAGGAAACGGCTAGAACACACTTGGCTTACAAGCGGCCGCGTGGTGGGGGGAGAGCGACCTCGATCTCTGATGAAGGCCAGACAGTAATTACTAAATTAAAGAAATATGAAAATCTGTCATCATCATCACCACTCCAAGAATTAGGCCCTAAACCTGTTCCGGAACCCATCTCCTCCTCGGTCTACCGACACCTCTCTTTCTAGTAGAGTGATAAACCCAAGGCAGCCACAGGTAGACGGATATCAGGGATGCGGTTCAAGTGTTCACACCATCTTCTTCTGTGGTCTTCAATCTTCTGGTGCAATGTTACAATGTTTAAATCGCGTCTAATATCTTCGTTCCTTCTTCGATCCAAGAGAGAACAACCTTGCGTCCCTCTTAGAAATTTCATTTCGGCTGCCTGAATCCTCTGCACGTCCCTTTTACCAATAGTCTATGTCTCACTAGAACACAGAATATGGGGACTGCCACAGTTTTATAAAATTTCATTCGAGTATCATTCCGTGTTTTATTTTTCGGGTACCTATGAATCGTTCCACAGATGCGTCTAAAATTTGTTAGCTTACTATCCCAATCAATATCAGTTCCATATAGGATATTACAACCCAGGTAATTAATATGACTAATCTGCCAAACAAACCTAACAAACAGAGTCTAAGCAGAATTAGAGAAAAATGCAGAGTGAGTCACAAATCGTTTGGCAATAAACAATTGTCGTTAGTTTTGTAGTGATCGTAATTTTAAAAAACATTGAAACGGACGATATTTATGTCGAATCGCGTTTGACGCATTTTTTTTCTAAACGCACGAATACTCTCTTCTCTCTTCTTCTTCTCCTCAACCTAGAGGTTGGTGGGGTTGGAATTTCTTCCTTTCCGTGGACTTAATCACCATCCATATATTCCTACCTGGGACTTTCTCGCTGCCTACGCTCTTCGATCGGGTGGTGAACCACTTTGAATGGTTTATCAGGTGGCCAACCATGATACTTCTCCTTTCAACAATGGATCCAATCAACATCCTTTTTTGTTCAACCATTCTCCTCAAAACCTCACAATTAGACACTCTTTCCGTCCACAGTATTCTTAAGGCCATCCTCCAGCACCACATCTTATAAGCTTCAAGGCAGTTCCCTAAACGTTTCTGCAATAACGAATAAAAAACACGCATTGTCTCATATGTATATTTTACAGATGTTATTTTCAATTTTTCCTTCCCATTCTCCTCAAGTAAAGGAAATTTTAGTTAATACTTGTTTTCAAATCCCATAACAAAATTTAACTATAAAATATTTAGTGATAACTAGAAGTATATATGATAACTAACTAATATAGCGAATTCTAGTGTGCGTGGGCGCGCTCACGCGTGTGTTTTTACACATAATATTTATTCGTTGTCGTAGCCGGCATCCTTTACAGCTTAGGCTAGTAGCCTGTTCCAACCTCAATGGAAGTCATCCAGCCGTCGCTTACGGGGTCTTCCCACACTTCTCTTCCCCCTTGGATTATAGTCAAGGGCTCTTCTTGAAAACCTAGTTTGATCCATTCTCTCTCCGTGTAACCGCCACTACGTTTTGTACCGGAAGATTTTCTCATTTAAGCTTTCAGATACGCCTAGCTCCATTCTAATATGATCATTTCTGACAAGGTGTCTCCTGGTACAACCCTTTACAGCCCTCAAGAACCTCATTTCCACTCCTTGTATTCTATATATTATAATACTCACTTATTGGAATAATAACTCATGGATATGATTTAATAACATATTGATTTAATCTTTGTAACATAAATTCCAATTATTGGAAAATTCCATTCGATACATACAGTTGTCACAGGGTCGATATTTATCTCAGGATTTATAATTAAATAATTTTAATATATTTCGTGGGAATTCTTGTGGCTGCTACGAAAAGTTCCTTTGCATGTTGATTAATAATAGAGAGTACCTTTACAAACAATATATTACTTATAATCTAAAAATTTACTCAAATTATATATTCAGTTACATACAAGTTTGACGATATTCAATTTGTCCGTCTCAGAAAATAATGTAGTTTATTAATGTGTACAATAAATGTTTTCCTTGTAATCTGTAATCACTGTTAGCTTATATATTGAATTTGGTTGCACTTTAAAAAGTTGACTAGTGATTAGTGTTAGTGTAAATTGTTATATTGTCTAGTGGTTGTTCCTTGTTGAAAAAAAATATTGTCAAATTATACTTTACACATCTAGACGATATTGCTGAAGGGTTCCTGGTCGTTTCTGAATATTTTTCTTGATTGTGTGTATTATTTGTTCATGAAAATGGTAGTGGAAGGATTATTATCTTCGATGATGGTCCTTCAGATCTTCTTTCACACACGGGTCATCTATTTTTATATACTTTTAATTACCTCTAGACACGCACTATTCAACTGCTTTCCATCACAATTAACAATTAAGTGTTATTTCTTCTTTCTTTTAGTTACCTAACTCATACAAATTTCTTAAATTTTGATTGGTCATTTATGTACAGTTTAAATGTTATAGGATCAACACCCATTACCTACATTATATTTTATAAATTACCTTGAATAGATAATTTTATTATTATACTCTAATTATATATGCAATGTTTATACAATTATTAATTAGATAATTATAAACAATTTGATACTAAACATGCCTCAGTTTATAACTGTAAAACCTTATTAATTTGAATTTCTATGATATGTGGTGGAACAATTTGTTATGGTTTATTGTAATTTCTACTTTGACTACCTGAGATAAATATATTTACATAAATTAACTGGTGACATAAAATCTTATAACATATAACAAAACTTTTAATAATAATAATTGTTTTTGACAGTTTTAGTTTATTTATACTGCTAAACTATTGTCTGTATGATAAACTAAAATTCTATCTAATAATAACAAAACACTTCCATCAAAAATAATTACACTGTTTAACAGTAGTCTGTGTCGCTATTTCTTATGATCACACTCATTACTTTAAAGGTTTGTGTCCCTTTTCCTTTCCTTGATTATAGGCCTATATGATTATAATTAATACAATTTTATTATATGGATTAGGTACTCTTTATTGGGTTTGGATTATTATTCAGGGTAAGTTGATTAGGCCTACTAGGTTTATTTATTTCACTTTTTTCTGTTTACTGCCCTATTCTACTGGGGTTTTTCTGGGTTTCTGGATAATATTATATAAGTCAAACCAAATAGTTTTCCTTTAATTTGCTTTCAATTATTATTTCTTGGTTCCTCTCTGGATCGGATTCCACTATTATTTTGTAACATTTTGTTTCATTACAAATTGCCTCCCTTCAGAAGTAATTATTTCTGAACACTTCATTAGGTGTGAGGACATAATTACTTATGTTATTTTTCCTTTTCTTTCTCATGATATTTTTTCATGGATTGTTGATTATAATCTTCTGAATTGCTACTATTGGGCTAGTATATGGTGATTGGCTGTGCTCAATTATATCATTTAACAACATTTTATTAATTTCAGCTCTAACCGCCTCCTTCAATGAATATGGTATAGGATAGGATTTTCTGTGGAATTCTGCTGGTTCTTTAAATTGTATTCTACACTGATAGTTTTTTACTTTTCCTGGTTTTTCTGAAAATACATGTTTATACTTCTTATATATTATAATGAGATCTTCTACTTGTTTTACTGTCAAATTATTTGTGCCTTGGTGTCTAAACTCTCTTATCTCCTGTAATTTACTGTTCCACAGGTCTTCATTTGTCATATTATAGATTATTTTTCTGCATTGGGTGTCATTATTTAAAAAATTTAATTCCCTAACTTGGTGATGGGTACGGTTCAGAGGGGCACCATCGCTTCCTATTAACTCTGCCGTCCACATAACACCTTCTGAGTTCAAGGACACCTTCTCCTTGCTCAAATCAATAATGGCTGAGTATTTCCTCAGCATATCGCATCCGATTAATAATTCGAATGGTAGGCCGATTGCGACCAAACATATAATATTAATTGTAACACCTTTGCTTTCTATTTCCAATGACACTTGTTTTCTCACTGTTTTATTTTGACGCCCAGTGGCACCTATTAAAATAACATTATTGACAGGTAAGGTAGGTATTATATTTTTACTTTGTTTCTGTATTCTCTCCAGTTCAGCGTTGTTAATAAGTGATACATTTGCACCAGTATCTATCATTATTCGTGTAGGAATTCCTTCAATTTGAGCGGTTATGTATAAAATTTCATTATGCTGGTTGATTCTACTTGTCACCGTTTCCTCCAACAGTTCTTCTCGAAGATTTTTCAAATAATAATTGTAAATAATAGTAAGATTTTGATTATCCGTCCTTAAACTTTGGTTATTGTTATACTTCAAAATTCTTTTATTTTCCATAATTAGCTTTTCATAATTAGTTGGTAGTAATTTGTTATTACTATATTTTTGAATTTGGTGGTTATTGTACCCAGTAGTTAGTAGCAGTAAGGGGTCGCGAGGGTTTATTACTGCCTCACTCCGTTTAAATTAAGGCTATCATGATTATTTTCCGGGCATGACTGTTGATTTGCCTGGACTGGTGTGCTGGTTCCTGGTTGTTCAACCTCTCGGTTATCTAATTGTTCACTTCCCCTTGATTCTCGGAAGTCCTCCTGGCTTCTACTTCTGACTCGGTTATAATGGTGACTCATCCCTCTGGGATTTCCTCTTTGATCATAACTGTTATTAAAACTGTTCCTCCGAGGTTGATGGTATCTCCAGTAATCCCCTTCTTCGGCACTGATGTAATTTATTCGGGGTCGGTACGAACGATTATTATTATAATTACCCTGATTATTATTGTTATTAACTCCTGAGTTACTCCTAAAATTATTATAATTTTGGTTTGTTCGGTAGTTATTATAATTATTATTGTTTCTATTACCCGGATGGTAATTTTGATTGGGCCTGTTGTTATCATTATTGTTAATTGGGTTTCGATTGAAGTTTGCTGGTTGGTTATTATTTGGGATAAAATTTTGGTTGTAATTACGATCGTTGACATAACTATTCCGGTTATTCATGTTATTATATTGATTATGATTCATACCATGGTTATTATTTTTTGAACCGCACTGATCAGTTCGTTGTCTGCTTCTTTTGTAGTAACCCTCGTGTTCATAATTTTCTAATAAGTCAGCCATTGCGTGGACCGTTTTAATCTGGCTTCCCAGGCGTGCTCTGGCAATTCCTGTGTCATAATGGTATGCCATTTTAGTTACTAGGGATTCTTCTGGTATTCTTGGCTCTAGGTGTCTCGCCAAACACACCTTTCCCCAGAAGTAAGTAGTTGGAGATGTACCTCTATTTCCATCATATCTTCCCTGACAAATGTTGTCCCTTATAATATTTTGTATAGCTTCGGACCAGTATTTTTCTTTAAACAGTTTTTTAAATTGAGCGTAGTCCACTATCTCATTCCTGGTTGCTGTCCACCAGTTGTCCGTAATCTCCCTAAAATGCTCATCCAACATCTCTCTAATCGAGCTCCAGATAGTCATTCGATGTTTATTAAAATGTTCCTCAATTCTGGCCAGGAATTCCATGGGGTTTCTACGATAATTTTTAAAATTAATCCCTTCTCTGGTTTCATTTGTGGAAACATGAGTAATATTATTTGGTCTGGTCCTAATTAACTCAATTTCTTCTTGATTTTGGCGTACTTGACCAGTTAAATTATTCACCGTAGTGTTAATATTGTCACACCTTTCTCCGGTTTGTTTCTGTAAATTAACTAAATTTTCTTGTTCCTTTTGTATTCCTTCTATTTGAATACGACTATTTTCTTGAACCTGGTCTATTCTAGTATTTATCACTGCTTCATTTTGTGTAATGGTTTCGTTAGCTTTCTCAATCTCTCATTAGTGTCAGCTATTTCTTGCTTCCTTTCCTCATCGATTTTGTCCATCTTCTGGTTAATTGTATCATTGACTTGTTCAATTCTACCATTAATTCTTCTTAAATTCTCTTCATTGATTTGTCTGAACTCTTCCTTCATTTGGTTATTATTTTCACTTATAGTTTGTCTTAAAGTTTCATTAGTACTTTCTTTAATACTGTCGATTTTCTCATTTATCCGTTTTAAATTCTCGTTAGTGTCTTCTCTGTTTTGGTCAAATCTCTCCTCCATCTGTTTTATTAAATTTTCACTCATTTTCTCATTTGTTTGTCTGTTATCTTCCTTGATACTATCAATTTTTTCATTTGTTTGTCTGTGATCTTCCTTGATACTATCAATTTTCTCATTTGTTTGTCTGTGATCTTCCTTGATGCTCTTCAAATCTTCCTTCGTTTGTCTGTTATCTTCCTTGATGTTATCGAATTTTTCCTCCATTTGTTTTAATAAGTTTTGACTCAAAATTTCATTTTGTTTCTTTGAGTTTTCCGTGATTTCTTCCTTCTGCTTCTTAAAATTGTCATTGGTTTCTTCCTTGTTCTTGTCCAATTTCTCATTCATACTATTCATTAACTCCATTAATTTTATAAGATTCGGGTCTCCTCTATCTTCCTTTCTTGCTACCGTCTCCACATCCTCCACCGATGTTACTTCTTTCTCTTCCATCCTGACTTCTTTCTCTGCCTCCTTCGTCCGTTTCAATGATGTAGCCCTCTTACGCATCTTTATTATTTTTTGGAACTTATAGCAGTCGCCAGCTAAAAATTAGGAAATTAATTTGGTTGTTTCAATTTCTTCACCTAATATTCCCTAATTTCAGCCTCACTAGTTGGTGCGCCAATTTATAATACTCACTTATTGGAATAATAACTCATGGATATGATTTAATAACATATTGATTTAATCTTTGTAACATAAATTCCAATTATTGGAAAATTCCATTCGATACATACAGTTGTCACAGGGTCGATATTTATCTCAGGATTTATAATTAAATAATTTTAATATATTTCGTGGGAATTCTTGTGGCTGCTACGAAAAGTTCCTTTGCATGTTGATTAATAATAGAGAGTACATTTACAAACAATATATTACTTATAATCTAAAAATTTACTCAAATTATATATTCAGTTACATACAAGTTTGACGATATTCAATTTGTCCGTCTCAGAAAATAATGTAGTTTATTAATGTGTACAATAAATGTTTTCCTTGTAATCTGTAATCACTGTTAGCTTATATATTGAATTTGGTTGCACTTTAAAATGTTGACTAGTGATTAGTGTTAGTGTAAATTGTTATATTGTCTAGTGGTTGTTCCTTGTTGAAAAAAAATATTGTCAAATTATACTTTACACATCTAGACGATATTGCTGAAGGGTTCCTGGTCGTTTCTGAATATTTTTCTTGATTGTGTGTATTATTTGTTCATGAAAATGGTAGTGGAGGATTATTATCTTCGATGATGGTCCTTCAGATCTTCTTTCACACACGGGTCATCTATTTTTATATACTTTTAATTACCTCTAGACACGCACTATTCAACTGCTTTCCATCACAATTAACAATTAAGTGTTATTTCTTCTTTCTTTTAGTTACCTAACTCATACAAATTTCTTAAATTTTGATTGGTCATTTATGTACAGTTTAAATGTTATAGGATCAACACCCATTACCTACATTATATTTTATAAATTACCTTGAATAGATAATTTTATTATTATACTCTAATTATATATGCAATGTTTATACAATTATTAATTAGATAATTATAAACAATTTGATACTAAACATGCCTCAGTTTATAACTGTAAAACCTTATTAATTTGAATTTCTATGATATGTGGTGGAACAATTTGTTATGATTTATTGTAATTTCTACTTTGACTACCTGAGATAAATATATTTACATAAATTAACTGGTGACATAAAATCTTATAACATATAACAAAACTTTTAATAATAATAATTGTTTTTGACAGTTTTAGTTTATTTATACTGCTAAACTATTGTCTGTATGATAAACTAAAATTCTATCTAATAATAACAAAACACTTCCATCAAAAATAATTACACTGTTTAACAGTAGTCTGTGTCGCTATTTCTTATGATCACACTCATTACTTTAAAGGTTTGTGTCCCTTTTCCTTTCCTTGATTGTAGGCCTATATGATTATAATTAATACAATTTTATTATATGGATTAGGTACTCTTTATTGGGTTTGGATTATTATTCAGGGTAAGTTGATTAGGCCTACTAGGTTTATTTATTTCACTTTTTTCTGTTTACTGCCCTATTCTACTGGGTTTTTTCTGGGTTTCTGGATAATATTATATAAGTCAAACCAAATAGTTTTCCTTTAATTTGCTTTCAATTATTATTTCTTGGTTCCTCTCTGGATCGGATTCCACTATTATTTTGTAACATTTTGTTTCATTACAATATATCTTTGGCCTTTCTAATCTAAGTCTCACTACCATACAGTAGTCGAGGTGCGGCCATTATTACATTATAGTATTTCAATTGCGTCTCTTTCCTTGTTTTCATCTTTAAATGTTTAATGATACAGCCGCAAAGCGACTGGAAGAGACTAATTTTGCTTTCAATCTCCTTATCATCTTGGTATGTGATGCTACACCCTAGATACTTGAAATATGACACCTGTTCTAATGGCGAGTCTTGTATGACAATCTTTGTTCTAATATTGTTTGTCCCAGAAAATGCCATAACTTTTGTTTTGGATAAGGAATCTGCCAAAATGTCAGTAAGGTAAAACAACGACCTTATTTTATTCTCTTTACAAAGACAATCCAGGAGGTTATTTTCATTCTCTTGGATGATCACAAGACCGTCTACAAAGATTAAAATATGTAAATAAAATCCTTACCTCAAGTGTAACCCTTTGGGAGGGGGGGGCGTCCAATTTCCATTTCCTTATGGCATCATGTCTATAGACTAATTTTGCTTCCAAAATTAAAACTATAATATTAAAATTAGCAAAATAATATTTATTAATTACTTTAATTTGAAAAACTAGTTTTTCTGTTGTTAGGTCCAGCATTTTCTGGGCAACGTTCGTAAGTTAAAATAAACATATTTATGATGTGGGGGGGGGAAAAGGAGTTGAACGTTCACAATACTAGAACGGCGCACAAAGTAAAGTGTTTAATTGACGTGGTGCGTGGGCGCGCACGTTTACACATTTACGTTTTACATTAGTCTAATTAGGATCCATGTACGTGACGTGTTCATACCGAGAGCGGCGCGCGCGCGGTAATCAGCAACGACGAGACACAACTGACGATGGACTTTAATTTAAATTTAAATTATACGAATGGAGCGAATGACAGTTCTTTGGAAACATAATCTTCTGTGCGATGCAGAACAAAAAAAAAAAAACTTTTTATGCTGTTCAGGTGCACTCTGCGTCGCAAAACAAAACGCGACTTTAAAGATAATCTCATTTACATTTTGTCATTGTGAAACCGTATGCGCACGCTCGCGCAGACGCGCACACAAACATTTAAATAAATATGCACTGTTTATTTCTAAGTTATTAGGAGCACCGGTGTCGCCAGCTACTTAACTTTTTAATTTAAACCTGAAACTAATAATAAAAAAAAAAACACGCCACGATATAAAATACACTTTACGCTTTGTAGAATAAAATTATGTTTCCACTGAATCAGGATTTGTATACGATATATATGCTGTATATTTGTACTGTGCGTGTAAGTAGATCAGCTCCTTATTTTCTACATAAAATATTCCGGCAGGATTTTCAATTCATATTTCTACATAGTTGTGATCGGTTACCATTTCCGTTGGATACAGTATATTTTAAACTATTTTAATATTGAAGTAAGCTTATCCTACCTAAGTTTCCCTCGCCGTAGGTTCAGAATTAATGTTATGCATCACTTTAGCGAAATGAATCGTTACTCACTTAGCGTAAAAAATATACAAAAACTCAATTATGGGTTGTCAATTAGGCCTAAATACTACATCCTAACTGTAGCGAGTAGGCTACTCCTGTTTTGGGTGTAACACCCTGTCAACGCGGACTGAAAACGTTTGTCTCACCTTACTAACGTTGCAGTCCGAATGGTGCACGCAGATAGTGTTGAGAAGTAATGTCATTATTACATCATAAGCTTCCGACTGTTATCCTTCTGGCCGACATGTCGTAGCCAGTCATAACGTACGCTCCTAGACAGTCGTGTTACCCAACTAAGCAAAGACGTTACACCTACAAACGGAGATTAGAGCGGAATCTTTTGCTATTTACAGTAACCACATAAATAACAAACGAAGGTTAAGAATGGATCACGCGACAATGTACAAACATCATAACAATGTTGTTATGACCACATTGTCAGACATAACAATGTAGTGTTATTGTTATGTCTAAACGTTTCGCGTATCTCATTTCTCGTCTACGCACGTTTCACAGTTACTGTAAAAAATAAAAAACAACACGCCTTTTAATAATGCCTCGGCCGAAAGATTGACAGTCGGAAGCCTTTGATGTAATCATGTGTTTTTAATTGCAAGGCACTTTTCCGATAGTGTGTCCCCTCTGTTCACCAAACAGATTGCACCGTTAGTAAGATGATCGTATCAATTATTGTTCGTAAACCGCAGCTTAGCACCTTCAATCGTCGCCATTCTCCTGTCTGTACAGTCGCCGTTTAATGATGTGCAGAAACATATCAACAACTGCACCGGTGCGAGATAAAAAAATTAATTATCACTGATGACAGCTGCTTTGATGTCATCCTTTTTATCGATGCAGTATTACCACTGGGTACTGATTGTACTGTTCTTTAAAACATTTACTTATATATGTTATAAATTTATTTTTACTTCCATGTTCCGTAAGGAAATGGAAGTATGGTGATGGCGAAAAATATCATGTTCGAGGTAAGGGCTGATTCTGATTTGATTGTACAACCTTCAAAACATGAAGAATAGTCGTTTTCCGTAAAGTGTCTGTGTGTCTGTGCCTAGAATTTTTTCTATGGCGAACGATAACTGCCGCAATTAAATAATGCTTTCATATGTAGTTGTAGAGGAGTCAAGGGCTAATGATTTTGGTGAAGATCGGTTAAGGGGGGAGGGATAGTTTACCTGCAACGTTTTAAGTTTTAACAAAAGTAAAGAACTTAATTTTGATAAATAAAATATTCTGAAAAGAAGGTCATAATAATCCACTGTAGAAAGGTAGATGAAATATCTATAAATGAAAAGGGTAGTTGAAAGGGGAGGGATAATTTTATATAAATGAAAATGGTAGTTGTAGGGGTAGGGTGTATTTTTTATGTGTACTACGTCATCGGCAACAAAGAAGTAGTTTCTATGGAAATATTTCATTTCAATTTGTCAAACTTCTCAAATTTTTCAGTTTATATTTAAGCGATTTTAAATATAAATCTTAGAACATGGAAATCATGTATCGATATCTCCATATCGATTTTTATTGTCAACTTATGATTTCTAGTTTGAGATTACTACGATTGTTATTGTCTCGCGTGGCTTCTGTTGAATCTTATTCCCTTCAACTTAAACCAATTTGATTCCTTTTCCTCTGTACACTTCTACTATTTAATCTTCTACTTGGCAAGTGGGGTATAATCTGAACGGCACATTTACCCTCAATAAAAGAAACGTGAATAACAAGATTAGTTTTCTAACAAAATAAATTGATGGATTAAAGCACACGAATCTAGTTTTAATTTCTGTCGAAAGAGACTTCTTCTCTTCAATAGAACGCATGAGAATATTGTGTGCATAATTCAGCAATAGTTCAAAATTACATACTGTTAAGCCATACAGAACATTCTACATGTTTCTCGGCCATCCCAGCAGAGCCCAGCTGTAATGTGTGTGCGCGTACATATTGCTGCTACTTTGAGATGAAGGACGAATTGCGTGACACTTATCACGCGGCAACCACAGAGGCTGTTCCAGACTTCACCGGTCCGCGCGCACTGTGTTCAAGGCCGCAAGCAATTACGCTCTAGTGTTTTCTAGTAGCGTTGTCGCGTATTACGGATTATTCTGGAATCTCATCGAGGTATAAATATAAGCATTAAGCGACGCTTAAGTTCAGTTATTGGCGGCGATTTACACAGTGCGTCTCAAGTGGTGTATTATAGTGCGGAATTCTTTATAGTCGACATTATTATTTGTGTGGACAGATTTGCTCGGATTATTGTACAAGTATAATATTGTTGAATAACTTGTTGATTTCAAACTGTTAATTGAGATTAACTAAAGCTGGTGTCTTGTACTGTAGTGACTTAATTGGTGTCTTGTATTTTGTTTTCCACTGTATATACACGACGATCAAGGAGAGAGACGTAACATATTGTACGTACATATCAGAAGCGTATTGTATGCACATATCAGAAGCGTATTGTATGTACATATCAGAAGCGTATTTCACTAAATGTTTGTAGCAATAATATATTTGAGTAAGAATGTTTCAACGTTTAGTTAGCTAGTTGATTGAACTAAAAGAAAAACACAACGTGAATAAAACGATATTGCAGTTCGTTATCACGTTCAGAGTGAGTCGTTTGGCTATACCATATTTCTGCATTGTTTCACCTTGGAGTATGTCGATTCGGATCAGGCGAAGGAAACGTTGTCTGTTATTGGGAATAAAGCCAGCAGCGGCGTACTGTGCTTAACAGTTTATGCGTCGTCATCTGCCCCCGAGATAAGAGTAACGAATGTATATATACAGTGCCATACCTCCTTCAATTTCATGGTCGCCTGATTCTATCCTCACTGCTAGTCGCTACTCTCCTGGGACGCGCTCAAACGCACTACAACCGACTCTGTAAGAGGTAACTTACCGTTATTGTCAGTGTGTTGTGTTACTTTACTGTTATCGTTGATATTTTAGCAGCTTTCTTTCGTCGTAACGATCGTTCAACTTTTTGTTCAGTATTTCCCATCTTTTTCTATCTCTTTGGAGTTTTATAGTTGTTTTACTATCTGTTAATCTAGACAAAGTACAGAAGAGCAGCACTGCGAAAGGAACGGTGTCGGCCAATAGCGACGAAACAACGTTTTTACCTGTTCTAACGCGGTCAATTGCGCCCCGCACTTTCACTTACTGACCGAATCTGTCATTTAGAAGCTTTCCTATTCTGAACTTCGACGAGGTTTCAATTCTGCAACTTATCATTTGTGCGAGTAACCTCTTTCTTCCAATATTTTTGTTAGGTCAGGTCAGGTTAGGTTAGGTTAGGCTAGTTAGGCTAGGTTAAGTTAGGAATGAATATAATTATAACAGTAATTTCTGTATGATTATAATAATATGAAAATCCAATTGATCGCAACTGACCGGGTTCAAATTTCCATCTCGGTCGGGTTCCAACCCGAAGGAGATGTGGTATCACTTACTCTGAGAAAGAGCTTTGCAGAGTGTTATGTCTAGAGGATGGTATTATATTTTATGGTAGAGACACAACCGAACAAAGATAGGCTGAATATGGAGGTGTCCTTAGGAGGGCCTACAAACTGAAAAGAAACTTAATCTAGATCAATTTATTTCAATAAAACACGGAGCGGAATAGTACTACTGTTTGGTCGTGATTTGATGATCGAGCAGGGTGTAAGATGGGAGAAGCATGGTTGAGTACTGGGGGGGGGGGCATAGTAGGGCGTTATGCGCTCTAAACTGAAAACACTGCCTCGTAGCTGAGACGCTGAATACAGGGGAATTGTGTTCTCTCTAATGTAGGCAAACGGCTAGTACACACTTGGCGTACAAGTAGCCGCGTGGTGGGGGAGAGCGACTTCGATCTCTGATGAAGGTCAGACAGTAGTTACTGAATTAAAGAAAAATGAAAATTTGTCATCATCATCACCACTCCAAGGATTAGGCCCTAGACCTGTTCCGGAACCCATCTCCTCCTCGGTCTACCGACATCTCTCTTCCCGATAGGGTGATAACCCAGGCAGTCACGGGTAGCCACGGATATCAGGCATGTGGTTCAAGTGTTCACACCACCTCCTTCTGTGGTCTTCAATCTCATGGTGCAACGAAACAATGTTTAAACGCGTCTAATATCCTCGTTCCTTTCCCGATCCAGCAGAGAACAACCTTGCGTCCCTCTTAGAAATTTCAATTCAGCTACCTGAATCCTCTGTAGAATCCTCCTTCTACCAAGAGTCCATGTCTCATTAGTATATGGAGTAATGTGGGGACAGCCACAGTTTTGTAAAATTTCATTCGTGTATTATTCCGTGTTTTATTTTTCAGGTACCTATGAATCGTTCCGCAGATGCGTCTAAATTTCGTTAGGTCCAATCAAGATCGGTTTCATATGAGATATTACAACCCAGGTAATTAAAATTACTAACCTGATCCAAAATGTGATTATTCACGACTCTCTTAGTTCTTACAGGAAGGATACTTGCCTTGAAATGCCATCGTTTTAGATTTTTGAACTGTAGTGATCTGTAGCCCATAGTTTTGTATGATGCTATTGAACAAAAATATCGCCATTTGTAACTGGTCTTCTGTTTTTCTGTATCATTACCTTGTAATCTGCATAAAGCGATGAATTCATATGAATATTTCGCTGAAGTCAGCGATATTTCCGAGTCAGTGAAAATTAAAGACAGCAGAGATGGACTTTTGGAGACGTTCGGCAAGAGTCTCCAGATGTGAGAAAATTAATGAAGTCATTAAGTACAGAACGAATGTGAACAATTCAATTTTGTTGACCTTACAAAAAAAAAAAAAAAAAAAAAACAATGGTATGGACAAACGGAAAGAATGGGACAGGAAAGATTGCCAAGGAGAGTTATGGAATGGACCCCATCAGGAAGAAGGAAAAGAGGAAGACCACCTATCACCTGGATAGAAGAAATTCAGAGTATATTGAGGGAACGAGAAATTAAAGATCTTTGGATGGACAAGCAGCTGTGTAAGATGAGAACTTAGTCACTTCTGTAATCTTTGGTTCCGGAAAACGTGTAAACATTGTACAGCCGGAATAATAAATAATAAATAAGATATTTCCAAGTCAACTTTAGCTGTCCATGGCCGAAGTATGTCGTCCATGTAGACCCTCGAAAATTAGTATTAACAAAATTATGTTTCTCATAGAAGTAACTGACATCGTATCACTGAAATTGTACTGGTAAACATGGGTGGAATTTTACAGAAAAATGATTCAACTGTCTTGGAACCAACTTGTAAATTTACTTAAATAAAAAAGTTAAATTAAAAAAATAAAGTCACCGCTCGACGGCAACGTTTGCGACTATGCGTAAGCCTGTCTTAGTTTTGACCGTCAAAGAAACACGACATTCGTTCTTCCTCTAATTATACAGAATGAAATTAATTTCACAAGCGATTGTGAACAAAGACTTTCCCTTTTAGGAATACTACTTTTAAGGCTTAGTTTATTAATGGCAGCAGATAAGGGAGAATAATAACGGAATTGTGCCTCACTTTTGTGTGGTCTAATTAAGAGAAACGTCAGATAAGATTTGAGTTTCTTGTTGTTACAAAAACTTTTCACTTCCAAACGGAAATCATATTTTTCACGTCGATTGATTGGCCCCTTTGTCGCGGCCTCCATCATCGTATTATAATAATCTGTCTTCGTCTTCACAACCAAAGGCAACTATACACATTTTGCATTATATAGCTGCCTCATTCAAATCGTTACCCGTCGGCATCAAAGCAACTGTTATCGGTCGTAAATATAATTGTTTTTATCTCGTATCTGTATAATTGACATGTGTACACCAATTAAATAACGGCTACATCGACAGCTGAGTGATGACGACACGACCGTCGACTGGCATTCGCATTTTACTAACGGCGCAATTATATTGGCGCAATGAGCCAGTGTCGGAAAGTGCGCACATTAAAGAACAGATTATTACGTCAAAGTCTTCCGACTGTTTGGCCGAGTCATTAAAGGTGTGCTAAAATAGTATTTGAAAATAACAGGTACGAACGAAACGGTTCAAAAAAACGTACAAATACCTGTTATTATATACCTATTATAGATATACCTGTATTATATAATTTGTTATAAGAAATAAATTGAAATTAAAAGTATTGACAGTGTTACTTTTTACTGTGACTTTATTAAGCTGTTACTGTTTAAAAGAAAATAAGAAACAAGAGAATGTATAGGCCTATACCTTTGGGAATACTAATTTAAGTTTCCACTAGGAATAAGAAGCTGACATAGATTTAATATTAAATTATTGATTCCATTTTGGTTAGACAAATCAGTTGAGAAACTCGGGCAATGAAATTTAGAGTGCACGTAATAGCACAACGAATAATGTCAAAAAAAACATCAGAAACCTATAATAAAAACATATCAGTAAGCCAGAAGAGTTACAACGATCTCATCATTTACGTGAGATGTGCAGTGAAGTTAAAATCATCTCCGAATCACATTTACAAAATGTACTATTTGACCTATCAAATATCAGCCAACTTGTAGCTTATAACACAATATAATTCGCTTCTTCAAAATTTACCAAGTTGGTGACTAGTATAATACTGTATATAATTTCTTATGATAATCAGTATTACGTATCTACATAACACACGAGAATAAATGTAATATCAGCAGGAATGTTTTTCATTTATTAAAAACAGTTTCGTCTGTTTGGCATAGAGATATTCTGAACCTCGCTGTTTTGCTTCGTTTGTACTTGAATGGCAATCGGCACATGCGCAGAATCAAGTATTCAGCACCAATAACTGTGACTTGATACTCGTTTATTCGTTAGTTGTGTTGGGGGGGGGGGGGTCCCGTGAGTAATCGGAACGGGTATTTCGACTTATTAGTTATCGTTGAATCGGAACAGGTATATCAAGTTTTCAGTCACTGTTATATCCGTTCCACAAAAATAATCGTTCCAAAATACCTGTTATAGGTGTATAGGCCCACATCTACGAGGCAGTATAACTCTGTAACATGTCAGATTATTATTTTTAGTGATTATATGCGCTCTTTCTAATACATCGTTGAGAAGAACTGTTGAGCTGTGTATTTCCCCGACCACACGTACAGTATCATCCTACCGGGTTCGCTAGACATTCGGAGAACTAATCCGACCAAAAATTAAGCCATTCCCGACAGTAATGAGGACACAATTGTTCATAACGTTAGGCAATAAAGGGAGCGTTTAAATGTAACAAGCTGGCAGAAATCTGATTTTGTCTGCAAAACCTCGCTCACAGCTGGCGCCATAAAAATTAATGACTTTGAATACCGACCAAAACAATTACAGTTAATGGAACTTTAAATCATAACCAGTTACTACTAATTAAACTACTTTTTAGTCTGCCTTTCTCCTTGTCTGTTTCTGTTCTCTTTATCTGATTGGGGTAAACGTAGCTTACTCAGTTAAGTCGCATTCCGGTGATGTTCTGAGCCACAGGGTTACCAAGCCCCTGAATGTGGCAGGAAATGACCGCATTTTTACACGATGTCCGGGCTTCACCTGTCCTTGTTTATACATTACACAATTGTGTCCTATCCTAAAATTATGTTGTTCTTCCTCTAAAAGAGTTGTGCTATGTTTTGTAGTCTTGTAGTTATACATAATACATTGGTTAATGATGCTGCAAAACTACGCCTCAGTTGGCCTGCCCAAACTACTGACGCCCATGCACATCGGTCCTGAGCAAGGGCAATGTCTGTCCTCAGCTGCTTGTCGAGATCACTCAGGACACTGACTCTTAGGTCGCACTCCGCCAGGAGAACCGTTGTATCTTCCATTTTCAGGTATGACCCAGCTTAATACTTCATACTCAGATACTTCAGTAGCCTGCAGTTCCTCTCAGTAGCCACTCTATATAAGAGACATATTTAATTGAACGAGCGAAGCAAGTTCTCAGTTTTACCGCGACTGTCTGGCATTTGTCTGCCTGTCTATCCCTTTGGAGTATGTCTTCTCACATAACATTTTTCATTTCTGGACCTACTCTGAAATAGCAATTTTAGTTTTCCTACTATAGAATCTAGAACGAACCAGATATTTTCATCACGTCACACGACTTTCTGGCTTTACGAATTCTGTGCTCGACATGGTGATCATAATGGATTGCAGTTACTAAGTACGTACGTATACTGCAGTGCGCAGGCGCACGGGGGCAAAGAGCGTGGAGAGGAATAAATTAATTGTCGTCGTCGTCGTCATCATTCTGTGGTGAGCGTTGTCAACACGTTTGTCACCTCGGATTGCTTGACGTCACAAGACAACAGATGTCGAAAACGCTATCCACGTGTTGATGCCTTCGTAATTACATACACACGCACACGTAATCTATCTCTCAGGCTTGTGCGGTTCCGCTGATACCGCTGGCTTCCTGATTGCATCGCATCAATTGTCTACTCACAAAGCAACTGCCTGTAACCCCCCCCCCCCCCAGTGAGTCGCATCAAGTGTGATTAACGTCTATCTCTGTTGTATAAACCCCGCAGAGTTTGTGGTGATGTTGCGTCTAAGCGCGGCAGTTTTGAGAGATATGGATTCGAGGAAACCCATCTGGATCAATGAATTCGTTTCAGAAACGAGAAACTAGAACAAGTTAGCATTTTTGAATACCTGGGCTACAGTGTGTCTTATAATGCAAGCAACGACGTTATGAATAAATTGCATAAGTTCAACCTTATGTACGGGACCATTAGGCGAACTCTTAAGTCAGCAAGTAAAAGAACACGCCTAAAATTCTACAAGGTGATGGTCCTTCCCACACTTCTTTATGGGTCGAGAATTGGACTTTAACGAAAGGACGGGCCAGTCGCATCCAAGCGGCTTAAATGAGATTTTTCAGGCACGTGGCAGGGTATACTCTCCATAATCACTGAATTGAATATTATTAGTATACTTGTGACAGAATCGCCCAGTATCGGCTGAATTGGTAGGAACATCTTTGTCGAATGGATGACTGCCGCATCCCAAAACAATTATGGAACTATAAGCCGAGTGGATGGAGAGGTGTGGGACGTCCGAGGAAGCGCTGGAGTAACCAGCTCTAATCTTTGCCTATTTGAGACCGGAACAAACCATCCTTGGTTTAATCCTTGAAGATGATGATGATGAAATGAGAAACTACGAGAGGCGGGTGATAAGTAATGCACAATCGCATATAGTGGGAAAACAAAACAAAGTACAGCACGACGCGTGCTGCCATCTTGTAGCGACATTCTTGTGTTACAAACGTCCCGAATCTCGTTGATCAACTCCTTCTCGTTTTCTGTCGGTCGCCATTGTTATGGAGTCGAGTACGCCAGCTATGTTAACACGTCTAAAACAACGTGCAGTGACTGAATTTTTAACAACTGAAAAAGTGAACGCTAGTGACACTCATCGTCATCTAAAAGCCGTTTACGATGATGAAACTGTTTATCGCAGTACCGTGAGTAGGTGGGCAATAAAATTTCGTGCATCGGAAGCTGGTAAAGCGAATATTGAGGATGAACCTCGGAGTGGTCGACCAGTTTCTGTGACTGATGAGAAGCACCAAATGGAGGTGAATGAATTGATTCAAAATGACCGTCGCATCACACAACAACGCATCGTCAACCCGAAAAGGCATATCGAAAGAACGAGTAGGACACATTATTGCAGAACTGAGCTACCGTAAAATCTGTTCGCGGTGGTGCCACGCAAACTCACAGAAGAGAACAAGCAACAACGAAGGGAATGTTGTGAACAGCTTCTGAAACGTTCCGCATTTAAAGGGGGATATTAAGGGTATTTATTTCACCACAAATGATGAACTGAAAGACGGAGTCAGGTCGTGGATCAAGGAAAGACCACCGGGATTCTTCATTGACGGGACGAGACAACTGGTTCACCGTTGGGAGAAATGTGTAGCTGTGAATGATGACTACGTGGAAAATAAATATAAGTTTTTGTAGCAAATAAAATGCACTTTTATTCCAGATTTGTTTCATTTGACTACCCCTTTTCATTTGTGAGTTACATATGACGGTGCATTACTTATCAGCCGCCCCTCGTAGTTCTAAATCCTTTTCCTGTGTGGTGTTCGTAATGTAAAGAGCTTTGGCATTCCATCACACGGGCTATGATGTGACCACAGTATTACTGATACACAAAGGTCATAATGTGTGAAACGTGTTCGCTTATTGTACCTAACTGTAACTACAGTTGTCAGTAGCGATTCCTCTAGTGTCCAGTTATTTAGTCCACTTTAAAAGATCACAATCCACGCGATCGTCGTAAAAGGATTGTTAATTTTATTATATTGTTTTTAACATGACTAACGTGATCGTAGAGATGGCGGTTTTCATTGTTAAAAACAAGATCCTGTGTCCCATCAATTATTGTTGAAGACCTTCACCATAGAGTTATTTTGTAATCGTGAATTAAGAACGCAAACTAGGACTGAAACCACGTTATTTGTTTTATGGCGCGGAAAACTTTACAATTATTATAAAGGAATAGCTTGAGAGGTTGCTTGCTCACCAGTATCTGCGGCTCATGGACATTTTGTGTATTTGTTCAACTATGAAAGTCCACAGATGTTGCTTACCTGGAAAACAGAGAAAACAAGATTTAACTTTGTGTTTATAGAAATTTAAAACTTATCAATTTACAGCTTAATTCTAAACACATATTATAATGTAACATATCAAATATTTCAAGACGTAATGCCAGCCACATTTTGCTGTTTGTATAACCTGTCTGAAATTGACTTTCGAAAACCCACGTTGCATTAAACCTCATAAGCAAGTATTGAAATATTTAAAGTTAATATGTAGTCTTTTGGAAAACAACATCACATTTTCAATAATGAAGTTTTCACAAAGATTTGTATAGCTTAACAATTAAATGTGCAATATATTTTTCCGATAACTTTAAAGAATATCTCAAACAAAAGCATGTTTTTACAATGTTCAATAAAAAATACTAATTCATTATTAGACAAGTGTAAATTTTAGATAAGACAGATAACTTTAAAGTTTTATGTCAAATAAAAGCATGCTTTACAATGTTCAATAAAAAGTATTAATTCAATATTACACAAAAGTAAATACACATAAAATACTTTCATGAATGTAAGTAACTATAAAGGTAACTATAACTATAACTATAAAGGTATATCATGGTTTCATGGAGGTTTCATGATTTACCATGAAGGTAAATTTTTAAATAGTAAAGTATTGCCAATGATTGTTGTTACTGACGACAGCCAAAGTCACACTGCAAACGAGTACGACAGAATCTTTTAATGTCACGAGAGGGTTGAAACAGGGCGATGGGGTGGCACCAACCCTGTTCAACATAGCACTCGAATATGTGATCTGAAAACTTTCAATTGATTGGAATGCAACAGTGGAACATAAAATAGCTATGCAGACGATATGTATCAAGGTTTTTATTGAGAAAATTCCAATAACCTTTCTTTTAGCTCCGGTGGTACTCGACATGAACGCGGAAGACCAAAGTGGTACACGGGTCCGGAAAGGTCGGGAACCACTGACTGAAAGTCATACGAAACAAGACTCGCGCGAGTGCGTACACGGGACCATTACGGCCCAAGTGTCTAGATAACTCGTCCGACGTTTGATCTGATGCGTTTCCTAGGACACCACAATACGTTTCTGTATTCGGAACGATGAATTTATAAAACGGCCCACTTGTTTCTGTTGTTCTACATGTCCTACGATTATTTATCGTACGGTATAAATCGGATGCATAAAAGGGTCCTTATGGAGAGTCGGTGAAGTATTTGGGGTCCGGCTTGACCGGCGTCTTAGCTTCAACGCCCACGTGATTGACACTCTCAATAAGGCACGCGGCCTCCGAGCCAAACTATCTCCCATGCTCTAGTGTTGCAACCGCCTGGCTTTGCGCACAAAAGTAACAATCTATCTCTTGTTTCTCAGATCAGTGTTGACCTATGCTGCCCCCGTATGGTGGTCGCTTTTGTCGACGACTAACAAGTGTATGCTGGAAGCATTCCGGTCCCGAACCGTCCATTCCTTGCCGGGGTCTCAATGGTTTTTAAGGTAATATGTTATTCGCGGAGGCCTTCGAGTTCCTTCTCTTGTCGACTTTGCCCGGTCGCTCGTTGAGACTGTCTTTGCTTTTGCAGCGACCTCGTCCTTCCCTTACCTCAGAACCATTAGTACGTCTGAACCACCTCCCCCTATCAGAGTCAAACGGCCTCGGGTAATTCTAGATAACTCCCCATAAGTCAACCTCGTTGCGCTATCCCAATGGCCAACAGTATCTTCCTTTCCTTTCTGTTACCTTTACACTACACGCCTCAGGAACATCCTTCCCAAAACGTGTCTTAGCACACTGCTTGGTTTAGTTACCGTTTGCCACCGGCTCGGAGGTTCCCTGCCTCGCGAGGAACGACCGACGCCTCAAGGCGTCTGCCTATCGTGTCCGATGCGGGCGGCACCTGCCGTCCGCTTCACCCACACAGGCAGTGCTAACAAGCATAATGTCACCTAAATTAAATAAAATTTACAGGCATTGCACAAATGCAATGTACAGAGAAGGGCATTGAAAATGCTTCAATAAATCTAAAAAATATATGTGCCCATTCACCAATTAATGAATTCATTCTTCATTTACCAATGCACAGATTATAAGTTAAATGTAGTCGCATTCATAAGCGAAGTTTTATATGTGTACTACTTTATTGACAAGAAAGAAGTAGTTTCTATGGAAACTCACCGGTTCCCATTTTCGATCACGCACCAGGGATCGGCCGCAAATGTGCGACACGTCCTTATAAACATTTTCAATGTTAAAATTAATTGTTTAAAAATATCCGACGCCTCTGCGGTTAAAGGCGTTGGCGTGTCCTTTCAAGTTTTTAGGCCGCTGTCTCATGAAAGTCCAGCACTGTTCTCATCTGGCAGCCATAGGGCACGTCCTGGAAGCTGCAATTCAGCCATGGGTTCGAAGACGCCTCACTACCACAAAGCAACGCAACGCCATTAGGGATCCATACCAGTTGAAATTTGATTTTCGATGACGCTATATTCTCTTTGGTACGTTCAAAACGTACAGATGTGTCGGATACTTTCACTTCACGACCGGCGCAATTACGAGTTAAAATCCTTAACAACAGCTGTTTTTGACGTCACACACGTTACGGCTTACTTTAATTGTTCCGCTCTTCTTATTTTTCATATAGAATAAAACGAGGTAAATTCATTTTCTTGCCGGCGGAGGAGTTTCTGGCGCGGCGCAAACTGCCGCCATGATTTATACCGTTTAATTGGATTAATTTTCTCGTCTTTGGTGTGTCTTCCTTAGCTTCGGCGTGTAATTCAGTTAGCTTCAGCTCCAGCGCAACACAGTTTTGGCCGCGTTCCAAACTGATGCCCGTGATCAGATTAAGTATTCCTGCTTGCTTCTATTGTTTGCAATCTGTTCTGTTCGGCTTATGCAATTTATTAATACACTACACTACGTTTTCCCTTCTGCCAGTGACAAAGTCGACTTTCCCTCCTTAACAGGATTCTTTACAGGACTCTTGGCACGCGTTTCTCGTTAGCAAATACAGATATCTGACTCGTTCGCGTTATAGCGTAGCCTATATTTCGTTATAAAGCGTTTCGAAAATGGAGATATAAAAGTCAATGTTTAAAAAATTCTTATTATAAAAACAAACTACTGTACGTTAGGGAAAGCCGTTTTCGATATAATGTGCGTGTGAATGTGTGTTCTGTGTCCTCCCCTCTTCCTTTTGGCGTATCGTTTTCCTCTCCCTCCCTCTCACTTTTACCCTGTGCTTCGTATACATTCTCACCAGTCCACATAGAGGATCGGTAATTGATCATTTCTTAAGATATACTGGACAAATCATAAAATTATTTTGGCCGAAACAAAACGAGTATTTTTACTTCCCTGAGACTATAACTTGTCCAGCATAATGTTACAGAAGAGTGAACAAAGCTACGTGTAGACTTGACTTGACAAGCGTTCCGGTTTACACCGTTCCTCCACGAACATAGTTCCTTTCAAATTACTGTGTGAATGAAATAAGCATCAAAACAATCCTTTCAGTTCTGCCTGTATTCCTTTATTCTTTCAAGAACCGACTGTAACTTGAGGTCTTTCCTTATGTCGTCGTTTAGTAGACGATGTCTCAAACTCCATCCCTTAACTGCTCTTAAAAAGTTCATTTCCGAGACCTGTGTTTCTTAAACATCTTTTTGCAGGAGAGTCCACGTTTCACATCCATACATTAAAGTCGGCACAGCCACGACCTTACAGAACTTTAGCTGTGTCTCTCTCTGTGTTTTATTCTTCAATAGTCGTCTTATTGTTCCACAGGTGTAAGTAAATTTGTTTAACTTTCTCTCGATATCGTTATCCTTCCTATATGAGATATCACGTCCCAAATAATTAAAATGTGACAGATACCTGCTCTAAAACACTATTATCAACTCAAATTACATGCTCAAATTACACTATGTAATTTTTGACGTTAAAAAAATGGTTAAGAATTAGAGTTTTTCAGGTTCACGTTTGTGCAATGCGTACTCGTTATGGTATTGCAAATCTCGATGCTTCTAACAGCGAAGTGCAGTGATTTGTTTTTGACAGATATGTTGCTAATAATGGGTGTGAATAGTCCTTCAAATCTTGTTAAGCAAGTGACGGTTACTGGCCAATTTTTTCGAATTATCTTATTATTATATTGCCTTATTTCAGTTCCGACATCTAGTAGCTATGTGACGTGTTTCCTCACATCATCAGACACATATATTTCTCATAAGAGATGGTAAAACATTAAAATTTGTAATTAAAGTAAACCACACATATCAACAATAAAAACAGATTTAAGTAGACGCTACTTGAACGGTGTCGTGTGCGGACGGACACTGACTTACAACAACGGTCCGCGCTTGCATCTGGCTACACATGAACTTTTATAGCGGTATCATACAGAGCATTAGATTGGAACTTGGTTTGGCCATATAATATGTAATTTCGGTTGGTTTCTAATACCTTGTATATTTCAAACTTTCCGACGGCATCCATAAATCTACCTTTTTACACATATGAAAGACTACATACTGAAAGAAGACTTAACATAAAATATAACATAACATATGAAAAGGTTCAAGATTCGTATGGAAGTCAGTGTAATTATGATTATTATTTATTAAATATTATTCAAAATTCGAATTTTTCGTTAAGATATCTTTCTTGGGTAAACGTTCATTAAATATTTTACAAAATGATATTCCTGTTTGGTCTATATAAAAAACAATGAGAATCGTTGCATGTAACCCTGTATACACCTGTTTTTTTCATTGAAGGTTTATCACATGTGTATCTAAGTGTTTGATATATAGTATTATTTGTGTAAAAAGCTACAGTTTCATTTACTTTTTTAAATGTATAATTACTATTTTGGAGACAATACTGCCATATGGAACCGATACGTATGTTGGTCTTGTTATGGTCTTTCAACGGTCTTGTAGGCTTGTCAGGTTGATTTTTAACCATATCATCTGTCACGGAACTCTTGTATCAACTGGCTATGGCTAGATATGCATAAAGACCAAGCCAGGTAGAAAGTAAATTGACTAATAATTTACTTATTCAACATTACATACGGTGCGGAAATATGGTCAGTAATAACAGCGAAAGAATAAATGATAACAGGGATAGAAGTGGATTTCAGAGAGCCGCAGATAAAATACGAATAGGTGAAAGTTATGAAGAACGAAAAAACGTGAGATAAACTGGAACCTCTTCCTGGAGGGAAGAAAAATCAGTTGGTAAAAGAGATCAATAGACGGTCACGAACATGGAAACAATAACGAAATGTGAGGGTTAAGATAGGTAAATAAAAAAATTAAAGAAGAGAATAAAATGAGTGTCAACAGCCGTGGAGGGCGGCACCGCCGTATGGAGAGAAAAGAGAGGGGAAAAAGACAAGAAGAAGAAGAAGAGGAAGAGTAAGGAGTGGAGGAGGAGGAGGAGGGGAAGAAGAAGAACAACAACAACAACAAGAATAAGAAAAAGAACAAGAACAAGATAAGGACAAGAAGAAGAAGAAACACAAATTTCAAAACGATTTCTTAAAATAGTTGCAACATTCAAATATATCTGAAATTTAGTTTTAGTAAGTGTGAAAAAAAATTCGTTCTTTATTTAAAAAAAAGAAACAAATTAAATAAGCTATCAAATCAAAAAGCAAACAGGACATGTTATTCGGTGAAAGAATAAACATTTAATTTTGTAACTGAAAACAAGTACAGTACATTGAAACCTGTCCTTACACGAGTACATACACGAGTCCTATAGTCGCCATACCTAAAAAGAATGGTAAGGTAAGGATCTGTTTAGACGCCCGAGAGATCAACAAAATGATCATAAATGACCGAACGTCACCGGGAGAAATTGAAGAGATATTAAAAAAGTTTCATGGCACCAAATACATAAGTACCTGGGATACTGTACGTGGGTACTGGCAGGTGGAGCTACACCCACACAGGAAATACATGGCATTTATGAAGTAGAATCAAGACCAGAAACCTCAACAGCCAGAAGACAAACACGAGTCGCTGAAGTGTTTGGCGACTGAGAAGAATAATGTGGCGAGACACAGTAACGAATGTAAATACTGTCGAGAAATGTGCAAAATAACACATGTAATGGAGGAGACAAAGTAAAGACGATAATTCTGGAGCGACCGCGTTGCAGGATGGATGTAGTCAAGGAGGGGCGAGGTAAAGGAGGCCATGGACATCCGACAAGTTGAATCAAGTCGTTACAGACGGTTATAACCGTGTGATTCAGTGTCCTAATTCAAGAGAAGAAGAAGAAGAAGAAGAAGAAGAAGAAGAAGAAGAAGAAGAAGAAGAAGAAGAAGAAGAAGAAGAAGAAGAAGAAGAAGAAGAAGAAGAAGAAGGAGAATATAGTTACATTTGGAAAGTTTTTTCCGACAATTTAGATTTTATTAAAGGCTGCCTAATAAGGTTAACAATTTCAATTTTCGAGAAGGCTTAATGCCATAAATTATGTACAGCAACATTTTATTATTTGGCCAAATCGCTGCCTGTTGTTGACTTAAAAAGAAACGCGCGCCAAAAGTGCTGTAACAAATCCGTTCAACTGAGGAAGAGCCGAGACAATCCAGTCACTGAGCTTGCTGCAGTGAATTGATAAATTACGTATTGCGAGCAGATTGCGTGCGATAGGAGCAACGCGAATAGTTAATTTGATCACGAGTGTGTTTGGAGCGAGGCCAGAACTGTGTCGCTGAAGCTAACTGAATTACACGCGACGCGAAGACACTGAAGACGAAAATTAATCCAATTAAACGGTGTAAATCATGGCACCAGTTTGTGTCGCGCCGGCACGAAAATAAATTTACCTCGTTTTGTTGTTTTTCTTCTTTTTTTATTTAAATACTAAGGAGCAGAACACTCAAAAAAGACTGTCAAAGTTTTAGTCTTTATGTAAAAAAAAACTTACTTTACTAAAGCTTCGAATTCACTACTATAAAGACTACTTACCAACAGAATCCGTAAAAACTACATTTCTAGTATATTGCTGAAAATTTTATGGAACGTGTAGATGAAGCTACACAGCGTCTCATGCAAGCTGTATGTAAATATACTGTTATGTAATACGGAACGTTCTACAAATATCTCGGCTATCCCAGCAGAGCCCAGCTGTAATGTGTGTGTGCGTACAGATTGCTGCTACTTTGAGATGAAAGACAATTACGTGACACATATCACGCGAGGCTGTTCCAGACCGTACCGAGGCTGTTCCAAGACACTGTGTTCAAGGCCAGACACGAAACTGTTTCTAGTGTATTCGAGAGCGCCTTTAATTTTTCTTTAAAGGTGTTGTTCTATGAGTCTATGAGTGTTTTATGAAGTATTTTCAGTTATAATGTTATTTCAGATTGTTTTTATTTTCCTTGGCTGTTTTTCGGAGACAGTAAAAGACTATTAGTATTAATACGGGGTCAAAATGTCCTTCGACGTTGTCCGATGGCCAGCCTCCATCATTGCTGTCGTTGCAGTTTTCATAGTTTATCCTCTGTCGAACATTAATCTTCTTATGCTCCCTATTCATATTTTCTTGGTTCTTCCTTCCTTTCTGTGCTCTCTAGGTATCCATCCCATTGTTCTCTTTGGTAGTCGGTCTTGTCCCATTTTTTGTACGTCTCCGTAACAGATTAGTTGTTTTTCTTCAATGCAGTCGATGATTTTGTCTTTTGTACGCCCATTTCTTCTTTGATCGTTTCATTTAGCCTTGCAGTTCTAGCAGCTCGTCTCAAAGCATCCATTTCTGTAGCTTATAACTTTCTTTTTACCTGTTCTTTTATTCTCCACGTTTCGGATCCGTACATCAACGTGCTATTAATCATACCATCGTACATTCTTTTCTTTCTTTCTTTTTCAATTTCTATGCTCCATAGAATCCCACTTAATGTTCTAATTATTTGTTTTGCTTCGTTTATTCTTGATTATATTTCAACATCATCTATTCCTTCTTGATTAAAGTTTATTCCTAAGTATTTCTACCTGTTGCATTTTTCAATACGTTCGTTGTTTTCTAAGATTAAATCTACTGTTCCTTCTTCGACACACAGATACTGCGTTTTTTCTATGTTCATCAGTAATCCCCATTTTTCATAACCTCCCTTCAGTTTACGTGTCATCTATTCCCTGCCCAAGACTCTGATCCGTATATAATTATGGTAAGAATTATTTTTCTGAACATTTCACCTCTTGTTTCTTTCGGGACAGATTGGAATAGACAAAGAAATACAGGTATGGAGAACCATACATGACTTCCATATTCTAAGAGTTACATTTAAAGTCATTTTCGAAATGAAATATTTCCATAGAAACTACTTCTTTCTTCAGTCTTAACCTCAGTAACGTATACCACCTCACGTTTGCGCACTCGATTTTCACTGACGATGGCAGTCGATGGGACTGTCGAAACGTCTGGTTTTGCAGAAAACACTGGACCACGGCCAAACAGCCCGGGAAGGAATTTTAACAAAAACTACTTTTTTGTTGCCGATAACGTAGTACACATAAAAAATTATCCCCTCCCCCTTCAACTATAATTTTCATTTATAGAAAATTACTCCCTCCCCATTCAACTACCCTTTTTAGTTATAGATATTTTATCTACCTTCCTACAGTGAATTATTATGACATTCTTTTAAGGTTAATTTATTTGTCAAAATTAAGTACTTTACTCTTGTTGAAACGTAAAACGTTGCAGGTAAACTACCTCTCTCCCTAAACCGATCTTCACCAAAATCAATGGGCCTCGAGTCCTACAACTCGGGTACATATGGGAAAAATTATTTTAATCTGTTTGAATTTGCGGCAGTTGTAGTTCGCCATAGAAAAAATCACACACACACACACACACACACACACACACACACACACACACACACACACACACACACACACACACACACACACACACACACACACACACACACACACACACACACACACACACACACACACACACACACACACACACACACACACACACACACACACACACACACACACACACACACACACACACACACACTTCGGAAAATGACTTTTCTTCATGTTTTGAGGGTAGCACAATCAGAATCAGCCCTTATCTCGAACACGATTTCCATGGAACACCTTACGGAACATGGAAGTAAACATTGTATCGCATCATTCTCGAACGGAAAGGAGCAGGGAGGACAGGAGCTAAATTCAGCGATCTGCATACGTTAATTAAAGCCCAGTATTAAACGCGACGTAGGTGAAAGAGAAATATCGACACCGTAAGTCTTGTAATGGGGGGGGGGGCAGGAGCTCTGCAGCGGCGGCCGCAGTTGATAGAACGGTTCGCGGTTATCCGTGCTATCAATCTGTAAAGACAACAGACATACCACTGCAGACAAATTGCAGCACCAAACTAATGTTCCGATTGCACGGTTTAATGGTCTGCGTTCGCTTCATTAAACCACTGTTACTTGTCAGGAATAATTACACTAACACGGAGGCGAACGATCGAAAACACATTCAGAAGTACGGACAAGCGCGAGCGAATTCTAACTAACCTTAGTACTCACAGTGTTACGTCGGTCTCATTTGTCAGTGGGAAACAAAATACAAGATACATATAATACATACAAAATATATGATAAACCAATGAAGTCACTAAAAACCAACTTTAATTATCACAATTAACAATTTGTAATCAACAAAACAGTCTCTTTCAAGAATTCAACAATAATTGTCCACACGCAATAATAATGTCAACTATAAAGAATTCCGCACTAATAACAATACTTCGCTACAATACGTCTACAAACACTCGGTCCGCGCTAAAAGAAATCGCTCAACTCTACTGAACTGACAAGCTGACTGCTATGGCTTTTTATACGTAACGCACGCCTTATAGAAATTTTCCATCCTCACTTCAAGACACTTAATGCGTATCTCAACTGTTCTTAAATACAGTGGAACCTACTTGTGAGCGGCCTTGACTGGGGCAACACCTGCCACACTGTCGGGGGGGGGGGGAAATGTTCTAGGCTGTTCGTTAGGCATCTCGATACAATAGTTTCATTTATTAATTGCCTATAATTTATTAGACATAACTCATCTGTATATCTATTTTTGGACACGTCTGACGATGACTTTTGAACGCATCAACCGATTTTTGTAAAACTTGGACATCGCGTTCTTAAAAATTCATTCCCGGGCTGTTTGGCCGTGGTCCGTTGTTTTTAAATAAAACAGACGTTTCGACAGTGCCGTCGACTGCCATCATCAGTGTAAAATTCGAGCTTCGCTAAACGTAGTGTGGTAGACGTTAGTGACCACAGTACTGTGGTTAAGGCTGGAGAAGTCCCGTGAACACCACTCATACTTATAAATTCCCTAAGTGTCACGATACAGTCATAACACCAGCCAATCACAAAGAAGAACGTATATTGTAATAGACCGCTTTTATGGTGTAATCTAATCAAGCCCCACTGTTTGGGCTAGCCACTTGGTCACCAGACCGCTGTATGCCGGTCGTTACAAAAGAATAAAATGTATATGGAAAATTCAATAAAAATAGAATTTTCAAATAATAAAATAATTTTGTTATGTTAATAAATGTGTTTAAATGAGAAATACATCTGTTTTAAAAAGGTTCTGTAAAATTTTAATAACAGGTAGGTATTTATTGACCGTCGAGCACTTCTTGAAGATTTGAATCAAGTCTGGAGTTAAATAGATTAACTCCAGGTAATAATCGATTGGTGACTTTTCTGACTGGTCCAATATCTTGTTCTGTTCAGATAGAATATATTCTTCTTACTTAAGTCCTTCAGCCTTATAAATACCCTTAAATTACCCTGTGAAATAAGTAACAGATACGAAATAATGGAAATATAAAGATTTATTGACAATTTAAAATAAATAATCGATATTTTATCGATGGAGAGCAATTATCGACTCTGTCTCGGGAATTATCGACTGTGTCATACAGAACAAATTTATGATTATTATATTAAAAGACAGGTTCTTTGAGCGATTAGAATTAATAGTCAGAGAAGGGTGACGAGAAAGTATAACATTAACAATTAAAAATAAATACAATAATTACTATTCAATAGTATTTAAATAATTCCAGTATATGATATTGTAATAAATGTTTTGTCAAACCAATGAAGACTGACGTCACTGCAATGTAGTAAGCAGACTCCGTTTTCAAGATGGCCGCTACTCGGGTTGGTCTAGGTTACTGCAAATGCGTCGTGTCAGAAAATCACAATAAAATTACCCTTATTAAGGTTTAAAATGTCCCCGCACTGGTGTAATATGTCTGTTAATCTATTTGGTGTATTCTGGTGAAGTGTTCTGTGTAAACTTGTGTTAGTTAGTTTATTTTCTATGTGTTCAACTTCTGCGGTTAAGTTCTCAGGTTATGGTTAGGAATTGCAGAATGAATCAGTTTAATTATAATGTTTTATTTGTTTTTATCACTCGTATTATAGAGTTAAGTGTTTGTTTTCACTATTGTCGTGAATGTATTAACAGCTTTAGCTTTAAAAAGTGTCTAATCCGTCTAACTCTCGTTCACTTATTTCAATGGCTAAACGCTAGTACCATTTTCAACTCGATTTAAAGAAAACGTTCTTTACACAACTGTCCAGCTTGATATTCAACAAAAGACTAATTAACTTGGTCATAAATCTGGCCCAGTTAATCCTTGAAAAAGTATTGTTAACATATTTCGACTTCCCATACACATTAGAAAATATTACATTATATATGGAATTTATCTATTTTATTCCTTACTTTTATGAATTATTAACCTTATTATTGGTTTAATCATCTCATTCTCTTTAAATTGATGTATTATAGTCCATATCTGTGGACATTTTGTGGAAATTAACAAATTTTGTTCACATTTTGGAAATACAGGCTCAAAATTGGATTTCCGTCTTTATATAAAATTCCTCCATTTTAAATATTATTAATACTATTATAATAAATTTTAATTAGTCATATTCCTCTTCTTTCCTTAAATACATATAAATTACACCTTTGAACTGGTTTTTCGTGTTAATCTGTAAATTTGACATTGCTCTTTAAAATTAATTAATTTATATATTTTGAAAATTTACAATGTTTTAAGGTATATTTCCTTATTATCATTTTAACTCATAGGATCATTCCTAGTAGTGGTTAATTGAGTTATCTTATATAAATCTTGGTAGTTTACAGGATTTATAAGTGAATTATACTAGTTTATATTGGTTCTGTGATTTCACCAAATGGCCTAGATTTTAGAATTTTATATTTCTTTCTTTCTCAAATAATTTAAACTTAATTCCACCTCTGACTTTACATAATTACAATTATATGAAAATAACATGGTTTATAACTTATTGTGTGGTGTAGTAGTTAATTAACACTACAGTTATTAAAATAATTAATTATGAACATTATTTAGCAATCTGCACAATTTAACATATTGCAGATATGGCTTGAACATATATCTTTTAACTATTCTTGAGCTAACATAGCATACCTATTAGAACATTATTAATGGTATGTAGGTTATTATTTATCAAACATAATTCTTTTTAAAACACATAACATAAATCTTATTTTCTAATAAACCTTACAAATACATTTATCAACACATTGATTTTAGGACTGTGAATAAACAGTCTATTTAAACATTTTACACTTATTAATACTATATTAATACCAGTCCTTTCTGGTTTAAACCATTATTATTGTGATCCCCTACATCAGTAAACATTAACTCCCATACTCTATTTATTATCATTTTTTACAAATGTCTTGTAAATAAAGATTTACATTAAAATAATAAAATACTGGAAATCTTCCATTTTATTATTTTATTATGCTGCTTATTATTAGATATTAAAGTTGTGATATAGCATACTGATAAGTTATAGTATCACCAACTTTAAGTTTATTGCTTTTTTTTTTTTTTTTAAAACACTTACACAAATTCACTTTCACTGTTGGTTCTGATATTTTGAGTCTTATTATCTCAGACCAGACCTTTAGTAATCATGGACCGTTAAGACTAGTTTATTTTCTTTATTACACAATAGCTTTAGTCGGTGCACTTCTTATAACGCTATACAGCACTTTAGTTTTCTCAATAATTACATTTTATAGGATTTTGGGTATGTTATACTTTCTTTTGCATAGTTTTTGTGGGTTTGGGGTTGATAGTAGTTTATATAATAATAGGTTTTACTACGGTGTTTCTTTCATACTATTTCTTCCTCTCCTCCTGTCTTCTTTCTTGTCCTTCTTCGTATCTTCCTTCTGGTCTTCATTCTTGTCCTTCTTCTAGTCTTCATTCTTGTCCCTCGTCTAGTCTTCACTCTTCTGGTCTTCCTTCCTCATTCTTGGGTAAACCAAGGTACTTGGTGTTATCTCGACTGAGGTTTGGTTTGGAGTATTTAATTTATTCACTGATACTGACTTTATTCTTCTATACAGGTTTCAGGGTATTGTTTTCTTCCTGTTCACAAACTTTATTCTTCCCTCTTCTTGTTTTTGGGGTATTTTGGTATTCACCACTCTTTAATTGAGTCTCTTTTTTCTTGATATGGTCTTATATAATTGGTTTACTGCTCTGAGCTTCCTGGGTAACTTACTGATATGATACTATGAGTTGCTTCGATACTTTCTTTGGTTTCTTAAAACAGTGGTTTTTATATATAATGTAATGAGGATTTCTATTTTATCGTGTTTCACTCCTCTGATTTATTTAAATGTCATTCAATATTATTATAACATTTGTTGGTGTAATTAAACTTTATGATTTCACATGACTTAAAATGTAGTGGATTTTCTGTCACGCTACAGAATGCCCTTCTCCAGAAGTAATTTTTTCAGACTATACTTGCTTTGTCTGAAACAATTGCTTATGATAATTATTCAAGGTTGGTTATTATTCTGGACTTCCTTCCATTTTAAAATTTTCTTATTTATATTTGAGTTTATATCATTCTCACTTGATCTTCCTTGATAGTAATAGTCATCTGAGTTTCATATTTATTATTTCATTTTCACATTTCTTCTTAGTATTTTCTCCTTGGGATATTTCCTCCCTATCGTTCCCTACTTTGTGAGCTGGTTCAGTTCAGAGAGGCACTGTACGCTACTTTCCTCTGCTGTCCAATACTTCACACATATTTGAGTACAGAGGCAAATCATCTCTGCTCAAAAAACATATTAATCCTGCTGGAATTATCTTCAGACAGATTAAAAAATTATTCAGAATAGTACACATTTGTTACTATTTAAAAAATATCTTTGGTATACTTCACTTATTACTTATTATACTTCTCAGAGATTTTAATATTTCTATCTCAGTTGTTCTTCTGACTCATTATCTGGATGTTCCTTTCATTTGATATTATGGTAGGAAGCTCTTCTATTATTACATTTTTCAACCTTTCTTATCATATAAATCTTTTGGTTATAAATTCTTTATTACCTTCTGTTTTTTTTTATTATAATCTGCATTATTTATAGTAGCATATCTTTATGACATTTTTAGACTGTTTCTTCGTTCTTAAATTTCCACTTGTTCTATTTTCTAGAATTTTTATAACTGTCATTATCATAATTGTCATTTAATTCATAAATCATTTTATATTAATGCGTTTAATTACATAAATCTTTGACATTATTTACACATTATTCCTGTCATTGCTATTATACTTGCGAATGATGGTTTTTTATTAATTTCATAATGAGGTCATAATTTCTCCTTATACCACTTCAAAGTTTCATTATCTCATAATTCCAAAGAAGTTTTTGTACTTTATTATTCAATCACTCAAATCGTATTAGAGAATTTTTTTCTTTTTTATTTCCTTTAGCATCATATTATGGAAAGGTTTTTACTCTTCATATTGAACTTAGACATGATCATATTGTCCAGAATTATTTGTTTTAATTCTAAATCTGTTTCCTTTTACTCATCCCATTATGATCCTTTGTTACCATGGTAATTATATTCTATGCTTACCATAAATATGGTATGAAATCTCTTCTGTTTATCTCACCAAAGTGTTTTATATATAATTGGTTGGTAAGTTGTACTTATACTTGTTTTGGGAAACTTGATTTATACATAATTGAAAATTCACTCTTCTTATATTATTCCATAAATTTTTCTCAAATAATTTGTATGTAAGGTGGGCTTACATGTGTTTTGGCTGGTTTTATTTTTCTAAATTCTCTTGGTATTATTGTCAAAATGTTTCTCTTCAAATAAATATTTAGTAAGCTGTCCTTACTTGTTTTTGACTTTAGATGGTTTTATTTCTAAATTCTCTCCTTCTTTATTATTATATTATAGCCATAAAGTTTTTCTTCAAATAATTATTTATGTAAGATTGGCTTACAAGTGTTTTAGAATTTTGAGGATTTTAAATTCTATCTTATTCTTATGCATATCTTCTAAATGGTTTTCCTTTAAATAATCTTGATGTAAGGTTGGCTTACATGTATTTTGGAATTTTGGGGATTTTAATCATAAAATTTCTTCATGGATGCCTGGTTAAAGACACCCTTGACTTTATTTGAACTCATTTCCTTGATTTCGTAGGTGTTGTTGTTATTGTCCTTTGAGACAATATAGGGACCAGTGTACAGGAGCAATAACTTTTTTGTTATCCCCTCTAAGGAACTGGGTAATTCCCTATTCTTCAACAACACCTTCTCTCCAACGGTATAATGGATAACCTTACCCATACTTTTATTGTATTTCTTCCGCCGTTTCTCCTGATCTTCGGCCACCTTATTACAAAATTGAATTTTATCAAATCTATATTTATGTTCTCTGGGGAACTCCAAGATATCTTCAATCTCTCTAGGGGGTTGTCTCTCGTACATTGCGGAGTATGGGGTTATTCCTATGGCTGGATGGTAGGCCAGGTTGAGGAATTCTTCAGTGGCCTCCAAGTATTCTTGCCACCTTCTCTGCTGATCATGGCAATACGTTCTTAATAGGCGCCCCACCTCTCGCAAGACTCTTTCGGCCGGGTTACTGCTCGGGTGGTATACGGATGTCTTGTATGTATGAACCCCCATGGACAGCAGTGTATCCCGCCATTTCCTCCCCTTGAATTGCGTTCCGTGGTCGGTTATGATCGATACCGGTTTTCCGACGGTTGGGAAGTACTGGTCGATCAGGATATTAAGAACTTTATTCGTAGTCGCCCGATTCGCTGGGTATAGCTTCACGAACTTGGTATAATGGTCCATAATGATGACGATATATTTGTATCGGTGGCGGCCTCCACTGCGGGGAAATGGCCCGCAGATATCCAGGAATACCTTCTCAAGTTTAGACTGCGATGTTATTGGAATCATCTGCCCTTCTCTTTTCTCGTTATTAGTTTTTACGAGTTGGCAAATGCGACAGTTTCTAATATACCTCCGTACCTTCCGATTGATGTCTTTGATATAGCAGCTCTCTTCCAGGGTGTTTACCACCTTTAAAGCGCCCATATGCCCATATCGAACATGATATTTGATCAATATCTCTTTCTCGATATGGGTCGGAATTATTACCTTCCATTCCTCCTTATATAATGATGGTTTGGAAAACAGGATTCCCTTATGTATAGTGTAATATTGGGAGATTGTCTCATCCCCTGCTTCCAATCTTGAGATAATAGAAATCAATTTCGGGTCAGCTTGTTGGTGTGTGCTTAGTTGTTCCAGAACTGATTGTAGACCGGCGCTGCTGCTGAGAATATGGTACACCTTCAGAATACTCTCCTTCTCCCCCTCGAACGTCTGCTTGTCAATGTCAACTCTAGACAATACGTCCGCGACGACATTCTTCCTTCCGGGGATATACTCCCACTTAAGGTCGTATTCTTGCAGCAATAGTATCCACCGCGTTAACCTTCCATGGCTCAGCTTACATCTCTTAAGGAACGAGATAGATTTATGGTCTGTCCGGACGGTAACGGGATAACCAAGAATAAATGTACGGAACTTTCCGCACGCGAACACGACACTCAATAACTCCTTTTCTGTCACGTGATAGTTTTTCTCACTCTGGTTCAGAGCTCTGCTGGCAAAACAGATTACAAGATGCTCGCCCTCCTCATCCTCTTGATATAAAGTAGTGCCGAGGCTGATGTCACTGGCATCACAATTAAGAAAGAAAGGCTTGTTAAAATCTGGATGGCGGAGTATAATGTGTTTAAGGAATTTTTGTTTTATGAGAGTCAATATGTTTTGTTGTTCATTACCCCAGATCCATTTATTTTTAGATGACAGTTGCGGCTGAAATCTGGCAGTCAGTTCGGAGTACTTTTCCTGGAACTTGCGGTAGTAATTACAGAGTCCCAGGAACGACTGTAACTGCCTTCGATTCTTTGGTGTAGGAAAGTTTTGAATTGCTTTGACTTTTTCAGCCGACGGTGAGATTCCCTTATCATTTAATATGAAGCCCAAGAATTGTATCTCTTTAGCAATAAAATGAGACTTTGCTAACTTCAGAGTAATATTGTTTGCTGCTAGTTTCTGTAAGACGTGTTCCACACGGTAGCAGTGTTCCTCCCAAGTTTCTGAGGACACTAGCAAGTCATCGACGTATACGGTGGTGAATTTTAGTGCTTCTTGGCCAAGTATCTGATCCATGCAGTGCACAAAGACTGCGACTGAGTTTACCAGTCCGAAGGGCTACCTCTTAAACTGGTAGTTCCGCCCTTCGAATATAAAGGCCAGATACTGGCGACTCTGTGGATGTAATTCCACCTGCCAGTATCCGCACACCGTATCCCAGGTAGTGAAGTATTTGGTACCGTGGAATCGTTTTAAGATCTCATCAATCTCACCGGGCGAAGTCCTGTCATTTATGATCATCTTATTTATTTCGCGCGCATCTAAACATAAACGGACTTGTCCGTTTTTCTTAGGAATAGCCACGATAGGACTTGTGTAAGGGGAATGGCTACTCTCTATAATGTCACGGTTATTCATTTGCTCTATTTCAGCTCTTACTGCTTGCTTTCGTGATTGCGCAATGGGGTAAGACTTCCGGTTAAAGTCTACAGTATCTCGGAATTGTAGAGTACACTGGAAACTCTTCACTTTACCGGGCTCATCAGAAAAGACTCATTTATATTTATTGTATATGTCTATTAATTTGTTCGCTTGGTTTGTTGTTAAACCTTCGCCAGTTATACCGCTCCGGAAATCCCTGATCTCCTGGATTTTTTGCGACCATAATTCTTCATTGGAGGTGTCGTCTATTCTCTGTTCAATTATGGATGTTGGATGGATGTAATTAATTTTTCGGATTTGCTGATGGATACTATTGGGAACGACTTGGTCACTACCCACCAAGTTCGCCGTCCAAGTATGTCCGTTAGAAAACAGCGACAATGTTTCAGTTCTTAGATCAATGATGGCGGAATTCCTCCTAAGCACATCACACCCGACCAGTATATTAAATGGCAGACCGCTCGCCACCAAGAATTCCATGTCAATCGCTATACCACAGCTCATCACACTGGCGGAGACTTGTCTACGTATAGTTTTGTTTTGTCGGCCGGTTGCTCCCAACAAAACAATATTATTCAACGGCAATGTTGGTAAAGTTCTCCCGCACTCTTGCTGTATCCTCTCCAGTTCCGTCGTACTTATTATTGACACGTTCGACCCAGTATCGATCATTAACTTGGCTGGGATGCCCTCTACCTTGGCGTCAACATGTATAATTTCATTATTGAAGTTATTGGTGGGACTCCTGTTATCCTCTTCCAATAACTCCTGTCTGATGTCCTTCAGGTAGTTGCACCCGATGATTGTAATACGATTGTGATTATTCTCAAAATTGCACTCATTATCATTATTATACCCAGTAGTCAGAAGCAGTAACGGGTTCTGGCGATTTATTACTGCCTGTGCCCGTTTAAAGGCTCGGCATCATTGTTCCTTTGAGCCATACTAGTCGATGCCTCATTCGGGATGCTCAGAGTGGTTACCTGCCGATCTGTCCTATGGTCTTCCGGTCGTTCATGGTGCGACCTCTGTTCAGTGTTGTCCAAACTATTGCTCCTACGCGTCGGATAGTACCTCGGTTGGTCCCGTTCTAGGCTCCTCCGCCTTTCTTCGTATCCGCGGTAACTGTTTCGTCGATTGTGGTTGAATCCTCGCTGTCTTCCATCTGTGGCTCGTATGAAGTTCACTCTAGGGCGAGGAAACCTATTATTATTAAAATTACCATTATTGGGACCCGCACGATTAGTATTATTAGGGTAAGGACTATTACCATAATTGGGGCTTCTCTGACTATTTACGTTATTAGGGTAGGGATTGCGGTTACCCTGATAACCATTAGAGGGTCGATTCGGGTTTTACTGGTTGGGACCCGTATTATTATTATCATTGTAATTAGTATTATTTACATTATTTCCATTATTAGAATTGTTATTTCGCGGGTATGCCCGACCTCCTTGGTACCCAGTATTTATGTGGTTCGTACCCTGGTTATTGTTTTGGTACGTCCTTGGTTCGGGCCCATCACTTCTTCTACGACTCTGCCGGTAGTAATCTTCATTTTCATAATTTTCTAGGAGTTCTGTCATCGCCTGGATGGTTTTTATCTGGCTGCCCCTCCTTGCACGAATCACCTCCTCATCATAATGGTAAGGCAGCTTGTTTATTAGGCATTCCTCCGGTATGGCTGGTTCTAAGTGCTTGGCCATACACACTTTGCCGAGGAAATAAGCTGTCATTGAGCTGCCGACTTGTGGTTTATAGCGGCCATGGCATATATTATCTCTGATTAGATTTTGCGTGGTCTCTGACCAGTACTTGGCTTTGAACAGGCTCTTGAATTGTTCATAATTGTCGATGTCGCTCCGGTTGGCCATCCACCAATGGTCATTCACCTCCCGAAACGACTCGTCAAGGATTTCTCTGCTCTGGACCCATCGGTTCCCTCGGTGTTTCTCGAGGTACTCCTCTATTCGTGCCAAGAACTCCATAGGCTTCCGTTTGTATTGCCGGAAATTAAGCCATTCTCTGTTCTCTGACATGGGGAAATTGTGATATCCCGATGGTCTGTTTCTTATTAACTCTATTTCCTCCTGGCTCTGACGCGCCTGTCCGGTTATATTCACCATAGCGGCCTCCACGCCGTCACATCTTTCTGTTACTTGGGTCCTCACTTTATTTACTTCCTCCAAGGTAAATTTTTTTGTCTCCTCCACTTTTGTTTTCTGTAGTTCTTGAACCTGAGTAATCTCCTTAGTTATTACTTCTCGGACTTCCAGCACTTCGTTTTCTGTTTGACGACATCTTTCGTCTACTTCTCGGATCTGCTGGTTAACAACCACAACTTCCTGTTCTAATTTCTTTACAATGGACTTCTTCGTATCGGTTATCTTTTTATTTATCTCCTCCTTGGCTAACTCAATCCTCTCGTCTAACTTATTCATGTTCTCTTGGTTAACCTCCCTTAACTCTTCTCTCAGCAATTGATTGTCCCCTCTCAATTCTTCCAATCTTTCCCCCATCGTCTCTTCCATTTTCCTGTTATTTTCCCTTAATTCGTCCTTTAGTTGTTGGTTGTCACTTTCTATTTTCTTACTGGTTTCTTCCATCTTCTCTTCCAAATTCTTATTATTTTCTTCCATCTTCCTTTCCATCTTTTTACTCAAGGATTGGTTGTCCCTTTTCAAGTCTTCCATTTTCTTATTCAAAGATTGGTTGTTTTCCTCCATCTTCTCTTCTAAATTCTTACTGGTTTCTTCAATCTTCTTATTGGTATTTTCTATGCTTTTATTTATTCCGCCTAAGTCTTCCTTGGTTGAATCCATTTTCTTACTCATTGATTTGTTATCCTCCTTTGTGGATTCCATTTGCTTACTCAACTGTAAGAACATTTCCATGATCTTATCCATTTTGCTTTCTTCAGTAGTCATAGATTTTTCTACTTCCTTGTCTGGGACATTGGCTTCCCCTGTTTGCGTTGTTACTTCAGGTTGTTCCTCGGGTGGTGCGGGTTGTTTCGGTTCCACTCGGATTAGTAACACTTCCGGATCTTCCACGGGTGTTGCCTCCTTATCCCCCATGTCAACCTCTTTTTCGGCCTCTGCCGCCCTCTTTTTCGATGTAGCTCGTCTTTGCATCTTTCTCTGTCTCTATTTAATAATCGCTGCCAAGCTTAGATTGTTAAGCCCTCTAAGTTGGACGCCACTTTGTAATAGACCGCTTTTATGGTGTAATCTAATCAAGCCCCACTGTTTGGGCTAGCCACTTGGTCATCAGACCGCTGTATGCCGGTCGTTACAAAAGAATAAAATGTATATGGAAAATTCAATAAAAATAGAATTTTCAAATAATAAAATAATTTTGTTATGTTAATAAATGTGTTTAAATGAGAAATACATCTGTTTTAAAAAGATTCTGTAAAATTTTAATAACAGGTAGGTATTTATTGACCGTCGAGCACTTCTTGAAGATTTGAATCAAGTCTGGAGTTAAATAGATTAACTCCAGGTAATAATCGATTGGTGACTTTTCTGACTGGTCCAATATCTTGTTCTGTTCAGATAGAATATATTCTTCTTACTTAAGTCCTTCAGCCTTATAAATACCCTTAAATTACCCTGTGAAATAAGTAACAGATACGAAATAATGGAAATATAAAGATTTATTGACAATTTTAAATAAATAATCGATATTTTATCGATGGAGAGCAATTATCGACTCTGTCTCGGGAATTATCGATTGTGTCATACAGAACAAATTTATGATATATTATATTAAAAGACAGGTTCTTTGAGCGATTAGAATTAATAGTCAGAGAAGGGTGACGAGAAAGTATAACATTAACAATTAAAAATAAATACAATAATTACTATTCAATAGTATTTAAATAATTCCAGTATATGATATTGTAATAAATGTTTTGTCAAACCAATGAAGACTGACGTCACTGCAATGTAGTAAGCAGACTCCGTTTTCAAGATGGCCGCTACTCGGGTTGGTCTAGGTTACTGCAAATGCGTCGTGTCAGAAAATCACAATAAAATTACCCTTATTAAGGTTTAAAATGTCCCCGCACTGGTGTAATATGTCTGTTAATCTATTTGGTGTATTCTGGTGAAGTGTTCTGTGTAAACTTGTGTTAGTTAGTTTATTTTCTATGTGTTCAACTTCTGCGGTTAAGTTCTCAGGTTATGGTTAGGAATTGCAGAATGAATCAGTTTAATTATAATGTTTTATTTGTTTTTATCACTCGTATTATAGAGTTAAGTGTTTGTTTTCACTATTGTCGTGAATGTATTAACAGCTTTAGCTTTAAAAAGTGTCTAATCCGTCTAACTCTCGTTCACTTATTTCAATGGCTAAACGCTAGTACCATTTTCAACTCGATTTAAAGAAAACGTTCTTTACACAACTGTCCAGCTTGATATTCAACAAAAGACTAATTAACTTGGTCATAAATCTGGCCCAGTTAATCCTTGAAAAAGTATTGTTAACATATTTCGACTTCCCATACACATTAGAAAATATTACATTATATATGGAATTTATCTATTTTATTCCTTACTTTTATGAATTATTAACCTTATTATTGGTTTAATCATCTCATTCCCTTTAAATTGATGTATTATAGTCCATATCTGTGGACATTTTGTGGAAATTAACAAATTTTGTTCACATTTTGGAAATATAGGCTCAAAATTGGATTTCCGTCTTTATATAAAATTCCTCTATTTTAAATATTATTAATACTATTATAATAAATTTTAATTAGTCATATTCCTCTTCCTTTCCTTAAATACATATAAATTACACCTTTGAACTGGTTTTTCGTGTTAATCTGTAAATTTGACATTGCTCTTTAAAATTAATTAATTTATATATTTTGAAAATTTACAATGTTTTAAGGTATATTTCCTTATTATCATTTTAACTCATAGGATCATTCCTAGTAGTGGTTAATTGAGTTATCTTATATAACTTTCTGGTTTAAACCATTATTATTGTGATCCCCTACATCAGTAAACATTAACTCCCATACTCTATTTATTATCATTTTTTACAAATGTCTTGTAAATAAAGATTTACATTAAAATAATAAAATACTGGAAATCTTCCATTTTATTATTTTATTATGCTGCTTATTATTAGATATTAAAGTTGTGATATAGCATACTGATAAGTTATAGTATCACCAACTTTAAGTTTATTGCTTTTTTTTTTTTTTTTTTTTAAACACTTACACAAATTCACTTTCACTGTTGGTTCTGATATTTTGAGTCTTATTATCTCAGACCAGACCTTTAGTAATCATGGACCGTTAAGACTAGTTTATTTTCTTTATTACACAATAGCTTTAGTCGGTGCACTTCTTATAACGCTATACAGCACTTTAGTTTTCTCAATAATTACATTTTATAGGATTTTGGGTATGTTATACTTTCTTTTGCATAGTTTTTGTGGGTTTGGGGTTGATAGTAGTTTATATAATAATAGGTTTTACTACGGTGTTTCTTTCATACTATTTCTTCCTCTCCTCCTGTCTTCTTTCTTGTCCTTCTTCGTATCTTCCTTCTGGTCTTCATTCTTGTCCTTCTTCTAGTCTTCATTCTTGTCCCTCGTCTAGTCTTCACTCTTCTGGTCTTCCTTCCTCATTCTTGGGTAAACCAAGGTACTTGGTGTTATCTCGACTGAGGTTTGGTTTGGAGTATTTAATTTATTCACTGATACTGACTTTATTCTTCTATACAGGTTTCAGGGTATTGTTTTCTTCCTGTTCACAAACTTTATTCTTCCCTCTTCTTGTTTTTGGGGTATTTTGGTATTCACCACTCTTTAATTGAGTCTCTTTTTTCTTGATATGGTCTTATATAATTGGTTTACTGCTCTGAGCTTCCTGGGTAACTTACTGATATGATACTATGAGTTGCTTCGATACTTTCTTTGGTTTCTTAAAACAGTGGTTTTTATATATAATGTAATGAGGATTTCTATTTTATCGTGTTTCATTCCTCTGATTTATTTAAATGTCATTCAATATTATTATAACATTTGTTGGTGTAATTAAACTTTATGATTTCACATGACTTAAAATGTAGTGGATTTTCTGTCACGCTACAATATTAGAGGCTAGCAACACAGAGTATAGTGTTCTGAACTTGTTCGTAGAAAGACAAAATTACAAGTACTAAGAAAACATTACAAGTCTGTAACTTGAATGAAAGATTAGAAGATTGTAAACAACAATGGAAGGAACACTTAAAAAGAATGTCAGAATCAAGACTGGCCTATGAACCTATAGGACACAGGTGTGTAGGGAGATCCGGGAAGAGGTGGCTGGAGGATCTTTGAAGGCGGAACAGGCAGCACCTTGCTTATGCCGCGATGTGAAGATGATGGTGATGATGACGTTTCAGGAAGCTTATATCAAATTGTAAACGTCTGTTTCCGAATGAATTTCTATTTCTGTTTATCTTATAAAAGGGTATCATGCGGACGTTTGAGAGGAAAATTTGAGGGAGGGAGTTTTAATCCTCAGAAAACCCCCTGCAGTCGCGTCGCCCATGTGCAGACAGTACCTAAAACCACACACTTATAAGGAAATATCTTACTGTGCGATAAGCAAATTGATTACGTATCAGTAAAATGTACTTCATAGGCTTACTCGGCCGCAGTCAATGTTGTTAAAATTCATTCCCGGGCTGTTTGGCCGTAGTCTGTTGTTTTCACCAAAAACAGACGTTTCGTCAGTGCCATCGACTGCCATCATCAGCTCAAACCACAGTATTGTGGTCACTAACGTTTACCACCTTACGTTAGCGAAACAGCGAAACTTCGAATTTTACACGGATGATGGTAGTCGATGGCACTGCCGAAACGTCTGTTTTTGGTGAAAAAATGGACCACGGCTGAACAGCCCGGGAATTAATTTTAACAACGTATCAGCGAAAGTTTCGCCATGGCATTGGGTAAGTTTACATTTAAATTCATATTAAATAAATTTTGTATATCTCCTTTTGAGAACGTCGTTAAGTCAACACGACTAGTGAGTGATAAATCTTGGCAACACTTCTCCACATACGGTTCGGCGCAATTCACGCACACTGGGCCGGCGTAAAACTTTTCTAATTTTCTGGGCCTCTTGGATTGATAACACACGCCTATCAGCGGTCCGGGTGGGGTGTAGTACCATTACTGCTGAAGTTTCGCAATTCCAGTGATACATACACGGGTCTTAGTACTGCTTTTATTACTAACCGAGGATGGGTGGTGGACCCGCGGAATCGCTGTGCTGTCATATTACCGTTCGTTGATAATAAACATTTTTAAAAAGTATATTTGTAGCGTGAAATAACTTGAAACCCATCAGTTAATATTTAAATAGAATTTTCAAATAACTAGGGCCTACACTGCAAGTGGATTTATTTTCACCTGACGCACGTTTCACAGAAATTATTCTGTATCTTAAGTGGTTATTTCTTGAACTTTAATTTAATGTTTCGCTTACAATAGAGTTAACGGATAATCGATTTTACTTCGATTCCATTTTCGATTGTTTATGTAGTCAGCTATTTATTATATATTTAATGTTTTATTATTCTAATAATGTATGATTTTAAATTGTTTTGTTATTATTTGAATTTGTTCTTTAATTAGTAGATTATTATTATTGTGTTTGTAAATATTAAGATTTTTCCCAGAGATCCATTTTGTTACCTCCTTGTACGTTTTTAATTAATTTAACATTTTCAATGTCTGGAAATTTATGTTTGCTGTTTACACAGTGTGTGGCTAAATTACATTTGGAAATATTAGGTTTTATAAGCCTATTTAAATATTACTGTTTAAACAATAAACATACATTTCCAGACATTCAAAATGTTGAATTAATTAAAAACATACAAAAAGATAACAAAATGAATATCCGGGAAAATCTTTAAACACAATAATAACAATCTACTAATTAAAGAACAAATTCAAATAAAAACAAAACAAGACGACTTATTTAAAATCATACATTTATTAGAATAATAAAACATTAAGTACATAATAAATAGCTGACTACATAAACAATCGAAATAGAATCGAAGTAAAATCGATTATCCGTTAACTCTATTGTAAGCGAAACATTCAGTTACAATTGAAACAAACGTCTGAAGATACAGAATAATTTCTGTGAAACGTGCGTCAGGTGAAAATAAACCTACTTGCAGTGTAGTTATTTGAAGATATTAAGTGGGAAACCTGCAGGAAACTCAACAAGTTACTTACAAAGGAATAATGGATTAAATAGAATAACACAATATTCATATATTATACGTTATATAATTTATAATTATTAACAGTTGATTTAAAATTGTAAAATCCCAAATCACCGTTCGCATTCTTTTCTGTACCGCTCATGCGTTTAGATAGAATAAAATTAGATTCTAAAATTACTGCTTATTAAAAAAAAACTTTAATGCCTGAGACACAAAAATTGTTCTTTATGAAACATATTGATCTACATTATATGAAAATCAGTTAATAAAACATATATATTTAAACGCCGAACCAGTATACATTAAAAACGGGCGCTCATCTGTTCGTGCTTTAAAATAATAATTGTACTTCTTGGATTTCATACACTTTCACGTACTAATAAATTATGAAAGTAATTATATTCTTTGGAGGTATAGAATTTTATATAGTGTGATATGGTTTTTAAATAAAAAATCTACAAAACCATGCACAAGACTGAAATATATATATTGCAACAGTACAACCATTAACGGTACTGTGCATTGGCAAAATAAATGAAATAAATAATAAAAATAAATAAATATGAATTAATAAACATGATTCAGATTGCATAAGCTGGATCGTAGTTAAAAATAGGGAGCGCAGAATTCATGCATGGACATGCATTTTCGACACACCTGTTGCTAGCGTTGTGTACACGCGTATTTTGTTTGTGTGTGTGAAGCCTGTCCGTTCCTGAAATGTAACCAACCCTTTTCAAGTAGAATAGTTGTATGTTTTGTTTTAATTATAAGAAAAATATGTACGATAGGGTAAAACAAAAGACACCAAAGTGTATAGAAATTAAAGGTGAATGAAGTGTTAAAGTTAAAAGACCGTACCGATGTGATGAAAGGTGCAATTACTATGCGTAAAAAATGAATAGCTCTTTTTGTGATTAACATAAAGTAGTGTAATTTACATATAGTAAACATATAAAAATTAGTGATCGATTGAGCATCGAGTGATGTGAAACAAACTTCGTAATTCGCGAACATAGGCGAAAATAGTGAATTGAACCAGAGTGGGAGAAGTGACGCTTCGACAGAATCTGACAGGTTAAATATTGTTCAGACATGAGTTTTTGCACGACCTGACTATAAATACCAGGTCGCGCTAATAAAGTTTCTTCTTCTCGATTCAACCGTTGCCACAGGAGGCTATGTCAGTCGACGACGCTAATTCACATCTATAGTAAGAGTTACAGGACAAACTAGATGTCCAACCAGAGGAGCAGCAGAGTACATACGATGAAGTCTATGGACACACCGGCAGCGTATGATGTGAGGCGAGACGACTATTAAACAATACATGCAGTGGAACACGACCAAAGGACCAGAAGGACACGGAGAACACGACCAGAGGACTAGAAGGACACCGAGGACACGACCAGAGGACCAAAGAAGGACGTACGGATGATTAACCACGTCAAACGAGGTGATAAAAAAACCATTGTAATTATAGACATTTGAAAGACACTAATTAAAGTTGGAATGAAAGACATTTAACCAGTATTAAAATAAATAAATTGTACATAAATGTAAAAGCAGAATAAAAGTTAAAATAATATTTCCTGAATTAAAGTTAGTAATTGAGAGTAACGTAAATGATAAGAAAAATATTTAATTTTTGAATTAACGTAATTAGTAAAGTCTTGTTGATAAAGAAGAATTCATATGCAGTAGAAAGTTAAAACAAATTAATATAAAAGAAATTTGAATACAAGTAAACTCATTATTGAAGAAAATTAATCAGCAATTGCAAAAAGATTAAATTCTAATTAATTAGAATTAGATAATAAGATTTATGTATAACTTGTGTATGTAATTTGTTAGCAATAAGTGTGTACGAAAGATTCGTACAAACGATATAATAATGAGTCAATATTTAATATGCGAAATGAAAGATTTTGTTTAATAAATAAATAATGGAACAATTTTAAACTTAAATAACGGATCATCTTCTTATTACGATTACACCCATGAATTCAATACATTATGTAAATGCAAATTGTGTTGTTATAATATATTATTATTTGGAATTTAATCCTTGCAAAACAAAATGATAAAAAAATTTAATGTGTCATGGAACAGACGCCAGAAGTGAGAACTTCAGTGTCGAGTGGCGAGTGAACTGATTCAACGTGTAAAAGGCTGCTCGTATGGATTTGGAGTAAGAGAGATTTACTATAAAGAATTAAGATTCAAATACGAGTGAACGGATAATTAAATGAAACGAGTGTATGGTAGTGTTTATATGCATTTTATTGTAAGAAATCGATATTCATATTGAACATAAATAGAATTATATCGCAGGTCGTTTTATTTTACATAAATACATACATATACAAACAATATGCGACCAATAATTTTTTCCAATGTAATAACATGATTTAGTCAATATTTAGTTAAAAGTATAATGTGATAATTAATACATATATTTATATTAAAATGATACATGTTTTTATATATTTATAATATTTATATTATATATTTTATTATAATGAATATACGCAGTATAATAATTCAATTTTTTAAAATTATAATATAGATAAATAACTAAATCGAATTTTGAAAGAACTTCCAGACAAATACAAAATAAAAACCAGAACGAACACACGAATTAACTAAAAAAAGTACACTGTAAACAAAGGTACAAAATTATACAGTTTTGAGATTTCAAACATGTACACAAATATTTAAGATACTATCACTATTGTAATACAAGATAGGTGTCAGTTTTAGATTGTTTCTATGAATTAAACTGGAAAGCTGTGCAATATATTAGACTAATAATGAACTATGTACAAGAAAAGGAATTCATAGCTGGATGTCTCAGCACGTGACTACATTTTCTTTTATCATAAATAAAATTATTTTTAATATTTACGTTACTCGTGTCTTTAAACATTGAGAATATGCTCTAATTCTTTAAAAATTACGCTTTGCTTAAAGCACACATATTTGTGGCCGTGGGGAAATTTTGAGTAGCCAGTGGTGAAAAGAGGGTCGATTGACCTGGCAACACTGCTTTTTCGTTTTCGTTTCGTTTCAGCGTTTTCGTTACACGTTGAATCAGTTTATTGCCCTAGGAACGCGACACGAACGGGAGCGAGCTGGGCATCATAGTATCGTATATGAGGTTATCTCTTCAAAAATATTTTCATATTGTTACGCCGTTCTACATGTTTCTCGGCTATCCCAACAGAGACCAGCTGTAATGTTAGTGTGCGTACATATTGCTATTTTGAGAAGAAAGACAATTACGTGACACTTAACGCGCGTCAACAATCAAAACTGTTCCAGACTTCACCGGTCCGCGCGCACTGTGGTTCAAGGCCGCAAGCAATTACGCTCTAGTGTTTTCTAGTAGTTTTGACGCGTATTATGGATTATTCTGGAACACTTGTACCATCTACTGAAACAACGACAGCTGCCGCTTAGTTTCAGTTTACGTGGCGATTTATTCAAGTGAGGTTCGAAGTACGTATTATGGCGTAGTGCTATTGTGTGATTATTGTGCGGGACTCTATTAGTTGACATCATTATTACGTGTGCACAAATTTAATTTAAATTATTGTACGAGTATAATCTTGTGGAAAACATGTTAATTACAAACTAATAATTGTGATAATTACAGCTGGTAATTAGTGATTTTATTGGTGTCTTGTATTTTGTTTTCCACAGTACCATACGACGATCAAGGAGACCGGCGTTAACAATATACAAGGTGAGCTGAAAGATTACTTTATCTATTCATACAGTGACTTGAATACCATTAAAAACATGCATGCTAAAATGACAAACAAGTTGCAGAGTTTTTACACCAACAACATACTTGTTAAAGTTAAATTCTGAAATATACCGAATACTGAAAAGTACTTCAGGATACTGTCACAAGAACTGTGAAGAAAAGATGTCATTCTACTATGGAATAGTTTAAACACCTGTAGGCTAAACACAGCCTAGGGCAAACAAACGGTTACTTTATTCGTAGCACGCTTTTGGTTTTGAGGCCAGCGTAATTATACATTTATAGGGAAGCAGAAAGAAGACAGAAAAGCCTCCACCGTGGAGTAAAAGTCGCGAAGTTTACTTTTTAAGATTTATAAAATATTCATAAAACAATTTAATGAGGAAAAAAGAAGGAACACTCGTAAATGTGTCGCGGAAGAAGCAGTACAGAATACAACGTATTAATGCCGAGAGGCAAGCGCAGGTAGTTGTGGACACCGGATAGTTTTAGTTTGTCAATAGAACTCATCTACGGAAATTAATGAAGCCACGCGCGCGCGCGCCGTACGTACACACACAGTGCAGCAGAAAAGATACAGAGAGAGCCAGAGAGAAACAGACAAAGGGAGAGAGAGAGAGAGAGAGAGAGAGAGAGAGAATGTGTGTGTATGAGTGCGATTTTCATTCGTGAATATGTGTTATACACTCTCCATTCTTTATTTATTTTCATTATCTCTGATTTTCTCCGTTCCAATACGTCGCATGATTTCCTCTTTACTGCCTCTTTTATTCTTAATACCGGCGCACTCCTAAATAATTTATTTTTCTCACCTCTCGATGCCAGGTGTCAATGCCAAATTACTTTTTCTAGGAGGATCAGATGTGTTTAATTTTATTGACTTACCTCTGCGCTGTAATATGTAATTCTCTGAAGAAACAGCGTAATTTCCTGTTCCGTACTTGCTAGCAGAGTTGGGTCATCAGTGTAAAGCAAATCGGATACTATTCTGCCTCTCCCCCCCTATTGACACTCTACCTTACCAGTCCTAAATTCCCTTCCTGATAATTAATTCAGAGTCAGAGAGAGAGAGAGAGAGAGAGAGAGAGAGAGAGAGAGAGAGAGAGAGAGAGAGAGAGAGAGAGAGAGAGAGAGAGAGAGAGAGAGAGAGAGAGAGAGAGAGAGACAGACAGACAGACAGACAGACAGACGGACAGACAGACAAAAAATGGGAACGTGGTTACCACCAGAACGATGTATATTTTAAAGAGAAGCCGATGGTTGGGACAGGGTTTAACTAGGAACAATAGCTATTACTAAAGAAACTATAGCTATATATTTCTATTAAACAAAAGAAGGTGGTGTGAACATTTGGGAAGAATGGTGGGTGACAGGATTCCAGTGCTAGCAACGGAATATTGACCGGTGGGGAAGAGACACGTTGGACGGGCCAAAGCGAAGTGAGTTCTGGAACAGGTTCAGGATGAGCCTAATCCTTGAGATTCATGGTAATGATGATGATGATGACAACAGCTATATGACTACGCTATTAAAGAAGACAATTTATGGCAGAACTGATGGGGGAAGAATAACAGAAAAGTATCTGTACCATGTGGCTGAAGAAGTGGAGTTAAGGGTAGACGGGAGAAAGCAATCAACTAAGGAATCCGATAAATCTTTGCACTGAAGACAGGAGAAGAAGAGTATAAAATATGAAACGTTCACAGTGAAGTATGTGTTTCTTCTTCTTCTTCTTCTTCTTCTTCTTCTTCTTCTTCTTCTTCTTCTTCTTCTTCTTCTTCTTCTTCTTCTTCTTCTTCTTCTTCTTCTTCTTCTTCTTCTTAATGAAATGAAGTCCTTGAGGAAAACCAAAGGTTGCAAGGGATCAAATATTAAATACGATCAAAGACGAAATGAAGATCAAATACGAAATTAAGGTATAAGAATTGAGGTAGATGTATATTCTATGGCCAGCAGAATAAGGAAAGGACAAATAAAATGGAGGTAGCATGTCAAGAGAATGGAAGGTATGAGGCTACCTAAACAAGTAATACAATACAGAGCTCAGGGAAGACGTGATATAGGCAGACCAAGGAAGAGATGGCTTCAGTGAAGTCGGAACAGGCTGTAGTAAGCCTATATCTTGACGTGAAATACTGTATATGCACAGCATGAAATTTAAAAAGGTAAAATTATTGGGTTGTTATTGCATCTGGTGTATAGTAGCGAAAGACAGTTCACAAGGAGCGCCTACCGTTTCTCAGTTATATTATTATTTGCAACGGTTAGCTGCTTTTCAATTGCATAATTCGCGCCTTCTCATATTTCTTCAGACATTTTTTATTGCACATTTTACTCTAAAATCTTTTTTAACGACTATCGTTTTCTTTGTAGGTTTTCAAAATTTGTACGTTTCCAGACGTCCGTTAAATATTATTCCATTATCAGATTACAGTATTATGATAAATACAACCAGTATACAAACATTACGCAATTACAGAAACCCCTTGTAATTTAGAAGCAAATTTTTGATCCAGCAAAGTCATGCACTTACTCGACAGATCGACATTTCATGAGTGTGACATTCATCCATTCTCTTACAAGGTCACCTATAAAGATGTTAAATAGTATCGGTGTTAAACCACACTTGGCGGCTCACTAGACCAGTGAGTATTGCACCTGGCTACTAATCTAAATGTCCAGGGTTCGATTTCCGTGTCCGCACCATAAAAATCAAGGTACGTTTTTCAGCCCCCAGGTCGACTCAGCCTGTTAAAAATGAGTATCTGGGATAACATCCTGGGGATAATAATGGGCGGCTGAAGCGTAGTGCTGGCCACACTGCCTTCCTTGTATGCCGTACGGCTCGCAAATGGCAGCCTACCCTGCCTGACTCCTAAGCTGCCGTGGTCCACATGGAGCCATTATAATTATTATAAACCACATCCCTGCCTTACATCTTGCGTTGTTTTAATATTAGTTTTATGATCCAGAATTTATAAATTAATAATTTTTAACAGACGCTTGATAAGCTTTTTATTTTAAATGACCGAATCCTTTTATATTAGGCCTACATCAGTAGTAATACAAAAATCTACACGACTTTTTAAAACGTTATAAGATTTATAAGAGTTAAAAAAAATCGGTATACGGAGAAATATACACGACTTCCATGTTCTAAGATTTAAATTTAAAATCATTTACTTGAATTCAGTTCGATAATTTCTAAAAAATTATCCCCCACCCTAGAAAGGTTTTCATTATTTATAGATATTTTTGTTACTATGGGGTAGTCGTTTAATATAATGTTATTTTCTAGTCACTTTATCTATAAAAGTTAGGCACTTTGTTCTCATAAAGAAACTGAACTACGCAGATAATCACGCATTAATTACATATTTATATATTTATATATTATATATTTATATAATGAAGTCCTTGAGGAAAACCAAAGGTTGCACGGGATCAAATATCAAATACGATCAAAGACGAAATGAAGATCAAATACGAAATGAAGGTATAAGAATTGAGGTAGATGTATATTCTATGGCCAGCAGAATAAGGAAAGGACAAATAAAATGGAGGTAGCATGTCAAGAGAATGGAAGGTATAGGCTACCTAAACAAGTAATACGATACAGAGCTCAGGGAAGACGTGATATAGGTAGACCACGGAAGAGATGGCTTCAGTGAAGTCGGAACAGGCTGTAGTAAGCATATATCTTGACGTGAAATATATGCACAGCATGAAATTTAAAAAGGTAAAATTAATGGGTTGTTATCGCATCTGGTGTATAGTAGCGAAACACAGTTCACAAGGAGCGCCTACCGTTTCTCAGTTATATTATTATTTGCAACGGTTAGCTGCTTTTCAATTGCATAATTCGCGCCTTCTCATATTTCTTCAGACATTTTTTATTGCACATTTACTCTAAAAACCTTTTTAACGACAAACGTTTTCTTTGTACGTTTTCAAAATTTGTACGTTTCCAGACGTCTGTTAAAAATTATTCCGTTATCAGATTATTATGATGAATACAACTATTATACAAACATGACGCAATTACAGAAACCATTTGTAATTTAGAAGCTAGTTTTTGATCCAGCACAGTCATGCACTTACTGGACAGACTGATATTTCGTGAGTGTGACATTCATCCATTCTCTTACAAGGTCACCTATAAAGATGTTAAATAGTATCGGCGATAAACCAGATCCCTGCCTTACATCTTGAATAGTTTTAATATTAGTATTATGAACCATAATTTCACATATCAATAATTTTTAGCAGACGCTTGGTAAGTTTTTTATTTTAAATGACATAAAATAAAAAAGTCCTTTTATATTACATCAGTAGTAGGCCTAATATACAAATATACACGACTTTTTAAAACGTTATAAGACTTAAAAGATTTAAAAAAAAATGGAGAACCATAGATGACTTCCATGTTCTGATTTATATTTAAAATTATCTACTTGAATTAGGTTCGATAATTTCTAAAAAAATATCCCCCATCCTCAAACTATTTTCACCATTTATAGATATTTTTATTATTATGGGGTAGTTGTTTAGTATAATGTTACTTTCGAGTCACTTTATCTATAAAAATTAGGCAGTTTATTCTTATAAAAGAAATCGAACTATGCAGGTAATCACGTATTAATTACACATTTATATATTTAAGTGGTCACAAATTATTTTGTGCCCTGCTAGGCCGTGGTTGCGGATCTTCACGCATAGATGATTTAAATTAAAATAAAAACATTATGATTTTATTGCCTGGCAACAAAATTATTTATTTTTAACAATTACTATTGTCTGGAAAAGATTAAATGCATTTTAATTTAATTTCGTCAAACTCGTTAAATCAATAGCTAACGTGAAAAATTACCTCCTCGCCTTTTAACTACCGTTTTCATTTATAGATATTTCATCTACCTTTCTCCAGTGGATTATTATGACCCTCTTTTCAGGATACTTAATTTATCAAAATTAATTTACTCTTCTTAAAACGTAAAACGTTGCAGGTAAACTACCCCTCCCTCTTAACCGATCGTCACCAAAATCAAACGTCTTTGAGTCTTCTACAGCTCAGGCATACATCCATAATATTATTTGCTTCTGTTTGAATTTGCGGTAGTTATCGTTCGCCATAAAAAAAATTCCACACACACACACACACACACACACACACACACACACACACACACACACACACACACACACACACACACACACACACACACACACACACACACACACACACACACACACACACACACACACACACTTCGGAAAGTGACTTTTCTTCATGTTTTGAGGGTAGTAGAATCAAAATCAACCCTTTTTTCGCCATCGCCATACTCCATTTCTTTACGGAACATGGATGTAATATCTATACGACTTTTTAAAACGTTATAAGACTTATACGACTTCAAAAACAAATAAATAATGTTGATATTCAGAAAACAATGATACCGGAGAAAATAAAAAGCACAATTGTTTACACGCGGCGTGTTTCAGCAATTGGAGTAACGACAGTACACGTTTCAATTCTGACCCGGAACAACAGAAGTTAAACATCCCAAATTGCTGGCTAATAAAATGATAATAAAACTAAAGAGAAGCGAGCGCGAGGAGTTCTTTCTTTCTATTGCAGTTGCGCTTTGTTAAGTTATTACGGTACTCTGTTGTGTGTGCGAGTGAAATTGCATCGTTCTACTAACGACAACTACCGAACGTTCTGCTAATTAAAATGCTCAACATCGTGTTGTCGTTCCAGCAATACTCAAAGAAATAATGCTTTTATTTCTTTTTAGTAATACAAAGTGTCAAACTCTTTTGACAAAGTAGCAGTCTCTGCAACTTCAACTTCAACTTCGTCGTGCTTGTTCGATAAACTGCTAAATGTCATGTTCTGGACGAGGCCTTTCAATTTTGGACGAGGACGAGGACCATTTTAAAGTCCTAAAAATGGATTGATTTTGTCCTAAATTATTGACTTTCTATCAATTTGACTTTCTCTCTGCTTAACGTCAAACTCCATGCACAGCGCAAACACCCACGCGCCTGAAGACACTGTCGTACTTTTCAGGACACCTAAACGGGTAGACACGCTAGTGTTAACCGTTTCTTCTTCTGGCACTACGGACCCTGTAGAACCTTGGCCTGCTCAACGATTCTCCTCCATTCTTCTCTGTCAACCTTACTCCTTACTCCTCCAACCGTACACTTGGATCTCCAACCTTCCACATCTTCATACCATCTCCGCCTCGGACGTCCTCTCCCCCTTACTCCCTCCGGCTTCCTTTTTCAACGCCGTTTTTGGGCCTCGGTCACTTCTCATTCTCACCACGCGCCTCAACCATCTCAAGTTTTGCGCCTTCACTGCTGCAACTGTGTCCGCTTCTCCACACAGGTCTCTTAGCTCACGATTAATTCTTATCCTCCACATCTCTCCGACCCACACTGGTCCATAAATTCTTCTCAGAATTTTCTACACCAAGGTTTTTCATGTCTTCTAACTTCAGTACCCACGTCTCGCTTGCATAGATGTTACTACAGGTCTGATTACTATGGTGTATATTTTCTTGTTGACATTTTTTATACATTCCTGGATTGGAACATATTTTTTAATGCGTAGCAGTTTCACGTTCCTGTTGCTATTCTTGCTTTGAGGTAGAGTGTTGAGCATACAGAAGTAAAATGGCGGCAGAAGTTAAATGGCTTCTTCTCGAGAGCTTGGAATTTCTACGCTTTCGTAGACAGCTTTTACTCATTAGATATTTTCTTCGCCCTTTTATTTCAACCCATATACCCCTAGCTGGGTCTTTCCCTCACACTACGTCCCTCATTAATTCCCTCGACAAGGGCGCCGAACCACTTTGACCAACTGGTTATAGTAGGTCCCCAACCATACACTGCTTCTCCTTTCCGCAGAATCCTACTTTCATCCACTATCTTCAATACCAGTGGTATCTAGAATTTTGCCTTTAGGGGGGAGGATGCGGGGTCGGGTCGCCTTGATACAAAAGAAGAAATAAGATAAGACTAATCAACGTTACTATCTTTAAAGTGGCTGAAATCATTCCCATTAAAGTAAATTGCAAGAACACAATAAAACTACACAGCGTTTGCACGATGTAACAGCAAACCACCACCAGCCAATCACAAGTAAGCGCAACTCTATAGGTTCGCCAACACAGGATGCCAAGCCCTATGTAAAGACAGGCTTCCTCCACCTGGACCTGCACGGGCTCCATATGGAAGTTATGTATAGCAGGTTCTTTTTAGGACCATTCAACCTTTGCCACAGTACTGTCGTGTACTGACGGACACCTTGTCAGTGCGTTTATGTCCTTTGACACTGAAGATGGCCTCCAGAGGCGAGGTCGAAACGTCTGTAGGAGGAAACGGAAGACCACGGTCTTACGAGGTCGAAACGTCTTTAGGAGGAAACGGAAGACCACGGTCTTACGAGGTCGAAACGTCTTTAGGAGGAAACGGAAGACCACGGTCTTACGAGGTCGAAACGTCTGTAGGAGGAAACGGAAGACCACGGTCTTACGAGGTCGAAACGTCTTTAGGAGGAAACGGAAGACCACGGTCTTACGAGGTCGAAACGTCTTTAGGAGGAAACGGAAGACCACGGTCTTACGAGGTCGAAACGTCTTTAGGAGGAAACGGAAGACCACGGCCTTACAGTGCGGACAGTAGGTTTAGCAATGTTGAATAACCGCGCTGGACTGAACAACCGCACTGATCAGTTGCTCACACGAGACTGAAACATTTTGAGACTCATTTTAATTTTGATTGTATACTACGTACAAAAGCAACATAGTAAAAAGGAGATTATAGAAAAAAGTTCGTAGAAAATAAATCTCACTTCAGCATTTACTCCCCCTCCCCCCCAAAAAAAACACGCATTATCCAATATGCTTTCTTTTATCTGAAATGAAAAAAAAAAAACTATATTGACTGGGATAGTAAGCTAACGAAATTTATACTGTAGCGTGACAGATATAAGCATAATATTGAATGGCAATTGATCATTAGAATAATGAAGTTATAATATTTAAATTTGGAAGAAAGCATTAAGTTTAATATAAATAGATTAATTCATAGCAACTGTGGAAAGAAATCATTATTATAAAGAAAATACAAGTTAAAATAAAAGGAGTTACTAGTGATGAGTCATCCAAAACCAGTCTCATAACCAAAGGTTTTCAAGGTATAACCCAGGAAGGTAAAATAGTAAATAACAAAGCAGTACACAATATGACCAAACCCACAACGAGGGAGAATAAATAAAAGAGAAACCCTAAAATAAGCCAAGATCAACCAATACAGGTTGTGTATTTCTGAATTAAAGAAGAAGATGGAGAAGATCCCAAGAAACCTGATGGCATCAAGAACAGATGGAGAAGATACCAGTCCCAGAAGGCAGGAGAAAAGAAGACTGAAGAAAGAAGAAGAGGGCAGCATCCTGAAGAAGACGTCATGCTCTTATAAAAGACACCCAAATCCCTATATCCCCAAAATAAATATCTAAAAATAAAAGTATAACGAAATAAAAACCACATGTATACAAATTTAAGAGAGAGGAGTGTATAAAGTAAAAGTTTCCTGTGAACTAAGATGAAACAATGATATAGTGCCCATGGAACGGGTCTCCATTGAAAAAACGCTAACCAATTTATTATGTTGATAAGACTATACGACCATTTAGCATTAACATAATATATAAGTGAAAGTGAACCAGTGATAGTTTTGGGTATTATAAAAAATGAACCTTGTGTTTCATTCTTGGCAATCACAAACATTGGATGCAATGAAATATGCATTTTTCAATGACTTAAAATGTGTACGGTGACAATATGTTGTTCATAAGACATGAATCTGTTTAAAATAACATTTTTGTTTTACATGAAAAAAGAAAAACAGATTTCATAGTGCTTTTTGAACGGTTCATACTATTTATTTGTTAATGACAGGGTACAATTCCCCAAAGACAACGTATAAAAGACTGTATAAAAACTGTAGAATCCTACTTATAATAATAGTTAGAAATAAGAATATAGATATAAGGTTTTAATGTATATAGTACAAGAATGTTTAAAAATGTTTTAGATATAAGGCCATTTGTTTGGGTCTGAAACAACTAACATCAGAACTATAAAAATAATTACCACTTGTAAATAGTAGAGAGTAATTAAGATGTTAGTTAGTACAAAACCTTTGTTGTAAACCATATTTCCATGTTGGAAATGGGAATTTTGTTGCAAAATGTCTGATTTGAAGACAACCATTTATTTAAAAAAAAAATGTTCTTTATTTTGTGTTAACTATTGTTTGTATTGTAACCAATACTAATTGTTTTTGTGTAATTTGAAAACATGTTTAATTTATAATACTATTTGTAAAAAGTCAGAGAGGGTATCACACATCATATATTGTTTGTAAATTATTTTGTAAGAAAAATTGTTAAAAAAAATCATAGGCCAAAAGAATGGAAACCAAACTTCATCAAAACAGAGAAATTACTCATTTAAAAGCAAATAAACAAAAGGGGTTTAGACAAAATAAACTTGAGATCATGCCATATAATTGCACATACCATTTAGAGAGATTTTAATAAATTATATTCAGAATTATAAATAAAAATAAAATGACTAAACTCAGAAATTTAGACATGGGAGTCATATATTTCAGAATAATGTTTCAGAATACAACTAATTCAATTAATTACCAGAAAATAAGGGAATAGGAACCTTTTAATACAATATAGGATTATTAATATTAAATATAACTGATAAAATGGCTGAATTTATATAATGACAGGAAGTAAATTTTGATGTTTTGGACTCTTCAGAGTATACCCAAACTGAAAGTAAAATTACTATTTTTTGGACAGAAAACACTATAAAATGGCATTATTTAATCTGAAAATAACCAGAATGAACTGAAAGATTAATTTAAATCAAATCTAGTGAATAAAATTGACAAATAACCAAAGTTTAGGCATTCATATAGTGAAATAGTAAAATGTACACAGGATGTGAAAATATTTTTGAACAATGTTAAGGATAATATTATATGGGCTAAGAGTTTAATTGAAACTGAAGGAAACAGTTAGTTAATTATTGGTAGTTGAACGGTTAACATGACATACCTTTGAAAACGTGAATAATCTAACCTATAATCGTCATACAAAGCGAGTGTATAGTGAGTTATTGTGAAATCGCGAGTGACTTGTAAAATACTTCTGAAACTATCATATTATAACAGAAACGATCAAGTAACACTCCATAACACAGAACAATATAAATCTACTCCGAAAAACACCATAAAACACTAGAAAACTGTATAATACATTAAACCAAATTAGTGATGGAATCGGAGAAAGTGTTTGAACTAATAATTATACAGATACACTAAATACAACCCAGAATCACTACACCAGTCACTACACAACATATAACAAGAGATTTGCGGACACGAGAACAGAAATATTGCGTCAAAATACATTATTTGGAATGCAGCAGCAACGAGCAACATTTTCATCGACTTGACGGCAGCCATCTTTCTTTGACAATTCCAGTGCCTCTTCGTGGTTCATCACAGCTGTTTGGTGAAAACAATTATTATATTTACAAATTATTATTCAATGTCTGTGTTTATTAATAACTATTAATTTGATTGTAACGTTATACTTTTTAAATATTAGCCCGATTTCTCTGACTTTGGTAATAACTGGCTGTTTAAAGAACCCTATATAATTTTTATATCATATACTTGTAACTTTTTTCGATATCCTGAGAATCGATACTAATCGATAAGAGTCAATATTGCTATTACTTAATAAAATATTAATACTTTTCAATACTTAATAGTTCTTTATTTCTTCAATAATACTAATTACCAATAATATAATTCTAATTGATAATCTACAAGGACTTTACCACCCGTAAGTGAAGATAACCTAAAAAATAGAAAGGTAAACAAATATCGATTGGTTTACAGACAGTCTTATGAGTGGTGATAGATTATTTAAATTATACTAAAACTTTAATAAAAATTTTCAGAAGAGCATTACACTGTTTAAAACTTCACAGCCCTATATTAATTAATTGATCCTAATTAATTAATTAATAAAATTAAAATAATTTTTTTTTTATAAACATAATTTTTTTTTAAATTTCCTTCAAAACAATAAATTTTGTTTTGAAACGTTCGGCGAAGCCAAGCATATATATTTCTTCATCAACTTTACGCTACTCGACCGGTCTTGCTACCATTGGGACTCGACCAGCTGGGAAACTTAAGGAAGTGTTTCAGGCCAGTAAGACGTCGAGAGCCACACCAATTAAACACCTTACAACTTACAGATTCACACATCAATCTTATTTATTTTATTACAAATTGGCTAGTCCAAACAGAGGGGCTTGATTACATCGGAGTCACATATTCCATAATAAGTATATTATCAACACACACTCATTTTAATTAATTTATTACAAATTGGCGCACAACTTTAGGGGCTTTAATTAGCGATTGGCCTTCCAATCAATACATTCTGCCCAATCACTAGTTGGAGCTAGGCAACAGCTACAAAGCCAGAGAATATAAAGGGAAAATGCAACGACGTGCAACATCTAAGAAACGGGCGGCGGAGGCCGAAAAAGAATTAGAAGTTGAAATGGACAATAAAGAGGCGACGCCAGTGGAGGTGGAAGGGTCATTACCCCCGGTGTTGTCCAAACAAACGGAACAACCGGAGATATCCTCACAGACAGGGGAAGTTAATCTCCAGGAGAAGCAGGTGGAGAAATCCAAGACAACGGAGGATAATCAAATGGACAGATACATGGAAGTGTTCTTGCAAAGGATGGAAGAGAAAATAAACAAAAATAGTAAGGAATTAAAGGAAGACTTGAGTAAGAAAATGGGGAGAGACAACCAGTCCTTGAAAGAAGATATCAAATCCAGCAAGGAAGAAACAAATAAGAAGATAGAAGAGAACAGCAAGAAGATGGAAGAGAAGATGGAAGAAAACAGCAAGAAGATGGAAGAGAAGATGGAAGATTTGAAGAAGGATAATCAATCCACAAAAGAAGAGTTGACGGGGATGAACCAGAACATAGAAGATTTGAAGGAAGATAACAAGAAGATGGAAGAAGAGATGGGGAAGAAGTTAGAAGAATTGAAGGGAGACAACCAGTCGTTCAAAGAAGAATTCAAAGCGACTAAAGAAGAATTGATTAATAAAATTGAGAATACTAATCAGAAAATAGATGAAACCAGGAAGAAGATAGAGAAGAACAACCGACAATTGAAGGAAGAGTTGAAGGAAGACAACAGGAAGTTGGAAGAGAAGATGGGGGAGAAGCTGGAAGAATTGAGAGAGGACAATCAAATTTTGAGAGAAGAATTAAGAGAAGTCAATCAGGAGAATTTGGACAAACTGGACGAAAGAATGGAATTGTTACGAGAAGAAATGAATAAGGAAATCAAGGTTAACAAAAAAGCGATGGATAAGAAGATGGAAGAAGAAAATATAATGGTCAAACGACAGATTCGAGAGATTGATGGAAAGTGCAACCAGACCGAAAAGGAGGTGAATGAGTTCAAAGAAGTGGTGAACATCAAGTTCACAAATATCGAAGAACATAGTCGTAGGAAGGTAGAAGAACAGAGGAAGGAGAATCAAGAAGAATTCGGAAAAGTACGCAACCAGGTCACAGAACGATGTAATGATATACAAGAGACCATGGCCAATATTACCGGTCAGGTGCGACAAAGCCGAGAGGAGATGGAAGCGATTAGAAACAGACCGACTCATTTCACCGGATTGCCTGTCAACGAAAGCCGAGAGTGGCTCAACTTCCGGCAGTACAAACGCAAGCCGATGGAGTTCCTGGCAAGGGTAGAAGAATATTTGACCAAGCATAAAATTACCCAATGGAGCCATAGCAGGGAGATATTCGACGAGTCTTTCCGAGACATAACAGATAATTGGTGGATGGCCAACCGGAGTGAAATTTCCGACTACCAACAGTTCCGGAAAATGTTTAAAACAAAATACTGGTCTGAGACTACCCAGAACTTGATACGTGACAATATTTGTAACGGAAGATACAGGTCACAATTAGGTAGCAGTATGACGGCATATTTCTTGGGGAAGGTGTGTATGGCAAAGCACCTTGAGCCAGCAATCCCAGAAGAATGTTTAGTGAATAAGATATCTTATCACTATGATGAGGACATTATCAGGGCCCGGAGAGGTAGTCAGATCAAGACGATCCAGGGAATGACTGAGTTATTGGAGGGATACGAGAATGAAGAGTATTATCGGCAGAGCAGGAAGAGAAATGAGAGACCAGAAGCAAGGCCGACTACTTACCCCAATAACGGCAATAACCATACAAATAACCGGAACCAGCCCAGTAATTACGACGGCCCTAACAACCAGCCGCGTAATAACCAGTTTAACGGAAATTTTAACGGCGTTAGGAATAACAACCCCTACCCAAACAATAGAAACAATTTTTACCAACATAATAATGTCCCATACAGTCAGAGAAATCCATATCCCAACAATAATGGTAACAGGCCTTACCCACCTAACCGAAATTACTATAATGATAATATTAATAATAATAATAATAGCAATAGTAATAACCGAGTGTCGCGCCCTAGGGTAAATTTTATAAGAGCAGAAGATCGCGGACCCAGGAGATATTATCAACCGAGGAGGAGCAGCTTCCACGGCGCCGACCGAAGATGGAGGAGTGCGGAACGAGACGGCCCAAGATACGAACAGGAAAGACGAAGTACCAGCCTGGAAGATCTTGGCAGACAACCGAACAGGGCGTTAAACGTCAACCAGGGTACAGAACGTCAGGAAACAAACCAGAGTTTCCCGAACGATGCCTCGGTCAACAGTAACTTAAACAATGACCAAAATGCTTTAAACGAGAGGAGGCAGTAATCAACAACGATGACCCGTTACTGCTTATAATTCCTGGGTTAGAAAAGGATGATTTGCAACAAGCAAACAATGATAAAAACATCACTATTATCAGTAACCATTATTTGAAAGACATACGAACTGAACTTTTGGAAGAGAACGAGAAGAGTCTCAGCAACAGTAATAATGAGATAATTTATATAACAGCGGAGGTGGAAGGAGTTCCCGCTAAAATAATGATAGACACAGGAGCTAATATTTCAATAATAAACTCCAATGAGTTGGAGAGAATACAATGTACATGTGGAAAAACTTTGCCAATGTTACCAGTCAACAACATTGTGTTGGTAGGTGCAACTGGCCGCCAGAATAAAACCATTAGGAAGCAAGTTTCCTTAAGTGTCGTTAGCCGTGATATAGCTTTGGACATGGAATTTTTAATCGCCACCGGATTACCATTTGACATCTTAGTCGGTTGCGATATTCTTCGTAGATATTCGGCAGTAATCGATCTTAATTTAAATAAAGTATCACTTTTCCCAGACGGAGTAACATGGACCGCAGACCTGGTAGGAAGCACAACTATACTTCCCAGCCCTATACATCAACAACTTCGTAAAATAAATGTTATTAGAAACAGCCCTCTTTCTAAACCCATAATATACAATCATGGAGGAGAGGATTTATGGTCAGTTAAGATCCAAGAAATACGGAATTTCCAGTGCGGAAACGATAACGAGAAAATACCAACACATCTGGCTGATCGTCTAATCGCTATATATGAGAAATACAAGGCGGTGTTTTCTGATGAACCAGGGAAGGTAAAAAACTACCAGTGCCAACTTCGTTTTAAAGAAAACGTAGAGTTTAACCGGAGGTCATATCCAATAGCGCAATCGCTCAAAGAAGCCGTGAGAACAGAGATAAACAAGATGATAGAAAACGACATAATTGAGATTAGTCAATCACCTTACACTAGTCCAATTATTGCTGTTCCGAAGAAAGACGGACAAGTCCGGCTCTGTTTAGATGCACGTGAGTTGAATAAGACAATTGTGAATGACAGAACTTCTCCCGGTGAAATAGAAGAAATCTTAAAGCGTTTTCATGGTACTAACTTTATTAGCACCTGGGATACGGTCTGTGGTTATTGGCAGGTAGAGCTGCATCCACAAAGCCGCCAGTATGTAGCGTTCATTTTCGAAGGGCGCAATTACCAGTTCAAGAGACTGCCCTTCGGACTTGTCAATTCTGTCGCCATATTTGTGGCATGCATGGACCAGATTTTGGGACCAGAAGCGCTCCAATTTACCACCGTCTATGTTGACGATTTACTAATTACATCCGGAACCTGGGAAGAGCACTGTTACAGAGTGGAATTTGTACTAAACAAACTAGCGCAGAACAACATAACACTGAAGTTGGAGAAATCCAAGTTCATAGCGCGCGAGGTACAATTCTTAGGCTTCAACCTAGACGACAGAGGTATTACCCCATCAGCAGAAAAAGTGGAGGCAATTCAGAGGTTCCCGCAACCAAGAAACAGGAAACAATTGCAATCTTTCCTCGGACTCTGTAACTATTACAGGAAGTTTCAGAGCCGATATTCCGAGTTGACCGCCAAGTTTCAACCACAGTTATCTGCCAAAAACAAATGGACTTGGGGTGAAGGTCAAGATATTACTTTACGATTAATAAAAGAGAAGTTTCTGGAGAGTGTGATACTTCGTCACCCAGATTTTAAGAAACCGTTCTTTCTAAACTGTGACGCTAGCGATCTAAGCTTAGGAACGACCTTATACCAGGAAGATGAGGAGGGACAACATCTGGTAATAAGCTTCGCTAGTCGCACACTGAACCAGTGCGAAAAGAACTACAGTGTGACAGAAAAGGAATTGTTGAGCGTGGTGTTCGCATGCAGCAAGTTCCGGACGTACATTCTCGGATATCAAGTCACGGTACGAACTGATCATAAATCCATCTCGTTCCTTCGTAGGTGCAAATTGAGTCACGGCCGATTGGCTAGGTGGGTACTCGCCCTACAAGAATATGACCTGAAATGGGAATACATTCCAGGAAAGAAGAACGTGGTAGCGGATGTGTTGTCACGTATAAATCTGGAAGATCAGACTTTCGAGGGAGAGAAGGAGAGCTTAGTAAAAATTTATAACATATTCACGACCAGAGCCGATTTACAAGCTTTGTTAATAAATATCCGAATCCATCAGCAGTCTGATCCTAAGCTGAAAAACATTGTGAGTCGTTTAGAAGCCAATGATGAAACCATTTCTAAATATTACCACCTTAACAAGGGAATTTTATTCATAAAAACCGCATTGGACGATGAGACATGGAAGGTGATAATCCCGCACCAAATAGAAAAGGAGGTCATCATCGATTACCATGTCAGGTATGGTCACATGGGAGCGTTAAAAGTGATACAAGCTCTAGAGGAAAATTGTAAGATCAAGAATATCAACCGCAAGGTGAGAACATATATCAAGTCCTGTAAGATCTGCCAATGTGCAAAAGTAAACAATGAAAAGAGAGAGGGTATCATGATACCGATAACTTCCAACGCAAAACTGGAAAAAGTGTTTTTGGATATATGCGGGCCATTTCCCCGTAGCGGTGGTCGACACAGATAGAAATACTTGGTAATCATAATGGATCACTACACCAAGTATATAAAGCTATATCCGGTTAATCGGGCAACGACAGCAAAGGTTTTGGCGGTGATTATTGATTTGTATATCCCAGAGATCGGTAGACCATTTTCTATTATTACCGACCATGGTACACAGTTTAAGGGGAGGAGATGGCGAGACACTTTATTAGCACTTGGGGTCAAAACATATAAGACATCAGTCTACCACCCAAGTAGCAATCCGGCTGAGAGAGTACTAAGAGAAGTGGGTAGGATATTGCGCACGTACTGTCACAACCAACAGAAAAAGTGGCAAGAGTACCTAGCAGCGACAGAAACATTCCTAAATTACGCCCACCATCCAGCTATAGGAATTCCACCGTACTCAGCCATGTATGAGAAGCCGACTCCCCGAGACATTGAACAAATCATTGAATTTCCAACGAACAACAATAGGAAATTCAACCAGTTGAAGTTTTACAATAAGGTAGCAGAAGATCAGGAAAAACGGCAAGCCAAATACCAGAAGGCAATAGGGCGAATTGTAACATATAAAGAGGGTGAAAAAGTCCTCCTAAAAAATAGAGAGCTGCCTAGCACCTTAGAAGGCATAACCAAAAAACTACTATTACTATATACTGGCCCATATGTTGTGGTAAATGATAAGCATAACAATACATATGAGTTGAGGGAAATCATTTCAGGAAAAATCAAAGGAGTGTACAATCAAGCTTCTATGAAGAAATATTATGAAGAATGAGTTGTGAGTTTTAGAATTTTAAAAATTCGGAAATAATGTAACTACATCTTACAACCTAATATTTTGAAAAGAACATTCTGGAGAATTATAAGAAGAAGGAATTTAGAATTTTTAATTTTAAAAATTCAAAAATAATGTAAGTACATCTTACAACCTAATATTTTGAGAAGAACATTTTGAAGAATTATAAGAAGAAGGAATTTAGAATTTATATTTTGAAAAAATTCTAAAATATGTAAGTACATCTTACTACAACCTAATAATTTTGGAACAAACTTTATGGAAGAAATAAAAAGAAAGACTTTTGAATTGAAATAATAATTATAAAAATTTAAAATTGAGTAAGTACTTCTTACTACAACCTGATAATTTAGAACAAAACTTTATGGAAGAAAGAGAAAGAGAGAGAATTTTGAACTTAATTTTAAAAAATTTAAAATTAAGCAAGCACAGCTTACTACCACTGAATTATGAGGAAACCTTATGGTAAATAATTAAGAAGAATTTGAATTTGGAAAAATACCAAAATATTCAGAAATAATAGTAAGATCACATTACTATAAACAAGTCTGAATGAAATAATTCTGGGAATAAATGAATTAAACAGAATTTGTATGTTGATAGAACGTCAGAACTTTGAAACAAGATAAGATCAACATATTACAAGGATGTATGAGAAATATTTTTCAATTAAATAAAAAGAATAGTTTGAATTTTACATTAAAACTAACCAAGTTCCAAAAAATAATTATGTGTCAATTATGATTGAATTGAGAAGAAAATAAAGTGGTTAATTCAGAAAAGAGAATTAACGTTAATCCAGAATAAATGCTAGACATTCACAATAGCATTTGAAGGAGTAGAGAAGACTAACAAAAAAGAGTGTAATATGCCAGAGAAGGAAAAAAATTTGGAAGCAAAGAGACTAATTACCTATGAAACGAAAATGAAAACAGTTAATTAAGAGCGAAGAAGAACAACTCATACCAAACATATGGAGAAGATGATTTTGAACCAATGATAATAATAAGACCTATATGAAATGCAAAGAGAAGAAATACCACATGAAATATAATATAAATGAATTAATGCTAATGAATGCGAAGACGGATTAATAACTTTCTAAGAGAAAGGAAAGAACCAAAATGTTTAAATAAAATGATCAATATAACAACCTGTATATCTAATGTAAAGATACGATGTTAAAAAATTAAATATAATATATTAAGACCATTCAAATAATGAATACGAAAGACTATTTATAAAGACCATGCTAATACTATGAATAACCAGAAGAAAGTATAAAGAGAATTCAGATGAAGAAGAAAGAGAGTTACACTATAAACAGTAACCAGAATTATTAAAAGAAAGGTTTTCAACCATAATTAAATTAAATATATCAGACAAGTTAAGAGTTTTGGAAAAATATATATGTAATGAGTATAATAATGATTATGAAGATTTATTAAGATAGAAAATGTGAGATAATCTGAGAGACTACGAAGTGGAGAATCCAAAGATATTTTTATTAGTCGAAAATGAGACTACTTTATATTTATTTATTCGATGACTGACTGAAGATAATTCCAGCAGCATTATGTTTTTGAGCAGGGATGGATATGCCCCTGTACTCAATTTATAGAAGTGGTGTATGGCCAGCAGAGAAGTAGCGTACAGTGCCCCTCTGATCTGCCCCAGCCCACGTGATAGGGAATGTTAGGGAATTAATATCCCAAGGATACAACACGAAGTTGATATAGAAAGAAAATGTATTACAATTATAATATATCTCAGAAGACACTAACTATCCGAAAAGGATCAGTAGTAAAACAAATAATTATATATATAAAATTAATAAAACTCTAATATAAAAAAGTCGATATAAAAATGGAGAAGAAAATGAATTATAAGAAATGATGAAATTATCATAAGAAATTATTTCATCCATAAACATGTCTGAAATAATTACTTCTGGAGGAGAGCAATCTGTAGCGTGACAGATATAAGCATAATATTGAATGGCAATTGATCATTAGAATAATGAAGTTATAATATTTAAATTTGGAAGAAAGCATTAAGTTTAATATAAATAGATTAATTCATAGCAACTGTGGAAAGAAATCATTATTATAAAGAAAATACAAGTTAAAATAAAAGGAGTTACTAGTGATGAGTCATCCAAAACCAGTCTCATAACCAAAGGTTTTCAAGGTATAACCCAGGAAGGTAAAATAGTAAATAACAAAGCAGTACACAATATGACCAAACCCACAACGAGGGAGAATAAATAAAAGAGAAACCCTAAAATAAGCCAAGATCAACCAATACAGGTTGTGTATTTCTGAATTAAAGAAGAAGATGGAGAAGATCCCAAGAAACCTGATGGCATCAAGAACAGATGGAGAAGATACCAGTCCCAGAAGGCAGGAGAAAAGAAGACTGAAGAAAGAAGAAGAGGGCAGCATCCTGAAGAAGACGTCATGCTCTTATAAAAGACACCCAAATCCCTATATCCCCAAAATAAATATCTAAAAATAAAAGTATAACGAAATAAAAACCACATGTATACAAATTTAAGAGAGAGGAGTGTATAAAGTAAAAGTTTCCTGTGAACTAAGATGAAACAATGATATAGTGCCCATGGAACGGGTCTCCATTGAAAAAACGCTAACCAATTTATTATGTTGATAAGACTATACGACCATTTAGCATTAACATAATATATAAGTGAAAGTGAACCAGTGATAGTTTTGGGTATTATAAAAAATGAACCTTGTGTTTCATTCTTGGCAATCACAAACATTGGATGCAATGAAATATGCATTTTTCAATGACTTAAAATGTGTACGGTGACAATATGTTGTTCATAAGACATGAATCTGTTTAAAATAACATTTTTGTTTTACATGAAAAAAGAAAAACAGATTTCATAGTGCTTTTTGAACGGTTCATACTATTTATTTGTTAATGACAGGGTACAATTCCCCAAAGACAAGGTATAAAAGACTGTATAAAAACTGTAGAATCCTACTTATAATAATAGTTAGAAATAAGAATATAGATATAAGGTTTTAATGTATATAGTACAAGAATGTTTAAAAATGTTTTAGATATAAGGCCATTTGTTTGGGTCTGAAACAACTAACATCAGAACTATAAAAATAATTACCACTTGTAAATAGTAGAGAGTAATTAAGATGTTAGTTAGTACAAAACCTTTGTTGTAAACCATATTTCCATGTTGGAAATGGGAATTTTGTTGCAAAATGTCTGATTTGAAGACAACCATTTATTTAAAAAAAAAATGTTCTTTATTTTGTGTTAACTATTGTTTGTATTGTAACCAATACTAATTGTTTTTGTGTAATTTGAAAACATGTTTAATTTATAATACTATTTGTAAAAAGTCAGAGAGGGTATCACACATCATATATTGTTTGTAAATTATTTTGTAAGAAAAATTGTTAAAAAAAATCATAGGCCAAAAGAATGGAAACCAAACTTCATCAAAACAGAGAAATTACTCATTTAAAAGCAAATAAACAAAAGGGGTTTAGACAAAATAAACTTGAGATCATGCCATATAATTGCACATACCATTTAGAGAGATTTTAATAAATTATATTCAGAATTATAAATAAAAATAAAATGACTAAACTCAGAAATTTAGACATGGGAGTCATATATTTCAGAATAATGTTTCAGAATACAACTAATTCAATTAATTACCAGAAAATAAGGGAATAGGAACCTTTTAATACAATATAGGATTATTAATATTAAATATAACTGATAAAATGGCTGAATTTATATAATGACAGGAAGTAAATTTTGATGTTTTGGACTCTTCAGAGTATACCCAAACTGAAAGTAAAATTACTATTTTTTGGACAGAAAACACTATAAAATGGCATTATTTAATCTGAAAATAACCAGAATGAACTGAAAGATTAATTTAAATCAAATCTAGTGAATAAAATTGACAAATAACCAAAGTTTAGGCATTCATATAGTGAAATAGTAAAATGTACACAGGATGTGAAAATATTTTTGAACAATGTTAAGGATAATATTATATGGGCTAAGAGTTTAATTGAAACTGAAGGAAACAGTTAGTTAATTATTGGTAGTTGAACGGTTAACATGACATACCTTTGAAAACGTGAATAATCTAACCTATAATCGTCATACAAAGCGAGTGTATAGTGAGTTATTGTGAAATCGCGAGTGACTTGTAAAATACTTCTGAAACTATCATATTATAACAGAAACGATCAAGTAACACTCCATAACACAGAACAATATAAATCTACTCCGAAAAACACCATAAAACACTAGAAAACTGTATAATACATTAAACCAAATTAGTGATGGAATCGGAGAAAGTGTTTGAACTAATAATTATACAGATACACTAAATACAACCCAGAATCACTACACCAGTCACTACACAACATATAACAAGAGATTTGCGGACACGAGAACAGAAATATTGCGTCAAAATACATTATTTGGAATGCAGCAGCAACGAGCAACATTTTCATCGACTTGACGGCAGCCATCTTTCTTTGACAATTCCAGTGCCTCTTCGTGGTTCATCACAGCTGTTTGGTGAAAACAATTATTATATTTACAAATTATTATTCAATGTCTGTGTTTATTAATAACTATTAATTTGATTGTAACGTTATACTTTTTAAATATTAGCCCGATTTCTCTGACTTTGGTAATAACTGGCTGTTTAAAGAACCCTATATAATTTTTATATCATATACTTGTAACTTTTTTCGATATCCTGAGAATCGATACTAATCGATAAGAGTCAATATTGCTATTACTTAATAAAATATTAATACTTTTCAATACTTAATAGTTCTTTATTTCTTCAATAATACTAATTACCAATAATATAATTCTAATTGATAATCTACAAGGACTTTACCACCCGTAAGTGAAGATAACCTAAAAAATAGAAAGGTAAACAAATATCGATTGGTTTACAGACAGTCTTATGAGTGGTGATAGATTATTTAAATTATACTAAAACTTTAATAAAAATTTTCAGAAGAGCATTACACTGTTTAAAACTTCACAGCCCTATATTAATTAATTGATCCTAATTAATTAATTAATAAAATTAAAATAATTTTTTTTTTATAAACATAATTTTTTTTTAAATTTCCTTCAAAACAATAAATTTTGTTTTGAAACGTTCGGCGAAGCCAAGCATATATATTTCTTCATCAACTTTACGCTACTCGACCGGTCTTGCTACCATTGGGACTCGACCAGCTGGGAAACTTAAGGAAGTGTTTCAGGCCAGTAAGACGTCGAGAGCCACACCAATTAAACACCTTACAACTTACAGATTCACACATCAATCTTATTTATTTTATTACAAATTGGCTAGTCCAAACAGAGGGGCTTGATTACATCGGAGTCACATATTCCATAATAAGTATATTATCAACACACACTCATTTTAATTAATTTATTACAATACGCATCTGTGGAACGATTCATAGGTACCTGAAAAATAAAACACGGAAGGATACTCGAATGAAATTTTATGAAACTGTGGCTGTCCCCACATTCTTGTATGCTAGTGAGACATGGACTCTTGGTAAAAGGAACGTGTAGAGGATTCAGGCTGCCAAAATGAAATTTCTAAGATGGACGCAAGGTTGTCTCTGCTAGATCGGAGAAGGAACGAGGATATTAGACGCGATTTAAAAATTGTATCATTGCACCAGAAGATTGAAGACCACAGAAGGAGATGGCGTGAACACTCGAATCGCATGCCTGATATCCGTCTACCTGTGGCTTCCTTAGCTCCGCGACCCCCCAAATAGTAAATATAAATAAAATTAATATTTCGCGACCCCCCCCACCCAAAGGAATAATAACAGTAAGCCTTACTATTACTAATTGAATTTTGACTGTAATTATAAATGTAAAAAATTATTTAATATTATATAATCACATTGCACTAATTTTATACATTAAGTAAGAAAATACCGATAGTATAAAAAATGTAATACGACTATTCCTATTATTTTACGTCGCTGCGTTTATAGCGACGGGTATGAAATGCATGTATGACGTGTACATACATGAGCAATTTACAAGTTCCAACTTGATGTGTACGTGCTCTTTGTACACATCAAGTTGGAACCAGTATAAAAGAGGCGCTTGCGATTGCACAACTTCAGTTAAGTTTCGAATGCGAAGCGTGCGTCTGGTGCTTTTATTTTAGTGTGCGGTCAACCGTGAAACTGAATTGTTATTTTTTAATTTCTTATGCGAAATGGATAAATTTGTGAAAAAACGAAGTGAGCCATCTACATCCAGTGAATCGGTTGGTAAAAAGACAATGGTGTACAATGACAGTTATTTAAATTATGGTTTCACCTCATTGGATGGAAAGCCACAGTGCGTTGTTTGCTTTCAAGTTCTCTCCGATGAAAGCATGAGCCATCAAAATTAGTTCGACACTTGGAAAGTAAACATCCGGCTCATAAAAACAAACCGTTGGAATTTTTCGAAAGAAAATTACATACCTTGAGAAATCAACAAACTTCTATTTGTAAGTCAAGCCATACTGATAAAAGTGTACTTGAAGCATCTTATCAAGTAGCATTAAGAGTAGCTAAGATGTCCAAACCCCATACAATCGCCGAAAACCTCATACTGCCTGCTGCAATTGATATGGTCAGTGTTTTAATAGGCGTGGAAGAAGCAAAAAAATTGAAAAAAATTCCGCTTTCTAACGACACAATATCAAGGCTAATCGATGACATGGCTGCCGATGTTCGCGATCAGATAATTCTGCAAGTGAGTTCAAGTGAATTTTTTAGTATTCAATTTGATGAATCAACAGATGTAGCAAACATGTCACAGTTCTTATGTTTTGTGAGGTATGAATGTGATAGGGACACATCAATCAAAGAAAATATGTTGTTTTGCAAAACAGTACCGGGTCATCCAACAGGACAATGTCTTTTTGATGTTTTTTATGAAGCTACTAGAAACTATACTAACATAGATTGGACAAAATGTATTGCAGTATGTAGTGATGGTGCAAAGGCGATAACAGGAAAGAACAGTGGATTAATGAAAATATTAAAAGATCGTCTTATACCAAGGGCGGAATGGACGCACTGCTTCCTTCACAGACATGCTCTTGTCGCAAAAACCATGCCGGAAAATCTCAATCAAATTCTTTGTGAAGCTGTAAAAATGGTTAATTTTATTAAAAGCCGACCGTTACAGAACAGGCTGTTTGCTAAACTATGCGATGAAATGGGCGAAAATAAAAAATCTCTTCTTTTCCATACAGAAGTTAGATGGTTATCGCGAGGGAAAGTGTTAACCCGGGTATTGGAATCGCGAGATGAATTAATAATATTTTTCCAGGATAAACAAACGCCATTCTCATTGTTTTTACAGAATAATGGGTGTATGTTGTTGTTGGCTTACTTAGCTGATGTATTTTCGCATTTAAACGACTTGAATGTGAATTTACAAGGACGTGATACAAACATTTTATTAATGACAGACAAAGTTCGCGGTTTCATTAAGAAGCTTGATATCTGGATTATTCGCCTTCAAAGCAAAAATTTGGATATGTTCCCACTCACTCCGGATTATATTGAGAAAAATTTGAATGAACAAGACACTATTATTCGCCACAGTTTGGATTGCATGAAGATGTATTTGCGTGAGCTAAAAACTCAGTTGACGGAGTATTTCCCGGAAGATAAAAATGATTTCTCGAAGAGATGGGTACTGAATCCGTTTAGTGAAAACGTTGTTGCCGCTGCTAAGTTACCAGTTTAGATTCACGACCAGCTCATCGAAATGTCTGCCGACAAAACGCTACAACTGCAATTTATATCTGAAGATTTAAATACGTTTTGGCTTGCTCGTCGAAATGAATATGGAAATTTAGTCACAGAAGCATTGAAATATTCATCCCTTTCGCCACGTCTTATCTCTGTGAAAAGGGTTTTTCGTCTATGGTTGCGCTAAAAACTAAATACAGGAATCGTCTTTTATCACTCGAAAACAATTTGCTTTTGTGTGTTTCTAACGTAGATCCACGTATGGAGAAACTTTTAAATGAAAAACAAATGCAACCATCACATTAATTTCTTTTCTTTACATGTGTACTTATTGTACCTAAAATGTTTATAATAAATGATTTTTTCTCATAAAATGATTTCGTTACTGTTTAGGCTATTTCGCGACCCCCCTTTAATATCACCGCGACCCCCTTGGGGGTCGCGACCCACAGGTTGAGAAACGATGCCGTACTGGAAAGAGAGATGTCGGTAGACCAAGGAGGAGATGGGTTCCGGAACAGGTCTAAGGCCTAGTCCTTGGAGTGGTGATGATGATGATGAATATGAAGTTCATTCCAATCGTATCCGCGGAGGCTGTTCAAAACATTCCGTTACCTAAAATAATTGGGTCATACACGAAAGTGATTGAAGTAGTTAAACACCTCTGAGCAAGGCGACAGTAAGTGGAGGAGGAGGGGGGCACTTATTCAAAATGACCGACACACTTCCATGATACTTTTCAGACCAAAGTAATTACTAATTAATAAAAGAGAAGACAGTTTCTATTCACCGTGAACGTAGCACCTGCAAAGCTTCCTTTTAACTGTTCATAAAATATTCAGAAAACCATAAAATGACGCGGAAAAAAGTGAGATGTATGCGGCGAATAATGAAGAGAATATAGAACACAGCAAGTAAGGGAAGGGCATAAAGATAAAAAGACGAATATTGGCCGTAAAGCTGTATCCGCACCAAAACTGCGGGTACCAAAAACACCAATCTGTAACAGGAATGAATCTCTCTCTGTCTCTGTCTGTCTGTCTGTCTGTCTGTCTGTCTCTCTCTCTCTCTCTCTCACACACACACACACACACACACACACACACACACACACACACACACACACACACACACACACACACACACACACACACACACACACACACACACACACACACACACACACACACACAGAGGTAGTACATGAATATAACAACAAGCGCATACAAAATTTTGCCGAGCTCGAATTCTCCATCACCATTCGTAACATGCATTCTCACCAGATGATTCTCAGCATTATAATCTCTCTCTCTCTCTCTCTCTCTCTCTCTCTCTGTCACCCACACACACGCAACACATACAGATATTCACATATACATACAGGCATACAAGAAGGGCGCGCTAGTACAGTGTTATGCTTGCTGTATATTTGGCCGGGTTTGAGTTGTACCCCCCCCCCAATTCATAAAATGCACATCCAACAAATCATTCTCAGCATTCTAATATTGTCCCCCTCTCCCCCCCCCACACACACACACACATCCTGTGTCACATGGGCACAGATCCGTGTTGAAAGGTTTTAAAACGCTTTATAGATTGTGAGGTTAAAACGCTTTTTTTTTTAAATAATTGTTGAAATTCTACAGCTGTCGTTGCATTGGTCGGCGTTTAGACATGTTATTTTAGTTACATTTTTGTTGTAGCATGACTAATCTGTAACAAAATTGAACTGAAAATTATTATGATTTCAGTCTTTTACTTTTAATATAGGCTATTTAATGTGTGAACTGAAAATTACCATGATTTCAGTCTTTTACTTTTAATAAACTTAATGTGCGTTTGTTAAGTCTCGGCACGTATACTATTTCCGTTCTTAGTTTAATCCCGATGTAAACAAACAGGTGCGGCACATCTGAAACTGTATTTGCTGCTTGAATTAGAGGCGTGTCACTCTGACAGAAGCAGTACAAACAGGGTACATATAATATTGATACTGCATAAACACACGTAAATTGTAATAATTTGTCCTGACCAAAGTAAAATTTGTGTGACTGTTGTTAGACCGACAGTGAAACATTTTATAACACCACTTAGTTAATGTTGTCTTTAACCATTCAAAAATTGCGCCAAAGCAAAAACTTAAAGTTTATTTAAAACAAAAATAGAAGCTGTGATAATTACCAGTGTGCTGTATATTATCAGTTACTGTCAGAGGGTAATACAATCCATTTCATATATGTGTCGGAACTTATGTAATCACTTGAGTCAGAGTTATTATTGACAGCAACGTCGGTAATATCGGGCCTAGTCCCAGAACTTATCTTCTTCCTAGATTATGTGCTCGATAATGTAACGTCACTTGTCCACCATTGTTTCATTTACCTCCTTCTCTGTCAACTGTTTTATATCAGGAAGCATATGTTGTGTTGTAACAGGTAACGCATGTTTTCAATTGGTTTCAAATTAATTCAGTAGCATTCAGAATACTGTGATAAAGACGAAGTCTTAAACAGACGTACCCCGATTTAAGTGGTAAGATAACTCTCACATGACTATACAGGCATTCTGCACATGCGCGTAACACATTACTGTGTGAACAGTGTCAACGTCCCTGACCAATAGCGTTTCAGATTTGGCACGTGGTTTGTTTACGTCAGGATTGAACTAAGAACGGAAACAGTATAAATGATGATGATAATTAAATTTAGTTAAGAAAGTTGTGTTAGTGATTATAATCACAAACAGAATTATCACTGTTGCACACCACTATAGAAAAATTATTCCGATTAGGGCTTTCAAGCTTCTCAGCTCATCGTCAGATCGGAAATAACAACAAGAGAATAAAACCAAACTCTTCACACCCCCACCCGCCCCACTGTCTACACACACCGCCGGAAACAAAAACAAGCTATAAGTCAAATGTCCCTCCCCTACCTCCGATCCCTGTCACCCCCGTCTGTACAGTTCCATATTTTTCTAGCACATTCCTTGTGTTTGTATATTGTGTGTGTGGGCGCGCGTATGCGCGCGCGTGTGCGTGTGTGTACATTCTTTTTAAAACGTAAAGTTGTAAAGCTTTTCTCATTCACACTTGTGGGTGCGGTCACTCACCCTTATTTCAAAAACATCCATATATGCAATTTAATTCTTAATGTTATCTATCCGTCCTCTATCTTTTACTTCTTAATTATATTATACAATATTTCTTCATTATCAAATATAGTTTTTAATATTCATTAAATTGTCTAACCCTTTTTCTCTTTCTTTCAATATTTCTAACTTCTCCCTAAGATTCCTTTCAACTGTGTTATTTACTACTTTTAAAATTTCATAGTCTTCCAAAGGATTAACAAACTTATGGTTCTCTTCTATGAAATGTCTTGCATATAACGAATTCGTTGTTCTATTACCTTCTCCACGTTTGTGGTCAGACAACCTGCATACGAATTTCCGTCTTGTCTCACCTAGGTACACTTTGTTGCATTCTTTACATTTTATTTTTATAAACTCCGCTTCTCTGCAATACTGGGATTTTGTTCTATATTTTTATTCCTTATCTTATCAAATCCGTTGCACATTTTTAATAGCAATATCTACTCCGTATTTACTAAAAAATTTAAAAAATTTTCTGGTATGCGATCCTATGTATGTCAATGACCCTGCTTAATTCTTTTGTTCTGGTTCTATTTTATCTTTCTGTATGTTAACACTTTTCATAACTTTATCCACTATGTTGGTGTTACATTTATTATTCCTTACAATTCCCTTTATCGTTTTTATCTACCCATCTTTTGTTTCTGTCTCTTTTAAACACTTCTGAGCTCTATAACAAAATGAATTGATTGCCGCCATTTTATATCTATAAGGGTGGTAAGACTCTCTCGGTATAATTATATCAGAATACGATTCTTTCCTAAATATCCCAAATTATAGTTTTTCATTATTTTTAATTTATATGTTTAAATCTGAGTAATTTGTTTTCTTACCTTCTATCTCTTCTTTAAACTGTTAAGTGTTTGTTGTTATTTCCGATGTGACAATGAGCTGAGAAGCTTGAAAGCGCTAATCGGTATAATTTTTCTATAGTGGTGTGCAACAGTAATAATTCTGTTTTTGATAATTAAATTTTCAAATAAGCTCATATTTTTCAAAAACTGTTTATTACGTGGTAAACTTTGTGTTCTAATTAAAATAACATATTATTATACATGTATAGGGTATACTGATATAACTAATAGGGCGCTTTCTTATGCTATACGAGACGCATCAGATTGTACAAACTGCATACGCGACCAACAGCAGGCGTTACTCAGAGAACTACGTCAAAATAACAGCAAAACTCGTGTTCTCTACTTTTCGTTGCTACTTTATTATATTTAGTCTTTAAACATAGGGTTGCGAAAGAATTTAACACGGAAATATGTGACAAAAAAAATGTATGGCTTTTAAAAGACCATGGTCAGTCAGATCTGAAATTGTGTTGGATGGTAAAATTATATAGCAAGTCTCAGAATTTAATTATTTATGCTGTAAGGTCTCGTATAAAAACGAAGCAGATATTTCCGATGTGACAATGAGCTGAGAAGCTTGAAAACGCTAATCGGAATAATTGCTGAGAAGCTTGAAAGCGCTAATCGGAATAATTTTTCTATAGTGGTGTGCAACAGTAATAATTCTGTTTTTGATAATTAAATTTTCAAATAAGCTCATATTTTTCAAAAACTGTTTATTACGTGGAATAATTAATAAATTTAACCAGATAACAGGAACTCCCCGACGTGCTCTAAAACACAAGACAGGGAAAGAGTCCATAATAAAATTGTACAAATCCATGGCGGTTCCTACCCTTACTTATGGCTCAGAAACATGGACAATCAGAGCCTGCTAGACAAATATCAAGAATTCATGCTACAGAAAGTTTGGGTTCCATAGCTCGGGTACACAAGACTAGATCTGAAAATTAATAGTCAGATAAGAGAAGAACTGAGAGTTGAAGAAGTAAATGGAATCAGCATTATGTACAGAGAAAGCTGGAAACAACACATTATCAGAATGGGCAGTGACAGATTCCGCAAGGTAGCCTTATTGTATCAGCCGAAAGGTCAGAGACGCCTGGGAAGACCCTATAAGAGACGGAGCCGCGACCAGTTTGGAGCCGGAACAGAGTAAGCAGTGTGACCCGTAAAGAAGAAGAAGAAGAAGAAGAAGAAGAAGAAGAAGAAGAAGAAGAAGAAGAAGAAGAAGAAGAAGAAGAAGAAGAAGAAGAAGAAGAAGAAGAAGAAATAAGGGTACACAGGGTACTCTATCATATTTCACTATACGTCGCCCCCCCCACACACACAAAAGAAGATGTGTACATTTTCATATGTGTGTTACATATGTCAGTTGACATGAATGTACGTATTTTTTACTACATACGTTGCAGAAGTGTTTCGATTGATGCCAGTAGTTAATAACAAACGATACTGATCGAGGACTCGTTGCGAACTTGGTGAAACATATTACTTACAAAGGTTTAAAAAACACAAACGCGTTTAACTACTGGCATCAAATGGAACACTTCTACAACGTATATGTTCTCAAAGATTATTCTCAACTAAGGCTTTTTAAGATCACCTTTTTATATGTTTGATGCAATTATTCTAGTTTAAATTACCTTCAAGCGACTCATAACCATCCTTGGACTACTACTACTACTACTACTACTACTACTACTACTACTACTACTACTACTACTACTACTACTACTACTACTCCACGGCTCTACAGCTCATGAAGAGCCCTGGCCTCCAGAACGACGTGCCTCCACTCCTCTCTATCCTGTGCGACTCTTCACCACCTTCTGACCCCCAGTCTTCTCATATTTTCATCCACATCGTCCACCTATCTTCTTCTTGGCCTCCCTCTTGCCCTTTTTCCTTCTGGTCCTCTAATGAATGCTTTTTTCACTGCTCTTTCCTCTAACATTCTTTATACGTGACCTGCCCATATAATTCTGTCTTGTTTTATTGCTGTGACGACTTCCGGTTCCTTGTATAGATCGATAGATCGTACAATTCGGCGTTTGTCCAACGCCACATACGCCACATTCCAGTATCTAGTACACCTCCATATATCCTCTTCCGAATCTTTCATTCCCATCTTCTGATCATATCTTCTTGGGGTGAGGTCATGGTCCAGGCTTCTGAAGTATATAATACTACTGGCCGCAATACAGTTTTGTAAATATGGGCATTGGAGGTTCTAGAAATGTTTCTGGACTTTAGGGTAGTCAGCAAAGAAAAGTAGCACCTATCTTCCATGGCCAGTTTGTCTTGAATTTCCATTTCCATCTGATTTTTTGACGTCAGGAGGGACCCAAGATATCTAAAACTATCCCCCCTCTCAAATTCATTGCCACTGATTATAATTTTTGGGACTATTTCTTCTGAGACATTCACTATCCTTGGACGCTTCAGAAAAAAAAAACACGAATAACCGAGACTTTTGGGTTTTGTGTACAACTCCAAGTCTTCTCAAAATGTCGTGGATGGCGTCAAAATTGTGATGACAAAGCTATGTAATTTATTTTCAGTAATCTGGAAAGGAACATGCAGTAATTTGGACCCAAACATGAGATTCCACTTCAGGGAAAAATCCAAGTTACAAGATCATTAGACGAATGGTTGGGTTGTACATCAGTAGACTTCTTCAGCGCGGTTGTATCGAAAGTGCCAATTTCCGTCTAGAGACGGCACCAACAGTAGAATATAACAGCTTACGTAGTTATTTGTAATGTGTGTGAATATATTGTTACGTAATACGGAACGTTCTACAAGTATCTCGGCTATACCAGCAGAGCCCAGCTGTAATGTGTGTGTGCGTGTGTACATATTGCTGCTGCTTTGTGATGAAAGACAATTACGTGACACTTATCCATGTGTCCACAAGCGAGACTATTTCAGACCGTACCGCCCAGTGCAGTGTGTTCAAGGACACTGTTTCTATTGGATGCTCGAGAGCGCCTGTTTGTTTAACACGTCATCCAAAGTTACCGATTATTCTGCCATCTCAGCGGAGTATTCACCTATTCAGGCAAATACAGTTTTCAGTTGTTGTCGGGGGATTTACACAGTGCGTTTCAAGTGGCTATTAGTAATATGTGATTATTGTGCGGGACTCCATTAGTTGACGTTATTATGCGTGCGAACGAGTTTAAAGCTGGTTATTAGTTACTTCATTGGTGTCTTGTATTTTGTTTTCCACTGTTAATGAGCACGTTATTAACATTGATTATATAGATTAGTTGTTTATATTGATTGGGCACCTTACATTCAGTGATTTTTAGATTGAACGTTTTTAACCGTTTAAAAATAGTTTTCCCGTTGGCCATTGTTCGTATCTTGGTAAAGAACGCTATTATTGTTTTTATATGTCACGTTACGTGCTTGGTCGTGCCGGGTTCAACATATACAACTGTGATGAATTGCAGTTGTCTCGTTGGAGAGATACAGAAATGGCGGACATCAGCCACGCGGCATTTGTGAAATGTCGTTTTATCGTTGTCATTTCGCATAAAGTAGGGCCGACGCGGCGCGGCGTATCGGCGTTAATAAATGATACTGGCTGTGTTCCGATGAAACGAAAATAATTTTTCTTACGGGTCGAGAAAACCTGTGATTAGCCTTTAAAGGCGAATTTTATTAAAGTAAAGGAGTGAATTTTTGTTCACGAATTGGCAACACTGTGGGACTAAGGACACGTATCACTTGATACGAAAAATTGGTTTTTAAATAACTAGCTTACCCTAACCACGATAAAGAGCCGTGTATAACAGTTCTTGCTAAAAATGATCGTCAATGTATACTGATATTCGTATATACAAACGTTAGCATATGACATTAAGTACAACAGGAAACATGCTACACCTCACCACATACCACGTTAATATCTGAAAAGTAGTGAGTCTGAAATTTTCCCCACAAAGTAACAATCCTATGAGTCCAAAAAGCAGCAGCTGATGGTTATAACGTTTGGTTACGATTGTAATTTTTGACATGATAATGTCTTTTAGCTTGAAACTTTTGTAGCATGTAATGCTATATGACGTCATCACTGCGTGACGCTTCCACACTTTCGATTCCCACAGTCTAGAAATTGATATGTAAACGCATCAAGACAGAAATAATCGCTGCTGACATTTAGTTTAGCAAACGTTTTGGTGAGAATACATTTGGTTTTACATGCTCTTTTGTCTGTACTGCATCGTTTGAAACTTTCTGGAACATGTAACGCTGTATGACATCATCATTGCATGACGTTATTGGGATTGTTGTAAATAAAGGTTTGTTTTGATACGTCGCAATACGTAAATAAAGGTTTGTTTTGTGTTGTGGTGAAAAACACTGCTGCTGATATATAGTAACCAAACGTGGCGACTGACTAAAACAGCGTTCGACAATGGATAGCAGCGACGAGAAGGCTCAGATCAAGAAACGACAAAATGCCGAGCGAGTAAGAAAGTGTCGGGAACGAAAGAAGCTCGAGAAGGAACAGCAACGAGCGGCTGCTGTCGGCGGTGAAGCTTCGGTACCAGCGGCCCCATCGCAACAAAAACGAAAGGAAGATGACTTGATGCGCGAAGGATTGAACGAGTACTTAATAAATACACCGTTCGCGTCGACGATGACTGAGCAGGAGAAAATCGATGCATTCTACAACATGAAACTGGAAGAGAAGCGAAGGAAAACCAACGAACGAGTAAAACGTTGTAGATTGAATAAGGAAATTGAGATGGCAACTAAACGCAACATTTGCGCAAAAGAAACAATCAGTCAGTTAGTAACCATAATAATGTTGCGTTTAGCTGGCGGCTGAAAGACATTATCATGCTCTTAAGCTTTTACCATTTGGTAAACGGTACTGTATCTTTTTTTTTAATTTCTTAACGTTATCGGATTGAATGTGCAGCGGTTAATAGTGTTTGGTTTGTTGTCAACACAACTGAGGGTTAATAATATTGAGCATCGTTATGCAATGAAAATTTTTACCAAACTTTCAGAAATTGCAACAGAAGAAATCAGGAGAAAATTGTACATTGCAAACACGGGAGGAATCCTTCCTTGCTGAATGGTGAGTATTATTATTTTATTATTATTATTATTATTATTATTATTATTATTATTATTTAGCAATATATTTGTTTAACTAAGATTTGGAGTTTTGACGATATTTAAATCGGTCGTGTCAACACAGCCTCCTGCTTGATGTCAAAACGCGTCGGTCCGGGACTGCTATTCGGTAACGGAAAGTTTATAAAATGATGGCAGTACCTACTTTCACCTACGGTAGTAATACCTGGTCGAACTGCTAAAATAAAGTTTTAAGGCGCGTAAAGAATTGTCGACTACGAGATAGGAACAGCGATGAAGATATAAGGACCGAACTAAATACATCATCTATACAGAATGAAAAATCAGTCAGTAGTTAAGCTGACAGTGGAGTACACATCTAATAGAAGAAGATCTGCGAGCAACTGCTCAGACTGTAGTTGTGAAGACGGAACAGGTTATAAGCGTAATACCCTGAAGACGAGGACAAGGACGTCGGGTTTTGAAGACTTTCTGTCTTCACGTTCGCAAGTACTAAAAACTTTCTTGCTTGTATTCAACAACAAAACAAAGTAACATCGAAGTCTGGACAAAACAAAACTTAGATTCGTGCGGAAAATAAAATTGAACACTGGGGCACGGGGAAGAGGAAAACCACACAAAACAACAACGTAAGACGCACAGGTGAATAAATTTTATATGATTACCGGCGCTTCCTTCATATTGGGAAACGCTCAGTATTCTCTTCCGCTCCCAGCTGGGAATAAAGAAATTGCAATTTGAAATAAGATGTTGCAAATCTATTGGGAAATTAAAAAAAACTGTAGGAAACCATCAAGGGCCAACGTTGGAGCTGAAAAATAAACATAGGGAACAACAGCGTACATTCGAGTTTGTGAGGAAAAAGTTGTTAAGATACAACAAAACCTTGTTTTTGATCGTGACTACATACGAAGGACATGTATGTGAATTGATGTATTTATATGTAGTACATTACTGTTCAACATATTTTCTATTACAAGTAACAATATCGTAGAACGAACTTAGAATATCTAGCGTCAATTAAATTTTACTTCCATGTTCCGTAAGGAAATGAAAGTATAGTGATCGCGAAAAAAATCGTGTTCGAAATACGAGCTGATTCTGATTGTACTACCCTCAAAACATGAAGAAAAGTCTTTTTCCGAATAGTGTCTGTGTGTAGAATGTTTTCTATGGTGAACGATAACTGCCGCAAATTCAAACAGAATCAAATAATTTTTTTGCTTATGTGCCCGAGTTGTACACGACTCAAGGGGCCTATTGATTTTGGTGAAGATCGGTTAAGGGAGAGGGGTAGTTTACCTGCAACGTTTTATGTTTTTACAAGAGTAAAGTACTTAAAAATTCATTTAAACTTTTTCAAACAATGGTAATTGTTAAAAATAAAATAATTTTGTTTCCAGGCAACCAGGATGTTCGGTTAGGAGGGAGGGAGGGGTTACCTGCATTGTTTTGTGTTTTAACAAGAGTAAAGTATTTAATTTAAAAAATAAGTGCCCCGAAAATAAAGTCATATTAATCCACTGTAAAATGGTAAATGCGATAATTATAAATGGAGTGGGTATTTGACGGGGGAGGGGGTGATTTTTTGAAAATTGCTGTGCTGAAATCTAGTAAACTATGAATATTTAATTTGGACGATCAGATACCTTAGAAATTACATATGATGAAACTATTACTTTATGAAAGTGTAAATATCATTATCTGTGTGGATCGGTTGAGGACTTGGAAGATTATCTGCGTAGTTTAGTTTCTTTATAAGAATAAAGTACCACTTTTTACAGATAAAGTGACTCGAAAATAACATTATATTAAACGACTACCCCATAATAACAAAAATTTCTATAATTAGTGAAAATAGTTTGAGGGTGGGCGATATTTTTTAGACATTATCTATCCGAATTCAAGTAAATGATTTTAAATATAAATCTTAGAACATGGAAGTCATGTATGATTCTCCGTACCGATTTTTTGTAAATATGATGATATTAATAGAAGACTGGTCGGGTAGTTGGTGAAATATATTACTTAAAACGTTTTAAGTAAACAGCGCTTAGTTGTTTCACAATTTATTTTCAAAGTTTGACAATTGTTTCAGCCTATTAGGCTGTTCTGAAAAAACTGGTAAGTTGGTTGTTCTTACCAGCGCTTTCAGAATAGCCTAATCAGTTGAAACAATTGTCAGAGGTTAAGAATAAATTTTGGAACTACCAAGCGTTTTTTTTTTAACTTTATAATAAATATGACATCGTATTTGGTCCTTGTTCATAAATGTTAATTTTTAATAATAACTCACGAAAGGTTTCCATTGTTCTATAATAGTCATCTTCAGTGCAATCATAATTCAGAAATGACGATGCGTCGCTGCAGAACTGGCGAAATGTTTGCTGATGAGAAAATAAAAAAAAGTTTTAAACCAAAATTCATAGGTGTCACTTATCGTAATTTATGATGCAACAGAACAGATGCACATTCAAAAATCAAACTTAGCAAAAGTGTTCCGTAACTACGTTATTAGTTAAAGCGGCAAGTGAGTTGTAAGATTTGATTTGAAACGTTGAATTGCCGAATGGAAAAACGACAACATTCAGTAAAATCAAATTTTTTTGGGAGAACAGAAAACTGTTTTTCGCCCAAGGACTGTGTTATACTATAAAGTCAGTACTACAGAATTATAATATATAAGTATCATATAATGAAATACATGTGTAAATTTAGTATCTCCTAATAACAGTAAAATCACGGAGTTTCGGGAAATGAAGGTCTAAAAATTGTAATTGATATTATAATATTCAGCAGCTCGAGAAATTTAAGTACTTAGGGTGTGGTATTATATCGCATTTGGGAAATTAAGGTCAACAAAAAAAAAGTAGAGATTCAATTATGTAAGAGAACTTTATCCAGTAAAGTCAGGAAGGAAACAACATCTGGTACTCAATGCATTATTCCACTTTTCTAAGATCATGATCATAGCTAGTTTAGTTACAGTATGTTGGGATTCTAGATGAGTTTTCTGTAAAGACTTCACTCAAATAATTCAAACCGCATGTTATCAAAAGAAAAACAAAGAAATAAAATCCAGAATTAATTTGGGAATGATGGCTACATTAAATGGAATCCTGTGGGATAAGCAAATTACATCAGAAACTAAAACCAAAACATTTAAAACCATTGTTAGAAGTATCATGACTTATGGGTTAGACGTCTAGACTACTAATAAACACACAAGAACAAAATTAATGACAGCAGAGATGGACTTTTGGAGACGTCCGGCAAAAGTATCCAGACGCGATAAAATCAGAAATGAAGTCATTAAGGACAGAATGAATGTGAAAAAGTCAATTGTTGATTTTATCCAAACAAAAAAATGACAATGGTATGGACACACGAAAAGAATGGCACAGGAAAAATTGCTAAGGAGAGTTATGGAATGGACCCACCAGGAAGGAGGAAAAGAGGAGACCTGGATAGAAGAAATTCAGACTATATTGAAGGAACGAGAAATTGAAGAATATTGTTACGACGGTCTACTGATCGTCGTATGGTACAGTGGAAAATAAATTAAGTCACTAATCACCACCTTTAATATTCACAGTTTAACAGTTCGTGATTAACAACACTGTCTCTTACAACAAACCAAATAAAAATTGTTGACACGCAATAAAATGTCAACTAATATAAAACACAATTGTATTACAATTATACCGCACGATTATAAAACATAACACTTCACTAATAACCACTTGAACGCACACAGTATCGCCCGACGAATAACTCGAACCGCACTGTAATATATCGCAACTATAACGGAAACTGAACGTCGTTGAGTACTGGTATTTATACCCCCCCCCCGAAATACTAGATTATTCCATACTGCGCGTTAACTCTACACTACGACGTAATTAATTGCGGACTTGACACAGTCCGCGCGGCTGGCGGCTTCCAGAAAAGTCTCGCGAGCGCATGTTGAAATCACGTACGCCACAACATTTAGCAGTATTCCACTGGATCGTTCGAGAAACACGTAGATTGTTCTGTGATGTCGTAACAATATCTTTGGATGGGCAAGCAGCAGTGGAAGACGAGAATTCAATCACTTTTGTAATCTTTGGTTCCGGCAAATATGTAAACATTATACAGCCGGAAGTAATAAAAAAAAAAAAAAAAAAAAAAAAAAAAAAAAAAAAAAAATAATGTTATCAATAGAGAAGGTGTGTAAACCTGTACAGATGACATACTGGAAGAGGATTATTTGAAGGACACAATTTTTAGTTTAATACTGTTTCCTTTAATCATGTAATGCTAAAAATGAAAAGCTCTTAATGGAAAACGGACGTCAGTTACATTTCATTGATACGAAAAAATCTCAGTTTCTTTCAGCACAAGTGGCACATACAACTAGAATTTATTGACGTCAACACTTTTTTGTACAATGTTTCCTACAATCGATACAGAATTCGACCTTGACGGTATTTCAATAATCACGAAAATGAATAATTCGACCAGTCGACAAATTATTAACGTTCAGAGGCAGCGATTACTGGTTGGAATTTACGTGTTTTGTTGAGCGTGACAGTCGCATGGTATGAATAAACAATTATACGTGAATGACACGCAGGTAGAAACGTTGTAAATAAGAGACAATGATTATCGAAAATTTGTGGAGGACACGCGCACAAACCATAAAATCCAATGTATTGATAATATAGACACACTTATTGCTTACTAATGGTATCCATAATCTCAACCTTCTGTTGTGCTGTATTCATTGTTCATAACCTAAAGGTACCATACATACGACTTATAATAAAGTTTTAATTACTGACATTCTTAATTACGATCGATTTCGGTCATAGACCATCGTCAGGGCATATACACTGTGCACTCGCGTATACACTGTGTCACAATATTGTAAAACAGTCACAATTTACAATAAAAGTATATGACCGCAATAGAAGATTCATAAAATCCGAGAAGCTCGGGTAGTTTCAGGTTTTGATATTGATAGGCAATTCTGAGTTGTTACACGTAGGCCTACTCATGGTAACAACAAACCTTCCGCTTTATATCTCACGTAGATGATCAGGCGGGGGGGGGGCTGCGCTTGCCTTAGGTGTGCTTAGTGCCGCCTCTGATGGGCGCTTCCTCCTCCTCTGCTCTCTCCCCTGCCCCGCCATTGCCGCCTGACAGCCCTCGGCGCCTTATCCTGAGCGGGAAGAGGCGCCCTGCCCGTTGTGGGCGGGCAATTCCTACCTCTCAATCGAAAGGTCTCTGAGGTCTCCCCCATTCTGCCGTCGCGGGTCTCTTCGAGGTCCGAGGGTCCAAGAAACATAACATAATCCTGTCCCTCCAAAAATAAATAAACGGAGGTTCCATTCCTACATAGCGTGCGATCGCTAGTCATGGTAACAAGCAGGCATCAGGCAGTCATCGGGTTCGCCCGAACACTGCGACCATCGGAGCACGTCAAGCTGCTGCTCCGTACACCTGGACCTGGACCTGGGTCAGGGCTCGCTGCACCTGTGCACATTTACATTTTCCGCTCTCTGAATGTACATTCCATATATTCATACTTGGCGTATTATTTAACATTATTTCAAAATTAAAAATTCATATAATCAGAAGAACTCTAAAATCAACGAAACACGCCTGAAGTTCTACACTGTGTGATGGCACTCTCCATACTTCTCTATGGGTTTGAGAATTGGACTTCAACGAAGTCCCAGGCCAGGCGTATTCAAGCTGCTGAAATGAGATTTCTCAGGGACGTGGCAGAATATACTCTCCCAGATCGTAGAATATATGCAGGCAGGTGTACGACAGCACTGAATATTATGAGTAGACTTGATTGGGTTACCCAGCATCGAGTAAATCGAAATTGACTGCAGCATCTTAATCGAATGGATGACTGCCGCATCCCCAAACAACTACTCAATTATAAGCCGATAGGACGGAGAGGTGTGGGGTCGTCCGAAGAAGCGTTGGAGTGATCAACTCTAGTCTATCTGCTTGGGACCGGAACAAACCATTTTTCGGTTCCATGCTTGTAGAATGCTTATATGAATAATTCGATCAGTCATAATTTACGAGTCAAAAGGTGGATTTTAGATATGTGTTACTATATGGAGTAGGAACCCTTACTCTGCTATATCAGTATGAAAGCGGATTTCACTGACAGTCAGTGAGTGAAATGAGATGTTTGAGGCTGGAAGCGGGAGAGTTAGAAGATATTGAATTAGGATTACGAATGACCATCAGAAATATGTTTCAGCAGGACTAAGTTATGGAGACACTGGAGAAAAGAGCACTGCGATGGTTTGTTACGTAATGTGTATTATAACGAAAGGAAAACAAAAAATCATCACGGAAGCGTGTCCAGACGGAGAGTAAGAGTTAAGACTGGAATGGGTCTACTGCACTGAGAAGAGGAAGACCGTGTGGAAGCTGTCAGGAAGCACTCAGACGCATTGACAGCAAAATGCGATGAGAAAATGAAGTAGGAGAAGGAGAAGGAGAAGGAGAAGGAGAAGGAGAAGGAGATAATGGTACAGACACATATCGTACACTAACAAAGAAACTAATATATACATAATTGAACAACGCTGTTACCGTATTTAGCTATAATATATTTTACTATGCTATATATTGACTGGAATATATATAAACGGTTTTTATACCAATTATATAATAATAATGGCTCCCATGTATACCACCGATGCAGCTTAGGAGTAGGCAGGATAGGCTGCCTAATGAGAGCCGTACGGCATACAAGGCAGTGTGGCCAGCACTACGCTTCAGCTGCCCATTATTATCCCCAGGATGTTATCCCAGGTACTCATTTTCAACAGGTTGAGTCGACCTGGGGGCTGAAAAACGCACCTTGATTTTATGGTGCGGGGCCGGGAATCGAATCTAGATTAGTAGCCAGGTGCCGTGCCCACTGGTCTACTGAGCTTCTGTACCAATTCTAATACTTAATTGTTGATTACTGCTTTTATAATTAATGACAAATACAAATACATTATGAGTACTTTAAATTGTAATATTGTATAACTTTAAGTTCTGTGATATTATAATTTTCTCGTTGTCTTTAAAGAAAACATTTGATGATGTAAAACAAACTATCTCAACTCCTTCACGTATACAGTGATACACACGTACGCACACACGCTCACATACACAAACACGTTCACTCAAATAATTGTTCTGTTGTGTTTGACATCTCTTTTGTATTCATACACAGGTCCTGATGACGACCATAAACATTGTCGAAACGTCGACAAACAAATAAGTTAAATTTTGTGTTATATTTCTGATCGATCCTCACAAACCCTTCACCGGACACATTACCTATATTATATGTTTGGAAGTAAGAACACGTTCCAACAATGTTTAGCATTTGTAAGATTCCAATTAATAAGGTTCTGGAGAACATATTTATTAGTTTTTTTTGTTAGTGTACGATGTGTGTCTGTACCATTTTTGTGTTATATTTTTGACCGATCCTCACAAACCCTTCACCGGAAAAATTCATTGATTGACGGTCACTACGAATTTAAGGATTTAATATAGGTAATGTAGGAAGATGTGATTCCAGATGTTAAGAATACAAACCGTCTACAAACATGGCATATCTCAGAATTACACCGCCAGGCCGTGATTAAAGAAAAACCGTATTTGCAAACATCTTACGCATAACTAACAAATTTCTGTTACTGATTGCTACTCAAACAATTGTTGTTCTGGAGGTAATTTGACAGTCATAAAGGCGGTTGTCCGTCAAAACGAAAAGAAACATAAATAATACAGTTCAAAGATGAACACTTGTAAGGTATTGCAACATATAAAGTTGACAGAAACTGCAACAGTAACTGAGACCTAAATGTTGCACAGCAATATCTATTGTTGCTTTTTCATAATCAAAACAAAGCGGCATATTATTTTCAATAATAACAATCAACTGGGCACATTGTGGAGACAAGTTCTATCTAGACCTAGCTAGGTACAAGTTTTTATTCATTTCAAAATATTAGTTGACACGAATTTTGTTGGCGCCTGTTAACATATATGACAGTATTCGTGTTTATGAGTTAGTTCAATCAAATGAAACACAAATTTCAAAACGATTTCTCAAAAAAAAGTTGCAACATTCAAATATGTATGAATTTTAGTTTTAGTAAGTGTGAAAAAGAATTCCTTCTTTATTAAAACAAAAAGGAAGCATTAAACAATTTAAATAAGCTACCAAATCACAAAACCAAACAGGACAACATGATATTCAATGAAACGACAAACATTTAATTTTGGAAATGAAACAAGTACAGTACAGTGAAACCTGTATAGTGACGCAGGAAGTGGAAGCAAGCCCAGAAACCTCAGCAGCCAGAAGACAAACACACGTCACTGAAATAAATGAACTGTGAAGAATAAAATGGCGAGACAGAGTAACGAATGTAAATAGTGTCGAGAAGGTGAAAAATAACACATGTAATGGAGTGAACAAAGGAGAGACGACAGCGTTGCAGGATGGATGATGTCAAATTAGTGAAGGAGGGCCGAGATAAAGGAGGACTTGGACATCCGAGAAGTTGAATCAAGTCGTTACAGACGGTTATAACCATGGGAGTTAGTGTCCCAAGTCAAGAAGAAGAAGAAGAAGAAGAAGAAGAAGAAGAAGAAGAACAACAACAACAACAACAACAACAACAACAACAACAACAACAACAACAACAACAACAACAACAAGAAGAAGAAGAAGAAGAAGAAGAAGAAGAAGAAGAAGAAGAAGAAGAAGAAGAAGAAGAAGAAGATAATTACCGGTAAATGCAAAAAATTGCCATTTTGTACACATAGCTATATTAAAACTAACAGGTGGTTTGCGACTTGCGACAGACACATGAACTCGACGCGCGTCGCGGACGAAAATACACAATAAATTAAATAATTTCCTTGCAATGATGACACTGATTTAATCTGCAGTTAAAATATTTCGCGGTGGAACAAAAGTGAGAAACAAAATAACGCAGGATAAGTTGGTAAAACCCGGTGGATATTATTTCCCCGTATCCCTGCGGGATTGTCGTCGCTGGCTGATATCTGTAAGTTGAATGCAGCGCAGTACTACTTGTACTCGTTTTCTCTTTTCTTTTCAATTTATTTCTGTATCTCTGGAGACATCAGTTTTGATCGTCGTGTCTCTCTCGACTGGATCTCTTTTACTTTTTCCTCCTTTATTAATTGTCTTATTTTGCTGCAGATAGAAAAGAAATCATTTACGATGTAGGCGTTATGTTTTCGTCTGAGGTTAACCGATATCTATTAGCATTTGTAACCAACGGATTTCCATCTTCAGAGTAGTAACTAACTTTGTGTATATATATATATAGCAATAGGTGGACGTTGCATATCAAGAAGTAATTTAACTTTAAGCGTATGATAGCATGTTGTAATGAAAATCTGTCTAAGTAAAGACTGCAGGTTCGTCGGACATTGGACAATAGACAATAAGATACAAATTAAATTTGTTAGTTTAAGTTAATTTTTTACAGTAAAAAAAATAATTAGTTTTGTGAAGTGGTGCGAAAATATGCGTAGGCATATGGTGAGTGCGCGTGTACGGGTATGTATTATGTTACGGGATAATAATAAAAAAAAAATATATTAAATTAAATAACATTCGTAAAATTAAAAATTATGACATGAGACTTACACCAGAATACGCATAAATAAAGACCTATCGAGTGGTAATATTTGTTTATAAATTAAAGAACTAAATGTATGATTTTTTTATAAAGAAAGTTTTTTATAAAGAGCCTGAAGAAAATTAATAAAATTAGACTGGTTTTATTTGCAAGCTTAACTTTGTCCGTAGATAGTATTTTACAGGAAGAACGTTTCTGAACTTAAGCCGCAAGGGTGAGGAAATATTTCAGCCGATGAAATTGGCTAAAATTTTAGTTGAATTTGTTCTTCTATCGTATAATTTAGTCTCTCTCTGAACTCGATAACGTATCACTTCTGCTTCTAGTCTAGACGATTGGTCTACGAAAGTGCACGAGCACAAGTCAGAAAGTTCGCGAGTTGATTAAATATCGAGTGCTAACCCAGTATAGTACAAGACTGTCCGCATAGGCATTCAAAAATACGCTTGAGTTTACTGGAGTATTGTGTATGTTTTATACACAGAATAAATCACAATTAAAAATTAATTCACTAGAAACTGTAGAAGTACCCAACCCGAGAACGATCCTGAACGCCGGACAGCAGGAGAAGATCGCAGTGACATCCTGAACGTCTATCCAGAGCGAACACCCACAGCTGTATTCCAGAGATCATCGACATCTCATCATCCATCGTAAAGGGAAGTGAAATTATTTGTTATAAACTTTATTAAAAAACACTTATAACCTTAAGGACAAAAGAACTCATATAAATAAAATAAAATATTTTGTATTAGAATTCAAAAGAAAATTATTTAAAAATAAAAAATAACAATAAATAAAAAAAATAATAATAATAACAATTATTAATATTATTATTATTATTTGTACGTCTCTTGCAGATGAACAAAATAAAATGTTGTACAAGGTGAGATAGTTTGCGTAATAAGGACATTATAAACGAACTACTGATATTGTCCATAAACGATGCACTCTAGTAATATCCCCTGGAATGATGCATCGACTGGAAAGAATGAAGGATGCATTATGTATGCATAGACTTGTTGTAAACAGATTTACAGAACAAAAAAAAACTTTTTTACGTTCGTTTATGAATCCGAGCAGCGTAATGAAAACAGGAGTCAATACGCTACACAGTACAACGTACAGTGGCGACGGATGGGGGGGGGGGGGTTAACACACACAATTTGTAGGTCACACAATAGACCAGTGTTGCCGCGCTTGTGTAAACTTTGTCGTCGGACGTGGCAGCGCCGCGACGACTGTCACACAGGGGTCGTCGTCTCCCGTCAGTCTGACAAACAACCGCCCTAACATTTATTGCTGTACTGTCAAAGGTGGCGCGGCGGGACGGGGCGTTAAATTTCATTATTACATGCCTTCTGGGTAATCGAGTCTAGGTAATATTCTGCGCGTAGTTCGGAAGACGGAGAAGACGTTGTTCCTGTTAGAACAAGAACAAGAGATCCGCTTGTTGATTCGACGAGTAATTATTTCAGAGGAAGCGCGCACCTGTTAATGATTTTCCTCCCTATCCTGTGTGGCAAACGCGAAACACGCAAAGCTCTTACTTTGCGGAAGCGATAACGATTGGATTAAGTTTAACAAACGATTCTAATGGGATTTTGAAAACTTCAAAAGATACGTATTGCCAGATATAATATCTGCAACAGAGGATTCGTAAAACACGTTATCATCAATATTTGCACGACTAAGGATCTTCGCGATGGCAATAAATTACGGAGAGAATTTAAGAACAAAACGCCATAAACCGATAAGGTTTTTACAACACATCGAAGCGCAGTAAACTCCGATCATTGCCCGCATAACTTTCCAGACGCTTGCAGCTCGTCATAAATTTTGTTTTTTGCTGACTTAAGTTCAATGCAATAGTCGTCTTCGGATCAGTCGGTAAGGTCAAATCGATTTATCGACTTAAAATTGTAGTAATTAATTAGCAATTACTCTGGTGCCCCAGAAGGATTTTTACGTCTTCTTCATCTTCACTGCACGGCTTAGGCTATATCCCGTTCCGACTGCGCAGAGTCTCTGACCATTTTTTCCAGAGTCTTCCACGATCTCTTGTCCACACTGGCGTATATTCAAACGCTTGTTTAGGAATACGCGTGTCTACCATGCGTTCCACGAGGGACTTCCAATTCTGCCTGTATCCCTTTATTACTGAAACTTCAGGTCTTTCCTTATGTCGTCGTTTCGTAGACGATCTCTCAAACTGCACCCCTTAACTGCTCTTAAAGGTTTCATTTCCGAGGCCTGTGTTTTTGAAATATCTTTTTGCAGGAGAGTCCATGTTTCACATCCATACATTACAGTCGGCACAGCCACGACCTTATAGAACTTTAGCTGTGTCTCTCTCTCCGTTTTATTCTTCAATAGTAGTCTTTTTGTTCCACAGGTGTAACTAAATTAATTTAACTTTCTCTCGATACCGTTATCCTTCCTATATGAGATGTCACATCCCAAATAATTAAAATTAACCTCCTCCAAAACTCTATAATCAATTATAATTTTTGTTCGTACAGGGTTCTTCCCTAGGAAGGCCATCATTTTTACGTTTCAGGATTATTACGATTTTTTCAACGTGGAGGTGATATTGCCACACCGTTTCAAGAATCTAGAACTAAGGACGCATTGCTACACCGGGCAAGCACTAAATGGGTTGGCCAGGAAAAGGGTTGAGGTTATGAGTAAATTGCCACGCCACGGCCGCGCAGGAAGATCTTGGACTCCTGGCATGTGTTATAATACCGTTGTACCGTTCAAAAGACTTGTCACCTGATTTGGTTTGAAATGTTACAATAGCTTAAGACCAAGGTGATGGCTTTTCGCGGAACTGATCTCATACGGGCAAAAATTGTTATAGATGGTACTGCCCTTGAACAAGTTAGCAATTTTGAATACCTGGGCTACAAAGTGTCTTACGTTGCAAATTACGTTACAACGACGTTGTAAATAAGTTGGATAAGTTCAACCTTATGTGCAGGATCATTAGGCGAACCCTTAAGTCAGCAAGTAAAGGAACACGCCTAAAATTTAAGGTGATGGCCCTTCCCACACTTCTTTACGGGTCAGAGAATTGAACTTTAACGAAAGGCCAGGCCATTCGCATCCAAGCCGCTGAAACGAGATTTCTCAGGCACGTGGCAGTGTCTACTCTCCATGATCATAGGAGAAACAGAGATATACGGCAGGAACTGAATATTATGCGTATACTCGACAGGATCGCCCAGTATCGGCTGAATTGGTGGGAACATCTTTGCCGAATGGATGACTGCCGCATACCCAAACAACTATGGAACTATAAGCCGAGGGGACGGAGAGGTGTGGGACGTCCGAGGAAGCGCTGGAGTGACCAGCTCTAATCTTTGCCTACTTGAGACTAGAACAAATCATTATTGATTCAATCCTTGACGACGATGATGATGATGATGCAGATGATGATGATCATGATGCAGATGATGATGATGATGATGTTACAATAACTCTGTCCTGCTAAAACATTTCTTTATAGGTTTAATGCCTCACATACACATTTACAAAGCAAGCTTAAAAATCTGATACTGCCATCGTAATCCATGCGGAAAACGTCAAAAATTAGCATTTAAACTGTGAAGTTTTTGAAAAGACCATTACTGTGTGTGTAGTAAGTTTTGCACTACTTTTAAAAGTGTACTGGTGTTTAATTAAAGGTTTAGTGTTATTAGAAAAATGTGTTAGTAAGGTTATGCTAACTTTGATTTAAGCTCTAAAGTCTTGTATCCTCCCGAGTTTAGCCTATACAGAGATTGAAATTAATTATTTCAAATTCGCAAATAATTAACTTTAATACCAACCGCACTTAGGTCTATAATTTAAAATAAAAGAGCCACACTAGAAGAGAAATGGTTTTATAAACGGTTTAGTTTAGAGCAGCACACTGATGCAGTGTTTTTAGTATGAAACACTAAACCATAGTAAATTGGTTATTATTCTGTAAAAAAAAAAATTTAGTTATTATTTGTATAAGAGGGAATGTTTCAGCTAGATTATTTGACCATTTTACTTGTCCATAGTTTTGTATACAAATATAATTTCATTTAATCAATTAAAAGCGCAAAAAACTCACCAACTCTATGTAAGATGAAATCTGCATCCAAATATGTTTTCCGCTGGCCAAACTATTCTCACAGCGTTATGAATGCCTGGCTCTAAGTCGACTAAGATTTCCTTTAACATTACGTCGCCTATTATAACTTTTATCTTCTCAAACATTGTATTGTAAGTTTGGTTTTTTTCGTTCAGATAAAACGGAAGAGGGACATAATGAGTGTTTTGCGCTATGAAGTATCGATATTAGTTTGACAAGAGCCATAAGTTACTATTTTTCATGGTCGTTTTTAACCCAAAACTTTTTTTTTAAACACATAGGGACACTGGTAGCTCTCATAGCGGCTTAAAGCACTAGTAAAGAACTCTTTGCATCTCTGAGAACCAGTTTCTGTGTGGTTTAGCATTCTACGTAGGTACCACCAAATCATTTGGTATTTATAACTGTAGCCTAATGTAAAAAAAAAAGGCTAGACAATGAAAGCGTAGTTATGAAATGATAAATAAATGATAAGGTTTATGAAATTATGCCCAACTTATTTTTTGAAGTGATTGCCTTGGGGGCGGAGCGGTCAGTCAGCTGTTTGAACAGCGCACAGAACTGGAAGGGAAGTGGTATTAATGACTTTGATCAAATCGATGTCATTTTGACTATACGACAGATGATAAATGCGCCGCCGATTTTCAAAAGATGATATATAAGAAGGCATGTGAAACAGTTTTTGGTGATAACAATGCTTGCTGTTGGTTACATAATCATTTATTTACTTTTGCCTGATTTTCTTTGGCCAATAACTGCTTGAGTTGCTCTGAGGATTCGTCTCTGGGCAGAAGATGCGTGAACCGTCCAAGGGAAACATGAAGTGATCACGTAAAATAAAGGCGAAACGAATCAGTAATGGTTGATGGATTTAAGCTGACGATTATACTGACGTATTTTGATTTGAAATGACACAAAAATTCTAAAAGGTTTCTTGTACGAGTACAGTACTCAATAACGATTACAGAGTGTCGGGTGGGCCGGTTTGCAATCGGAACGTGACCACATTTCGCTGTAAAACTATTGGAAACGTGTTTCAAATTCAAACCGTGGTTGCTGTCAGCGGATCGCCAAACATTTATTTTTCATAGTAATAGTCCTGACACAGATCGGCCGGCCCTTGTATTATATTTATCAATATACGGCCGTAGCATGTTCAGCACGCAATTCCCGTCATAAAAACACCATTACCAAGGCAGGCCACGTTTCTGCTGCTCACCACATAAATCGATGGCCGGGCACTAGCAATAATCATACTGCGTGATTTTATACGTTTCCAGAAACAATAAACTGTCGCAATTTTAGTTATCAACTTTATTGTTGAAAATACTATATTCCAACAGTTACGGTCCGGAACATGAAGAAGTGCGTTTACTTTAACTTGCTAAAAATAATGTGAAAAATAGTATACTTTCAAAAGGACTAGTTAAGTTAAAGGGCTTCAGTGTTACTTCTGCAAAAAACTGGTCTAATGGTCAGTGAGACAGAGAATTTCTTTCAGAAATAATAATGAAACAATATACTATTCCTGTACTTTGTTGTCCAACAGGTTTGTATTACCAACCTGCCATTCGACATCCTCTCTCTTTGTTTTCTGCAGTACGGTCTTGGATAATAACATTGTCCGACTATTTACGAATGTCTACATTGTGCACTCTATCTTCTCGTGTGCAGCTTTCAACAGATTGTAAGAATCTCATCTCCGACGCCTGCACCCTACTCAGATGCTTTTTCGCCGGAACCCAACTTTCAGAACCATACAATAACACTGGCACAGCCGTTAACTTATAAAATCTTAACTCTTTCCTTCGCTTTCTTGTTAGTACTCGACGAATTGTGACTGTGACTGATGACCAACATCATAAGTGATGTCACAGCCAATACACCGGAAATGTGACACCTGCTGTATAATCTTATCATCCAGTACAATCTTAGTTCGTAAGGGCTGTTTGCGCCCATAAATGCCATAGTTTTTGTCTTCTGCAGAGAAATTTTCATGTTGTAATTTGAGCGGACACGGTGTGACCGGACATCGATTATTTACTTTTGTTCCCGGATCCGCCCGTAATTTCGCTTTCAAGTTTATGTTATCTTTAACTTTCCACTGTACGTTTCGTCACTTCTGTTCATCCTCTGTTGTCTGGAGAACTCCTTCGCCATTTTTCGCTTTCAAGTTTACCTTTGTCTTTAACTTTCCACTGTTATTTTTATCACTTCTGTTTATCCTCTGTTGTCTGTACTACTCCTTCGCCATTTATTCTCACAGTCCACCTCTTTTCTCGTCTACAGGTTTTTAAATTCTACGTTGATAGTTTAAAGACTTGGCACCCTCATATTTTGGACTTAGAATACTTAAAGAATGTCTGCCAGTGTTATTATTTAAACAAAACAAACGTCTCATAAGATCGTACTAGGTTTATGAGTCTCACTTCAAATAGGCCTACTGTTGGAACCAGTCTCTCTAGGCCAGTCGTAGGCAACCTTTGAATTTATGGGGACGCATATATAACTGAGGACCAGTTCGATGGGCGCACTCCTCCCCACCCCTTTAATGGAAAATAGAAAGATGCGGAGTTCAATAGCCGGACGTCACAAACATTAACTGTCGCTTTATAATACCCTTGCGCTTATATTTAGCGACGTGAAACACCGAATCAAAAAAAGCTTTGCAGTATTTTTCATATAAATTTGTAAAACTTTTTCACATTAGGAGTAGGTCATCAACAATCTGTCATTATGCACACGCACGTTCAAATTAACAAAACTTTAAACGGAAAAAATGGTTAAACACGAACAAATTTTAATAAAAGTAAATTAAAGAACTTACCACAATACCACTATTTATTTTCATAAAGTGCACAGAAACGTAAAACTTGAAAAAATCACATTTAGAACATAAATGAAGGTTTCAGTTCCTTTTCTTGAAAAAAAAACTAACTCATAGTAATTACTCTATTAGAAAAAAGTAAAAATTGAAACTGTTTGTAGGGTTTTAAAATACAGTACTTTGAAGCAGGTACAATGAGGGTGCGTTCCTTCGTTAAAAATAAATTAAATTACAAATTGGTTCGCGGGTGCGTCAAAGCTTACCGACTGGCGCAGGGTTGCCAACTGCTGCTCCAGACTGTAAACAGGACTGTGGAATCGTATAAACCACTGGGGTCCGCGACAATATTTCACGGGGTCCGCGGACACTTTAAAGAAACAGTACAATATACCGTAATTTTCTGCGATTTTTTATAGTCTAAAATCTAAATTTCAGAATCTTAAAACAATTAGTAAAAGATTCCAGTATTTTTTTTTTTGGTTCAAACTAATTGTAATTGTACAAGTAATTTCAAACTAATGGCTTTAGTAATGTTTTTAAATCATGCTGTGTAGCAGATCTGTTTGTCAACCGAACTGACTAGAGCGCCGCAACAACGCAGAATTGATCGCGCTGTTTTAGTCCACGTATAAGCACTGTATCTAAGCAAAACGTTTTTCCGTAAGCAGCTGGTTTTACGCCTAAGTAGCTGGATTTTGACACGTGTGGCTGGAAAGATAGAGCCACAGCTTCATTGTTCACTATGTTTGATATCATTAATATTATAATTTTCCAATTCAAGAGAATTTTTATTTTAATAAATTTTAATTAAACTATAAGAGTTTGTATCATATTTGCGGTTTGTTTTATTTCATAACTCAGACGGGGTCCGTGGAATTTTTAATTTTTTATGGGGGGGGGCCGCGGACTGAAAAGTTTGGGGACCACTGGTATAAACCATTGGGTTTAAAGTGTAACTGCACCGCGGTTCGATGAAACATTCAAATTCTATAAAGAATCAGGACAGAACAAATAAACGGAGGCATTCGCGAACAAACACGAGAGAGCGCGAGCGCGAGCGAGTATTGACGGTCGGTGTACAGTGCATAACTCAACAATGATTTGTGTTACGTTTTCTAGATCACATTATAAAAAAATATACGGAAGTCGCTATTATTGTTTGAGAATAATTTATGGACACCGGGTATTTTAACAATTTAACACGAGAGCGCGACAAATGGAATAGTTTGTCTGCGTTCTGTAACAGTTTTAAATGCAAAGTTAACAAGTTGTTTGTTGATTTACGGGCGGCAGACAGAGGTTGACCATTGTTTGCCATAGATTTATTGTCGCCGACAGGAATTCCTTCTTTGTGCGCTGCGAATTGCCTAATCTGTATTTGCCACGCGTTTTTGATTTTTTATTTTTAATGGATAATAAATTTTGTTTAATTCTATACTCTGGACCCATTCAATAATTTATTATAGGTTTTATCTCGGACGTGAAGTACAACATTTCATTTTCTGAACTGTTAAAATCCTGTTGATTTATGCAGTAAATTTATAAGATTGATAACTAGGAAAGTCGCTTTTCAGGGTTTCCACCAGTGTCAATATTTGCACGCCTCAAGAATGTGTACTTATAGAGTGGCCCTCAAGTCGCTTCACCCAGTCGCTTGATAGCCAAAGTGGTTAACCTTAGTTTAGAACTGATCGTGGATTTATAAACTATGAAAGATTCTGTAATGTTCGGCGATTAACTAAATACAGTTTTAAAAGACACAATTCAAATCACACATACTATTCGAACATATCACACACACACACACACACACACACACACACACACACACACACACACACACACACACACACACACACACACACACACACACACACACACACACACACACACACACACACACACACACAACATCGATCTTCCGAACGACGGCGCAGTCACCAAGAACAAGACAGACAGCGCTCCTAGCGCCAGCCTCTGACGAAGCTTGTAATAAGCGAAAACTAGTTCAGGCAACAAGGTGAAAGTTTTAGATTTTGACAAAAAAAAAATTTGTGTTCCGAGTCAGTAGTGATATTTTCACAATTAGTTAATCAACGGACACGTCGCGGACAACAAAATCCAGGAATTTAAAAAATTTATTGCCAACATCGATACCTTCAATAATTAATGATCAATTATAATTTATAAGAAATTATTCATAATAATCAGTAAGAATTAACAGACGTACGAATGTAATGAGTGTTTCTTGTTGCATATGGGTGTACGCCACACAAAGAATAAAATGAACAATAATAACTATTACACTTACATTGTTATTATTATTATTATTATCATATTGATAAGATATGATGGTCTATACATGTTAATATTAATTCCATGTGGTTTAATTACTTCTGTATTACCTGTATAGAGGTCCTTGTGATGACAGTAAACCTGGTCTAAAAGTCAACACAATTGATTTAAAACCGTATCTAAAAAATAGATTTTTGTTAAATGCGTCATACACTCTGCAGTTTCGAAGAACACATTTATTTCCCTCTTCAGGGAAATTATACTTTCCGGCGGGCGCGCGCGCGTACACACACACACACACACAAGATTGCAGGGAGTGAGTGCATTCGTTTTCGAAGTCTAATTATCAGAAATATTTTTTTCTCTAAGTTAAAATTTCCTACGTCCAGTGCACCGTTACAAATAATAAGTACGTATTCCAAATGTTAATTTTCCCGATACTCATCAAATCCGAATATATTTGAAATTCATTTTATTCAACGTTGTTCCGGAGAAGAGAATAGTTATAAAAGCACTGTAACTCTATAACAATATTTTTTATAAATTTCTGAATAGTTTTCCATTTCTTTCTTTAGCAACGAAGGCAAGGACTGTGCGCAGTAGTTTTTTATTTAAAACTCTAAACGACTGGTGGTGATTTTCATCTGGTAAACCTTTTACTCGGACTGCCTTCATCATAGTATTGGTACGTTTGACGATGCGACTCGCAGAATCTGGATCTGACAAATATATATATTTTTTTCAGTATTTTCATTGTAAATTATTTTACGTATCTCGCTTCTGAAGGCAGGTCCGGACTCCTCAGGTTAAAACGTCATAGATAAAAATATTACGATGGACACAGCGCGGACACAGTGTCCGCAACACGAAAAACTCATTTTCTATCTGGATGATTCTCATATAAAACCTTAAATACACGAGTTGGCAAGTCCAACTTTCCAGTTTGATCTTGTTAGCTCTTTACCTGCTGAAATTGAACGTAATAAATTAAGTAGGAAAGAAAGAAAAAACCTTAAGAAATGCTGTGGTGTCACAAATTGTAAGGCTGAACGTTTACTAATTTACGTCATAAATTACGTGGGCGCGTTAATAAATCTAACGGATGGAAACTGGGAAACGGTGTGAAGTTTCCCTAAGCCCGCCGCCGACTGACAAGAATGCTCCGCTCCATATAAACACTTGAAAACGGTGAAAGCAGATTTCCTAAGGAAACGAAACGAGAGGAAGTTGAAGTTTTAACAGAAAAACTGAGCGCGGCTGGACTCGGCGATCCTTACTTACACACTCGTCGGCGCTTCCGAAAGGCATTTCCTGCAAACATTTCAACTAACTGCTGCGAACAACACTCATACACCACTTTGGCTTGATTCAAACAAACGCGAACTTGTACGATGTTATGTTCAGACCGGCTAACGTTTGATGTTAATGCATTCATACGCTGCTCAATGTTTCAAATGTTGCTGAAACTAACTACATAGATTGTGTATTTAAATTATCTGCCCGGCTGTTTGGCCGTGGTCCAAGGTTTTCATTAAAACCAAACTTTTCAGCAGCACCACTGGCTGCCATCTTCAGTGGATGTATTCAAGCAAAACCTAACGCGGGGTGTCGTACGTCAGGCACAGAGTATTTTATATAGTTTTTAAATAGTTTTGCCTTCTTAATTGATAATTCAGTTTGAAGTAACCTCTGGCAGTAAGATTGTTATAATAATTGTGAATATCAGGAGAGAATGTAGTCATTTCAAATTTATAAAATTTAATTCGAATATTAAATTCAAAATTTAGTCATTTTGATAGAGGGAATAGGAAGGCCTGCAGGCAATGGCAGAGCTTTGAGTAGCTGAGACAGACTGTCTAGGATGAGGAACGTTGTGGATTTCGTGATGAAGTGAGTGGAGGAACTAGAAAACCTGATTAAACCATCCTGGCGACTCTAACAACAGAGATAGATAGATAGATAGACAGACAGACAGACAGATAGAGAGAGAGAGAGAGAGAGAGAGAGAGAGAGAGAGAGAGAGAGAGAGAGAGAGAGAGAGAAAGTTTGTTCCATTTCTTATATTTTAAACAATTTTTTGTTAATTTTGTTTCGTTATTATTTGAACGTTTTCATCTCTAATTTTGAAATAATTGCATAGCGCTACTTTTAAACTGCAAACGTTCCTCTTCTAGGTACGTACCTATTTACTGTAGTTCAACAAACGTAGTTTTCAGTTCTTGCAACTCACAATTATTATTAGCCGTAAGAGACTGTATATTTTAGTAAATACTGTATATTATTTTATTATACTAATAATTTTATTTATCTTATTTGTTTTTGATAGAGGTTAAATTTATTACAATTTTGTCACGAAAATAAGATTTATACAAACTAACCTGAAACAGTCAAAAACTAAATACAACAAAATTCGCTATTTCAGGGGAAAACGAGACTTCTCACGCAGCAGTTAGTTCAAAGTCACAGACCAATTCCTCTCCTCGTTTGACGGACGTGCGTTAGAATTTAACGGCCGTTAAATAACCCGTTGAAGATTTAACGTGATGCAACCGGTTTTACGAAACTCCGTTGTTTCCGGCATTACAAGGTTTGTGAAACGGGACACACGTCAATTAAGTATTGGGAGACCAAGAACGCATCAAGGTGGCTGTGGCGTGGTTAGACGTCGAGTGCTGAGGTCTGATTTCATCTGTTAAGATTATGACGTCATCAGAATATAAAACGCCAGCCCAACAGGCTTTAGTCCCGAATAATAATGAAGTCCATTATAATGTATCCAAACTAACTAAGCTTCAGGTGCGTGTATGTCGACTCAATCTTCTTATTAAGTTTGGTAAGGTTAAGGAATTTAATCACAAAGACGTGTAGTATGTTTCAAATTAAAACGCACGTCCTACCAAAACAGTGAGTTGTTAATTCAGCAAATCTCGCAGTCTCAAAAGCGAATACCGCGCCAGTTAATTTTGTTCCCTTGTAACGATCTCTTCCAAAGAGAAATATTCTGGTTGTTGTTCAAACAACTCATTTTGTAAGCCGGATTCACAATAATCCTCTGCTTAACAAGTAACGAAAATGCACATTTTGTCTATACAAAAATTTTGTTTTTTTAATTTTTATTAAATTCTTATACTTTTTTATTCAATCAAAGAAAGTGTTTTTACAGAGAACGCAACAACATATCTTCTTGCAATAACAGTTTTAAAACAGTACAAAATACTGTTACATCATCACCACCACCATCATCATCATCATCATCATCATCATCATCATCATCACTACAAGGACTAGGCCTCAGACCTGTTCCGGACCCATCTCCTCCTCGGTCTACCGACCTCAATACTGTTACGAGTTTGTAAACTGAGAACGGGAACTGTGTGTGTGTGTATGTGTGTGTTCTTACGGCAACTGGCATCATCAGCCTGCAGCGATGTTTACAAGGTTTGTAATGTTCTACAGTTTCCTACGCGAATATTCTTCGCGCTTCGTCGAGAGAACGTAAAATCAGTCGTTTCGTAATTCTGGCCGAGTATAAAACGTCCTGTGCTCTGGAAGCGGCCGGCGCCCTCATACTGCCCACCCCCCTGCTAGAGCTGTACGTTGTAGCGCGTTCGGAAGCTTTCCAATCTCGTACCATCCGCTACATCTCTAATTCTCCCTGGGACGTCCGCAGTGACGTTATCAGACGAGGGTTGAAGGTTTCTTCTGTTGACGAGTTTGTTTATGCGTTCTCTGGCGCTCAAACTCTACCTCATCCTACCCTCACCTCCGGCGCTACTCGTAAATTTAAACGCCCCCGAGGCTCTGCTCGATGCCCCCCCCCGTAAGCATTTATCTGCTTCTCACCGCCGTCGTTGCGACGCGTTTGACACTCTTTCCTATGCCAGCCACTTAAGTGAAACTCTTTCTCATACTTCACACGAACGAGAAATTAACAGAACTCATGCTCCTTTCCTATCCATGTTAAAAAAAGCCCTCAGCCGTTGCGAATCGCTCCGCAGTTCTGCCACACACATTAACAGCCTCCAGGAGGGATCCATCCTTTTTTCCAGGGCAAGGCTACTCACTCATGTTTTCTGACACACCAGGCAGTCATCGGGTTTACACGGACAATGCAACCACTGGAGTTGCACCAGCTTAGCTGCCCCACGATTGGAAGAAGTTTAAGTGGTATACATCAGTCACTCATGGGGTTTACCGGGACGCTACAACCACTGGGGCACGACCAGCTTAGCTGCCCCACGATTGGAAGCTGTCGGTCAGTTGTTGTGATTTACGTTACTATTCGGTGCATAGTGTTTGACAGACACCGCAGACATCGAATTTATGCGGTGGGTTCATCAGCAGACGTAGCGTCTGTACAAGATCTGTGGAACCTGTATGTGTCATTTCGTATACACTCATACACATATGTGTGTGTTTGCGAGAGCGCGTGTGCTTTTTTTTTTACGCGGCGTATTTTACATCTGCAGACGTCTACCGCATCCCAGCATTCACCATCTTCTGTCCTCACAATTCGTGATTTGGAGGCCCCTCTATTGCTCATAGCGGTTTCCAGTATTTTTATTTTCTTCGTAATTATTTTATTGCAGTTCTAGGCTGCCCCAGTCTACTAGACATTCCTTCATGACTATCCTTATTTTCGCTACCTTCACTGCAAGATATTTGTATTGTTCCGAAATTCGTACAATCATCATTATCATTATCTTTTTAACGGTTTTAGGCTTTAGAGGCCTGTTACTATTCCACAGTCCACCTTCTCTTGGGTCTACGAACTTTTCTTCTGCTTCAGGGTTGTTATCTTTCGCCACCTTCGCTACTCTATTTCCTTCCGTTCTATCTATGTGTTGAATCGATTTTCTTCTGTATTCTTTAATCCTTTCATCGACTGCAAAAACATATCTGAATCACTTCTTATCTCTTCATTTCTAGTATTATTTCGTCTATTATGCCTTTTAACTGATCTGAGAAATTTCATTTCTGCTGTTTGTATCTTCTGCCCATCTTTTTTTTTATGACCCAAGTTTAAGAACCATACAGTAGTGTAGATATTCCCACTGTTTTGTAAAATTTTATTTGTATAAGCAAATTTTAATATGAAAATATTTTCTTTCTTTCTCTAAGCGTAATACGATTAAACGACTTACTGTCATGCTATTCGTTTTTAAAACTCTAAAATTTAGCACAAAATAAAAACACATTGGCCTCGTGTAAAACCGTGGAGGTTCGGGGGAGAGGAAGTTGTGTTCGATAACTGTCGGCGAGTATAATAATTTATACATGCGGGGTGCTTAAGTAATTACCCAACTTTGGTGAATCAAACATTAGCGGGACATCAATTCCGCGACTCCGCTCCGCTGTAGTGTCATTTAGTGACGCCATCGCGACGTCTGTATGTTGCTGTTGCATGTGTAAATGGAAATTTATGTTAATACAGTGCATACGGCGTATGGAAATGCGGAAACACGTCCGCGCAGTGACAACGCTAATACAGTTAGTTAATAGTAATCAAGAATGAAATATGCCAATTGTTATTGGCTCTACAGTAACCAACCGACCTACCGCGTTCTGTAGCTGCGGGAAACAAATATAGAATTTATAAAAGTTTGTTGTTTTTAGCGAAACAGGATTGAATTTCAATTTGATTTTAATTAAATACAATAGCGCATCGAATAACGTGAAGGTAAATAAACAGTACAAAATATCCGGACTGCAGAGATGAATTGCAACATTACGATTATGAAATATTTTGTGACAGAATACGTGTATAGCCTATATGTTCTTCTTCTGATAGTTCCTATCCATTTCGGATGTTGGATATCATACAGGCTATTTTAACTTTCTCCACTGCTGTACGGAATAAGTCAGTTGTGTTCATACCAAACCAGGTCATTCAATTTCTCAGCCATGCGATTCTCGGTCGCCCAACTCCTCTCTTTCCAAGTAATTTTCCCTGTAGTATGGACTGCAATAAGTAAAATCTCTGTTTATTTCTCATGAGATGTCCCAGATATTGAAGCTTTCTTATCTTCACTGTGTTAATAACTTTCCTATCTTTCTTCATCTTTCTAAGAACTTCAACATTAATTATATGTGATGTCCATGAAACGCTCAGCATTCTACGGTAAAGCCAAATTTCGGAAGATTCCAAATTTTTTAGTTGTGTCCTCAGTAAAAATCCAAGATTCTACACCGTAGAAGAGGACCGAGAATACGTAGCAGCGTAAAAGTCTCATCTTTGTGTTTACTGTTAAATCGCGACTTTTGAATAAACTGCTCATTCTAGCGTACACTGCTCTTGCCTTTTCAATTCTGCTCTTTATTTCTTGAGAGTGGTCCCATGGTTCATTGACTACAGTATCAAGTTATGTAAATTGGCTTACACGTTCAACTGACGTTTGGTTTATATTAACGGTGCAGTTTGTGAACTTGTTCTTAGATACAATCATTAGATTCGTTTTACGTGTGTGTATATAAAGTGACGAATTTCACAAGAATGTGTGGAACGATTTGGAGAACGTTGGAAATAAAAATGTAGAAAAGAAAACCAAATAAAATTTTATAAAACAATGGCAATACTTGCACTACTGTATGGTTCTGAAACTTGGGTCATAAAGAAAAAGATGAACAGACAGCAGAAATGAAATTTCTGAGATCAGTTAAAGGTGTAATAGACGAGATCATGTAAGAAATGAGGAGATAGTAAGTGATTTAGATATTTTTGCAGTTAATGAAAGGATTGTAGAATACAGAAGAAATGGATTCAACACATAGATAGAATGGAAGAAAGTAGAATACCGAAGATGGCGAAAGATTACAACCCTAGAGACAGAAGAAATTTGGTAGATCTAAGAAAAGGTGTATTGTGGAATGGGAACAGGCCGCTAAAGCCTAAAATCGTTAAGAAGGTGATGTGATGATGTATACGTGTATTCTTAGCTAACACGTGTTATCATAGGCAATTGATTACTTAATTTAATACTGGCTTAGAACAGTGGCGGTTGGTGATGCCAACAAGAGGGGGTTGTAGGTTTTCATGAACGTAGGATAACTGTCAAGATATTAATGGGAAAATTAATCAATTTAACCTGATAACAGGAAACTCCCACGACGTGCTCTAAAACACAAGGCAAGGAAAGCGTACATGATAAAATTATACAAATCCATGGCAGTTCCTACCCTTACTTATGGCTCAGAAACATGGAAAATGCTTGCTAGACAAATATCAAGAATTCACTCTACAGAAATGAAATTCTTGCGTTCCATAGTTGGATACACAAAATTAGATATGGAAAGAAATAGCCAGATAAGAGAGGAACTGAATGTTGAAGAAGTAAATGGAGTCATCATTAAGTATAGAGAAAGCTGGAGAAAACACATTACCAGAATGGGCAGTGAGAGATTCCCCAAGGAAGCCTTGTTGTATCAGCCGAAAGGGAAGAAAAGCCTGGGAAGACCCAAGAAGAGATGGTCTGACCAGTTTGGAGCCAGAACAGACTAAGCAGTCTAAGCCGTGAAGAAGAAGAAGAAGAAGAAGAAGAAGAAGAAGAAGAAGAAGAAGAAGAAGAAGAAGAAGAAGAAGAAGAAGAAGAAGAAGAAGAAGAAGAAGAAGAAGAACTGTCACTGTTTATATTCCCCATTACGTTAACATAATTATGACCGTGAAACTCAGATATTGGGTAAGACAAACAAATTTTATTGAAAAGATCAATATTTATCAGTTAAATTAATTTAAATAAACTGTAACACTAGATGTTTTTGTAGGCCTATCTACATTTTTTATTTCTAGTTTTTATTGAAGAGACCGTAGGCGCTAAACAGTTTTTCCAACAAACGATCTAATGAATTCATTTTTAGATGGTAATAAATTAACAGTTATAATAAAAACTATCACTTATAAACAAAAGTCAATATCTAAAATAATGTTTCTTCTGATAATACTAAAGATTCACAGAATTTACACCCTGTAATTTTGTTTCCGTGAATAGACCAGACAAAAAAAAAATTAAGAAAACATTATTTTGAACACCTAAATGTATACAATAACCATATATTTATAAAACCAATTTAGCAGCACATATAATAAATATGTGAACAGTACGGAATGAGGATTAATGAGAAAAAGACAAAATGTATGGTAGTTGGTCGAAAAGGGAAAAGAATAAATACTAGACTGAATAACTAACAAATAGAACAAGTAAACAGTTTCAAATACTTGGGAAGCATAGTTACAGATAACATAAAAAGCACGAAAGAAATAAAAGCTAGGATTGCAATAGCAAAGGAAGCATTCAATAAAAAGAAAAATTTGTTAAACGGGCCATTAAACAAAGAACTAAGGAAAAGGTTAGCAAAGTGTTATGTATGGAGTGGAGACGTGGACTTTAAGGAAGGAAGATGAAAAAAGGATTGAAGCTTTTGAAATGTGGATGTGGAGAAGAATGAAAGGAGTTAAATGGGAAGACAGAGTACGGAATGAGGAAGTATTGAGGAGAGTGGGAGAAAAAAGAGAAATATTAAAAACAATAAGGAAAAGAAAGAAGAACTGGATAGGACACTGTTTAAGAAGAAATTCTATTAGAAGAGACAGTCTGGAAGGCATGGTTAGCGGAAAAAGAAGAAGAGGAAGAAAGAGACGACAGTTGGTGGACAACATCAAGGTAGAAAACTACATTACCACGAAAAGGCTGGCAGAAGACAGAGAACAGTGGAGGAGTTCATAAAGAAAACCTGCTATACAGCAGATGAACCTATGATGATGATGACATAATAAATACAGAACACGAATTCCCATTTACATCAAAGCACCTCTAGTTCAAGTTGATAAACAAACATAAATAACAATTTCTTACTTGGTAGGTACTTTATAATTAATAAAGTTTTAAAGAGTGCGTAGCTATAACTCAGTTATAAATTGAAATATCGCGCCACGATAACCATTGGCCGCGTACAATGACTATCATACGACACGTCAGAGTATATAATCGTATCTCAGAGTAGGCTTTTGTTCTCTTTCCTCGTGCTGTTTGTTTCCGCAGACATCAATTAATTACAAACATTTTGCCTCTCTCGCTCCGTATTAAACAAAAAAAAAAAAAAGAAAAAAGCAGGAAAGAGTAAATGAATTAAATAAAGACAATGAATTGTGTGAACCCTTCAAGTGAAAAACAAACAATGAATGCGACGATAAAAACAAACTCGGAACTCGTAAGTTTTTAAATTTGACGATGTTTTTATCGAAACGCAGTCAACACCAGTACCAGCCAAAGTTTGTCTGTAAAAACACGTTTGCAACACAGTCCTTGTTTCCCATACTGGGTCTCCGCTGGAGTTCATTGGTAAGCCCTATCTAGACTACAGTTAGTTTTAAAACTCTTCATAAACTACTGTAACACACGGAGAATCTTCGTAAATGCGGACAAGAGCCAAATTTGTGTTTTCAATTCTACAGGATGTAACATGAATCATTTCTACAAACCTTCAGTACCCGTTGGCCCGTCTACTGTAATCCCGAAGCGTGTCTGCAAATATTTTGGCGTCACGCTTGACTCCAAACTTACCTGGCGACCTCACATCACACGAACCTCAAACGAAGGCCGCAAACGAATCCGATCTCTTAGAGTTCTTAGCAGCAACGATCGTTCCTCCAGCGGTTTACTAAGCCGCACCTACACAGCCTGTGTTTGCCCGTTCATCCCATCCTTCTAACTGCCGATCCCGCCCGCCTCAATCCCTACAGAATCACTGAACGGCGAGCCCTACGACTTATCTATCGCAGACCTCCCATAGTCAAAACCTCCAATAACGCTCTGTATGGTCTCAACAAACTCTTCCCAAACCTAGACGCCTTGCCATAGAAGATCAACTGGAAATATTCCCAAATTGCAAAACAACGCGCTTCCCTCCAATCCATAGCCACCTCCATCAACAGAATTACCCGCAACTCCCTTAGACCTTCCTTCCTCATCAACCGCCTCTTACCATAGCCGATGGACCTCCTCCCAGAAATCCTCGCCGCCAGAGATAGAGAAATAGAAATACTTAATTCCCATCTAGCAACGTACTCCGTCAACGTACTCCTATCTACTACACACCCGTCAACCAGTTCTATCGCACACTTTGAAACCGGTTAATAATTTAAGAGATTGAAGAGTTTTCCGTGAAGTCCTACGTTTCTTAAAAAAAATTAAAAAAATTTTAGTTTCTTTCAGGACTGAACAAGTTTCAGATTTGTCGTCTTATGTTTGTCTATCCTGATAATTTATGTTTTATCTACCATCCTGTAATGGTTTGCTAGGCAACGGTTAAGGAAAGGTCGACGCACAAGCCATCAGACACCCTTGGATATAGAAAGTACACGGACAGTTGTTCGCGTTTGCGAATTTTCGGTTACTATCCAGTTTTCAAGTAAACTGCTAATAGTGTCTCGGGCAAAAGGCCGACAGTCGGAAATCTCTGATATAATAATGTGTTAATAAAACCGTAGCGCTCTCCCGACAGTGTCTCTACGCACCAATCAGACTGCACCGTTATTAACACGAGAATCCGTTTTGAGTCCACGTTGACGCCGTGTTGCCACAATTGGTATTCATCGACCGCAGCTTATCACCTTGTGACGATTTAAAGACAATTTAAATAGCACAAATTAATTTTTTTGTTCTTATAACAAGTGAGAGTATAATCCACCCTCCCTCTGTACCCAGATATCTGTATCAACCTGTAAAAAGGCTAGTACGAACATGCAAAGTACAATGTTGTTAAGCGAAAACTAATAATCCTTATATTTAAATAAAAGACGTAATAATAATAAATGAAATACCTAACTCCTAACTAAGAAAAGGTAGGATAATTTATAGTAGTTAATTAATGGACAATTAATAATAATAAAGGAACGAACTACTTTTCTCTCAGCGTGTAAAATGCGCCCGCTTCCATACTCCCTGCCGCTAAACTAACGCCAGTCGACCTAGAATCTCCGACATGTAAGCAGCTCGAAAATGTGTCGTGAAGTTAAACTTACGTTTATGTCGCTAAAACCGATGTAACAAGAAGTTAGTGCTTCTCTTTTAATTAATCCACATGTAGCGAAAGCGAAATGAAGTTTAAAAACTAGTAATGTAGTTCAGATGTTGTGAAAATATTATTAATAAATAAAAACTTAGCCGACTCATTTCTTTATGAAAAGCAAGTGGTAAGATATGTTCCATACCATGTAAAAGGTAACATCAGTGCTGTTTTAAAAAACAATTAAATGTGAAAAGTGAACACCAACGCCAGAAGAGAAGTTACGACAACAACTGTACGAACTCCCAGTAGCAGAATCCCAGCGTCATGACCTAGACCACAATACAGAAACAACTAAATAAATGGAGGATCCAGATGAACAACGAACTACATCCAGGAAGACCTACTGAAGAGGATCATCTCATCCGCCAGCCGCAGACTCACGTTATACTCAGGTGACACTAAACCATAACTTCTGTGCATACATTGTTTTTAACAACCTCAACAAAAGAACAGTAAAGTTTCTTGTAAAGACTTTAGATCACATAAATATTAGGATATTAATGTTTGTAGTTTCTGTAATGCTATAATAATAACCTGATGATGCTTAAAGGTAAAGTTAATATGAAATTACATCAGACTATTCTTCAAATAGTTTGGATGATGTTAAAGTATGTTAGAATATTATAAAGTTATAACCCGGATCCGTGGTAAACAAAGTAATACACAGCTGTATGATCTTGAGATACTAAGAGTAACAATTTAAAGAGTATTTGATGCAGAATCTATAAGAAGTTTCCTTTAAAAGTGAAGTAAAAACAAAAGATGACCATTAAAGCTATTATGTTTATATTCGTAGTTAAGATACAATAATAAAGAGATGTTTTCGCTAATATCCAGAGAGTGAATAAATTTAGGTAACCTTGGACAAATTCCTGATATATACATTGTCATAATTTGTTGGTAAGTAATTTTTACTAACTACGGCAGCTAGTTTAATTAACAGCAAACAATTAAACTGGTTCCCTATGTTATAATGTCTTAACAGGAGAGACGTTATAACCTTCAGTGAAACCGACTCGTCGTGTCGTAGCCACTCTGCTGTCGGTGCAGCCGTTGTTTTATGACGTGTCGAAATATATATGAACAACGTAAACACAGTGACGAAAGATAAATAATTAATTACCACTGATAACAGTTGGGTTAGGCGAACCCTTAAGTCAGCAAGTACAGGAACACGCCTAAAATTCTACAAGGTGATGGCTCTTCCCACACTTCATTACGGGTCTGAGAATTGGGCTTTAACGAAAGGCCAGGCCAGTCGCATCCAAGCGGCTGAAATGAGATTTCTCAGCCACGTAGCAGGGTATACTCTCCATGAGCATAGAATAAACACAGATATACGGCAGGAACTTGAATATTATGAGTATACTCGACAGGATCGCACAGTATCGGCTGAATTGGTAGGTATACCTTTGCCGAATGGATGACTGTTGCTGCTCCAAACAACTCCGGAACTGTAAGCCGAGGGGACGGATAGGTGTGGGACGTGGGAGGAATGGCTGGAGTAACCAGCTCTAATTGTTGCCTATTTGAGACCGGAACTAACCATCCTTGGTTTAATCCTTGAAGATGATGATGATGAACAGTTGCTTTGATGCCAACTGTCATCCTTCCCCCCGAGGGACTATCACTACAAGGAATGCAGGATGTAAATATACATTCCATAAAATTTATTATTTTCCCGTTTCGTGCTTCGAGGAAACTAAGGGTAACGAAAAAGATTTTAGTTTTGCGCTGATTGCAAAAGAATACAGCAATGACACAAAACTGCCCGTGGGGGGGGGGGGCAGAAGAAGTGCGGTAACAAACGTTTACAGAAGTATTGTTAGACTGGAAACCAGACGAGCCGATTGTAAGCCGTTTCAGATAGTATTGGCGTCATAAATATTTTGCGCTGAAAGTAAAAGACATCGATTTCCAAAACTCGTTCACAGCGGTATCGCCTATCGTAACAATGGCCTCTACCAAATAATTTTGCTATAGAACTCGCCAACAACTCGTCCTTTACTGTAGTGGCTAATTCCAATAGCTTGTTCTTTTACTTGTATTTACACAAGTGAACGTGCTATAGTTACAGTATTTACACTTTTAGGCGCGATCTTAGATTCTCGCGCGCTCATGCACATGTAAATGCTCTTAACCCTTTCACCACTCACGGGACAAATATGTCCCGCTAAAAATAGAAATATTCCATTGGGACAGGAAGCTGCTCGAAGTGAGTACTATGGTGTTCCAGCTGTGTTGGATAGTGTTTAGAAGAGCTGGGTTGGCAACAGCGGATGCTAACTCAGCTTTTCGGTAGTTTATGAATAAAATGAATTGTTACGACAGTCTAACTAATCAAAAGTGAAAAACAAAATACAATCCACCAATTAAGTCGCTAATCACCGGTTTTAATTATCACAAACAGTTACTAATCAACAAGGTCGTCTCTTACAACAAATCAAATAAAAATTGTTCAAACGCAATAATAATGTCAACGAGTCTCACACAATTGTAAAACACATAACACTTCGCCACAACACTTCGAACCGGACTGGAATAAATCGCAACTCAAACCGAACTAAGCGCCGCTGAAGGCTTGTATGTATACTCCGCTGAGGTTTCAGCATATTCCATAATACGTGTCTACTAGAAAACACTACTAGAGCGAAACTGATTGCGGCGTTGAACACAGCGAGCGCGGACCGGTATGGTCTGGAATAGGGATGAGCATCGCCAGGAAACCATCGATGTTAAATTATAAATTTATATAAATATAAATACCTTATAGTCCGTCTTGCGGTCTTGTAGTTTTTTCATATCAATACATGTTTCGAAAGTAAACTTTCATCATCAGGTATATTGTATCCTCCTATTTTCTAGGGCTCGTCAGTGAAAGTAAAAAACACAATAAATAAGTAAACAAAATACACAAATATAATAGTCAATATGATTAACGTCGACATAATATCTCGTAGCAGTGCGCACTGTACTATTGTCAACACACAACTGAGTGAGTCTCAAAGTTCATTATTTATCTTCATTAATGTGTCGTATAATATATTGGATTTAAAAAGGAGTTGGTCATTGAGTAAACATTTGTTGTTAATTTTGGAAGCTCTGTAGATTTCGAATTCTTCTAGAGCACCCATGAGTCTGCCTTTGCTACATATGTGTAAGGGTACTAAATTATCTGTGAAACTAGTGTAACTATGGTTTTCATTTACAAGATGCATGGCGAATGTCGACTTCAAATTTCTAATGTCCCTTTTCGGCATATGTTCTTTGAATCTTTCTAAAAATTTACGTCCAGTTTGGCCGATATAGAACTTGTCGCGGTCACTACATTGTATCTTATATACTCCTGAACTGTTTTCTATTGCTCTAGGTGGTCTTAGTTTAAACATATTTTTTAGATTGTTGTTTGTTCGAAAGGAGACGTTAATATTAAGTTTTTTGAATACATTGCTAAGTATTTTAGGCATCACATTGGTGTATTCTGCTGTGACATAATAGCTCTTGTCCTTGTCGGTTTTTGTTTTGTTTTTATTTTTATTTTTATTTTCATTTTGTATTTGTGTTTACGTATAAGCTTGTCAACTATGTCACCTTTGTACCCATTATTTATAGCTACTACAAGACCGCAAGATGGACTCTAAGGTATTTATATTTATATAAATTTATAATTATTAAAGCGGTCTGGAGACCATACAATTATAATGAATCGATGTTAAAAATACATCTGTATGAAAACATCGATGTTTTAAGACTGAAAACATCGATGTTTTTACGCCAATGTTGCAATTCAAATAAAAATCTATCCTTTCTACATGTTTGTAATAGTACAAATAATTGGGGATGAATAATAAATAAAAATACTTAAAGAGAAGAATAATATACCCCGATACTTTACTCACTTACCTTACAGAAGATTCTGAAAAACCAAAAGCCCTTGGGTCACCACCACATTTTGACAGGTGGAATGTGGAAACCTCAACACTGTACCCAAGAAAACAATTTAAATACATCTAACTTCCCCGTATCAGAATTTCCAGGGCCGTTGACGAACTCGTTGAGAACAGGTTAAGTAAAGGGGAGGTGACGTTAAAATAATTTAACTCACATTCATAATTAACTAAATCTGTTCATTATTATTTATTATTATAATGATTATAAAGTGTTTTGAACAAACATACATAAAACCACCTCCTTTAACAAAAACTGAAACCTCTTTAAATATATGTCAGGTTTGTTTACTCCTAGTGAAAGTTTAAATTAGTATTTCCAAAGAGAGATAGGCCTATAAATTCTTTTATTTTCTTTTAAACAGTAAAAGCTTAATAAAATCACAGTGCAAAGTAACACTGTTAATACTTTTAGTTTCAATTTATTTATAACAAATTATACAGGTATGTGTATAATAAGTGTATAATAACAGGTATTCGCAATTCGTACCTGTTATTTATTTGGAACGGTTACGTTGGTACCTATAACTTTCGAATACTAGTTTAGCCCACCTGCCCTCTATAAAGAACAGAATATGAGATAAAGTAATACAAATAGGGTACATGGAAAGAAGTGTAATTCATTTTACAAATACCTGTAACGTTGCAATATATCTTTTGGGTGGCATAATTAACGGGTAGAGAATTATGAACGATGCCGATGATACTAAAAAGTAAAACTATTTAAATTATGTTCTAACACTATCACAATTAAAAGAGAAAAACGCTATACTCAGTATGAAAAATAACTAAAAAATCTAAAACTAAATCTGAATGAAAACCAAATACGACTAACGTAAAGGGTAAACCGTTACTTCGTATGTATGTAAGCTAAAGCTAACTTTGAAACTGTTGAAACCTATATAACGGTTTCCTATAAAATGGTTTTGTTTATTTTACCATATTATTACGTCACTACGCTACTCTCTCTCTCTCTCTCTCTCTCTCTCTCTCTCTCTCTCTCTCCTATGGCGCTACAGCCCAAGTCGGGCCCTGGGCTCCACCAATCTCCGCCTCCAATCCACTCTATCCACTGCAACCCTCCTCCAGTTTCTTATCCCCATGTCTCTCGCGTCCTCTGCAACGCCATCTTCCCACCTCTTCCTCGGTCTACCTCTAGGTCTCGTTCCCTCCCATGTACCCAGCAAAGCCCTCTTAGGGTTCCTGCCACCCTCCATTCTCATAACATGTCCGGCCCAACGCAATCTTTGAATTCTTATAAATTTTGAGACTGGTATCTCTTTATATATTTGATACAGTTCGTTGTTGTATCTCAGTCTCCATGAGCCATTTTCTTGTATTGGGCCTATAATGCGTCTGAGGATTTTCCTTTCAAAGGTGTCTACTATGTCGACTGTTTTCTGTGTGATTGCCCATGCCTCACACCCGTAGCATAGCACCGGTCTGATGACAGTCCTATATATTTTCATTTTTGTTTCCCTGTGCACATCCCCAGACCTAAATGATGGCAGCAATGCGAAGTACGCCTTGTTAGCCATGGTGGTCCGTCTTTGGATCTCCGGCTCCTCTGATCCAGTCTTTGCTAGATTCATTCACTCCGAGATACGTGAAATTGTCCACCACCTCAATTGTGTCCTCCTCTATCTCGATGTTGTTATGAACCTGGTCCTTTCTTGTTTGGATAAGCATTTTTGTTTTATCCATATTTATGGCTAGCCCAACTTCCTTGGCTTTGTTTTTAAGCTCTATAAATATTTCTTTAGCTGCCGTGATCCGTCTTGACATGATGTTAATGTCATCTGCATATGCGGCTATCTGTACAGTTTTATTTGTTAACAGATTGGAGCTATTTATTGATAAGCCTCTAATTACATATTCCAATGCAATATTAAATAGTGTTGGGACCAACCCATCTCCCTGCTTTAGTCCCCGTGTAATATTTATGGGTTCAGTTAGTTGGCTATCCACCTTTACTTGGGCTTCAGTCTGCTGCATAGTAACTTGGGTTAATCTTACCAGCTTGCCTGGTATTCCAAATTCATGCATTATGGTGTAGAGTTTGTCTCTATTAATAGAGTCATACGCTTGCCTGAAGTCCACAAAGATCTGGTACACATCAATATCACGTTCCCATCCGCATCTTAGTATCTGTTTTACCGAGAAGAGTTGGTCGATTGTAGACCTTCCAGGTCGGAATCCAGCTTGGTATTCCCGTATTATATTTTCTGTGAGGGGTCTCAGCCTTTGGTTCAAGATATACGCAAAAACCTTGTAGGAGGTGCACAGCAACGAAATGCCTCTGTAATTTCTACACTGAAGTTTGTCGCCTTTTTTATAAATGGGGCATATAATGCACTTATTCCATTCCATGGGGATTCGTTCCGTTTGCCATATGTCCACGATTAAGGAGTGCAGTGCGACCGCCACATCAGCACCTCCAGCTTTAAGCAGTTCTGCAGGAATCAAGTCTGTACCTGGTGCCTTGTTGTTCCTGAGGGCAGTAATAGCTTCTTCTATTTCCTGAATTGATGGTGGGTCAGATTCCATTCCCCCAATGTTTGCATTCCGCGGAGTGTGAGCGACAATTTCTCCTCCCTGTAGCATACCACCAAGGAGGCCATCGAAGTACTCTCGCCAGATAATTTTAATTTTCTCTGGATCACTGACAGTTCTATTCTCTCTGTCTCTACATAGTGTTGTAGATGGTTTATAACCTTCCCTGAGATGCTTAAGATATTTATAAGCATTCCTTATTCTTCCATCTGCAAAGTCCTGCTCCATTTTGAGAAGCAGCCCGTTTTCAAAAGTTCTTTTCTTTTTTCTACATACTTTATCAGTCTTCTATTCTCTTCATATTCTTGCTTCCTTTCTCTAGTCCTACACTGAGAATACTTCCTGTGAGCCTCATTCCTCCGTGCAACACTCTCCCTGCATTCCTCATCAAACCAGTCCTCCCGCCTCCGTCTCTCCTCTATTCCTAGTACCTCTCTGGCGGTTTCCAGGAGTGCGCACTTAAGGCTCTGCCATTTCTCTTCCACCGTTCCTGCGACTGACTCGTTCAATCTATTCCTCACTTTCCCAGCATATTCCTGTACCCTTTCTGGGTCCTTTAAACTCACTGTGTTAACCTTTTCCTGTCTTCTGAGTCTGTCCTTCCTATATACAGCCACCCTGCATCTAAACTTCATCTGCACCATATAGTGATCAGAACCAACTGACGCTCCTCTCCGGGTTTTGACATCAATGATACTTGTAGCTGCTCTTTTATCTATGATCACATGATCTATCTGGTTGACTGTTTTCCCATCCGCGGCTACCCACGTTCCCTTATGGATATCCCGGTGTGGGAACTGAGTTGAGCTGATAACCATATTCCTGCTTGTAGCGAAGTCGATAAGCAGTTCCCCATTTCTGTTGGATTCATTGTGTAAACTGTGCCTACCTATGGTGCCAAGGTATGCATCTTCTTTCCCAATTTTCGCATTCATGTCCCCCATGATTAGTTTAATGTCATTCTTAGGGGCGGTGTCATATATTTTTTCCAGCAATTGGTAAAATTCTGCTTTTATGTCCTCATCCTTCTCATCAGTCGGGCAGTGTACGTTTATGATTGACAGATTGAAGAATTTAGTAGCCAATCTTATTCTACATATTCTCTCGTTGACTGGATGGAAGTCTACTATGAGGTGTTTTAAGTTTCTGTCAACTACAAATGCCACTCCCAGTTCTCTTTTCCCCTTCTCTCTTCCGCTGTATAATACCGTATGAGTTTTAGTATCTCTTACTCCATTTCCCAGCCATCTTGTTTCCTGCACTGCTGCTATACCAATTTTATATCTTTTTAGCTCTTCAAATAGTTCCCTTTGTGCCCCCGGCCTGTACAAAGTCCTAACATTCCACGTTCCAAAAGACAAGTCCATATTCCGTTGCCTGAGTCGTTTCCGATAATACCGTCCTTTCCGAGGCTTATTTGGTAGTTTCGTAACATCCGGTTTTCCGGGAATGGGTTGTTAGCCCATAGCCCAACCTCCGACCTGGAGGGCCAGGATTGTGATCGAGGTTTTCTCCTCTAGGTAGGTTGCTTTCACTACAGCTATCGAGTCCCACCTACCCCCTCAGTCACTACGCTACTACGTAGCTCGTATACATGGTACTTATCGTTTACCTAGGTTAGGGAGCAAACTACGTAGCCATTAATATCTAAAATAAAAATTTGTTGATTTAAAATAAACTAAATTTAACAATCAACTTAAAAAAAGTCTTCATTACAAATTTAAAAAAGTGTTCAAAGGAAAACACCGAAACGAAACCATCGATAGTATGAAAACATCGTAACTGAACCATCGATGGTAAAAACATCGAACATCGAACGTTAACCATCGATGTTTTTGGAACATCGGCCATCGATGCTCATCCCTAGTCTGGAATAGTCTCGTTGCGGACGCGTAGCAAGTGTCACGTAATTGTCCTTCATCTCAAAGTAGCAGCAATATGTAGGCCTACGCACATAACATTAGGCCTACAGCCGGATTCCACTGGAAACTCGCAGTATGTTCTGTAGTGGTGTAACGCTATTTCCTCGTTACGTAGCACTATGAATAACACATTATCAGTGGAACATATGTGTCGCAATCAGATGTTGAATACACCATTGGGACACATATGTCCCACCCTATCCAGTACTACACAAATTTTGGTAAAATTCTGAAACTTTCAGAAAACAATCAGACGTTATCTAGGAAGACACCAAATAAGAAAACTTTATTTTAAATTGTGGAGAAGAAGTGTGTGGCGAAAGGGTTAAAAGAAACGGAGCTCACAGTTTCAAAGCGGTGCCTGCCACGTTATTAAAGGCCGCATAATTATGGGGACAGTTACGTGTTTGTACAAAGGAAATTAATACTGCGCACTGGTTGTGGAACTGGCACGCTTTGTTTTGGATACAACAGCTCAACGAAAAATTACAATGTAAGCGCACGAAGTCTGGCCGCTGGACGAGACACAGACAGCGATACTGAATTTGTTTTCGCTTCGCACGAAACTGTTGTTGTGTTGTTGTTTTGTATACTGTCCTATATTTGTATATATATAATTTTTCTTATAAGGAAAGAATATTAAAATTTACTCAATAAATAATGAATAAAACATTAACAACGAAAACCATTTCCGAGGTTTTTTTTTTAGGGGATCCTGCAAGTAAGATATTTTTTTACGTGGGTGATTTCCTGGTCCTATCCGCACAACCTCCATCTGGTGGGGGGGATATAATTCGGACTTCCCTTGATTTAGGCAGCAGAGATAGAATTTATGAGGGGTACTCTGGACTGTACCATTCTCGATAGAAAGAAGAATGTGGACATAAGGACGGAACTGGGGGTCGATCCATTGTTGGAACAGCTAAGGAGCAAGAAACGAAGGCGGTGTGAACATTTGGGAAGGACGGCAGGTGACAGGATTCCAGTGCTACGAATATAATATAGATCGGTGGGCAAAAGAGATGTAGGACTCTTTTGAGGAAAGTCTGTAGGACTACTCCTTGAGGTTTATTATTATTATTATTATGATTATTAACAACGAAGGCAAAGTGAAAATGATGATGAGATGAAAGAGCGTGTGGGAAATGTAGAACTGTAATTTTTTCTGAGGGATGTGCAACCTTGCAACCTTATGAAAAGCCTCCACTGGCATACGATCAAGATGTTTTATCTTAACTGGGACATGTTTCAGGTATTAATCAATAAGCTCATAGTCGGCCGTGTTCCTTTAAGTCATATGAATTATCTGTGCCCTGGTTGGTCGCTGCCGTTGGTTCCTGTTGGTTTTTGGTCGGTCATGTTATGCTATTAACCACAGTAACTAAAACCACCCTTTATAAGACATTGGTAAGGCCTGTATTGACATATGGCTCTGAGTGCTGGGTACTCAAGAAAGTTGATGAACACAGGCTGGCTATGTTTGAAATGAAGATACTGAGAAGGATTTATGGGCCAATTCTACACGACGGAATCTGGAGAAAGAGAAATAGTAATGAATTACACGGTAAGTACAATGACATTACTGTTGTCCGATTTGACAAAATTAATAGATTAAGATGGGCAGGACACGTTCAGAGAATGGATGACGAACGTACGGCAAAAAGAATTATGAAACACAAGCCAATAGGAAAAAGGAAGATTGGAAGACCGAAGAACACATGGTTGGACCAGGTCGGCAATGATGCGAGGAAGCTGGGCGCAGTGAATTGGTAGCGGATGGCTGAGGACAGGAATAAGTGGAGGCAATGTCTTTTGGAGGCCACGACTCGGTCTGGGCTGTAGAGCCAAGGATGTATGTATGTATGTACGTATGTTATGAACAGACGTGGTGAATAAATTTGTTTTTTGCATAACTTTGAATTCAATTCTATGGAAGACAGCTTTGTGATGCGATACAGAAAAGTACTGACCGAAGTATAGTCACTTTTGGAACCGAAGTATAGTCATACTGACCGACGTATAGTCACTTTCGGAACCGAAGTATAGTCATATTGACCGACGTATAGTCACTTTCGGAACCGAAGTATAGTCATATTGACCGACGTATAGTCACTTTCGGAACCGAAGTATAGTCATATTGACCGACGTATAGTCACTTTCGGAACCGGTCTCTCTTTTGTTTGTACTAAAACCAAGACAATATCTCTTGCGCGGGGGTACACAACAAAAGTCTGCGTGAGCATTCTGTGTGATACACGCGGGAACGCGTGCGTGCGTGTATATATCTTATCTAACTTTAGAGTCGACTGAAATATACGGTTCACGTAGTTTTTAGTTTGTGGTGGGGTGAGAATGAAAGAGGGAGGCAGCTAGATAAACGAACGAGGGACTCATAGAAATGGACAGTGAATGCCAAGGAGACCGAGGTGAAGAGAGGGAAGGACAGAGAGTAAGAGAGAGAGAGAGAGAGAGATGTCTTCCGGCCGATCGAATGAACCCGTATGTAAATTCGGTTAGGGTTTATACATATTTCAGTGCCCTTAATGCGACGATCAGTCATCATCAATCTCTCCACAAGCCGCCTATCTGTGTACGTGTACCGTGTCTCCGCGATAACACGCAAGCATGCGCGCACGCGCACGCGAGACCTGGGAAATTTTGTGCCACTTACATGTTTACTCTGCAGCTTCGGAAATTTTATCATCAGCGTGTACGTTGCTATCGTTTTCCTCGACAAACATTCCGCCCCCTTCTCTCGCTCTCTCTCACTCTCTAATACCTCATATTGAATTCAGACTCGGCGCGTTGTTTAAAATCTTGTTGTCTCCGTCCGAGAGGGATTACGCGCCATACAACAAAAGTACGGATCACCAGTGCTTTAGTATTTTTCCGTGCAGAATTACAGAAATTGATACTTCTGTGTTGACTGTGACGCTAGTTTTGCAGTATTTTGTTTTATTTTTAAGTAAGCTTTTAATAGTTATTGTTATTTATTTAATCAAAGGTTATATTACCAAAATGATTTCGGGTTTTTACAAATCCTAGTTTGCATTACAAACTGGACATCATTAAATAAAATACAATCTATTAATACAGTAAATTCATAAACTGTTTGGCATTCGCAGATGACTTTGCTATACGTTCTGAACATCTGACATCTGGAGTGACACAAGTTAATTCTTTAGAGGATATAGCCAGTAGACCAGGCTTAAGAATTTATGCAGAAAAAACAAATTTCTCACGAACATTAAAAATGCTCCAAAATTCATGCTAACAGATATTGGTCGAATAGATAGAGTTAGAAAATTAAGTATCTAGGGGAAATATTTCAAGAGAATAGTTTAGAAAAATTTGCTATAGAAGAAAGGATTCATAAAATGGGAAGAGCACATGGTATAACTAAAGATTACAATAAAAAGTGCATATCTAAAAATGCGAAAATAAGCCATTAGAGTACAGCAGTGAAGCCAGAATGCCTATAGATGCAAATGAATGTCTAGCATTGAATTATAATTTAGACAAACTAGAAATATTGGAAAGACGAATTATTAGGAAAATACTAGGGCCACGAAAAACTTCAGAAGGTTGAAAATTAAGAAGTAATGATGAAATATATCGAAGTATAGAAAATATAATAACAGAAACAGTGAGAAAAAGAAGACTAGTATTTTTTAAACATTTATATAGAATGGACAACAATATGTTAACAAAACAGATCTTCAAATATCTGCGGGGAAAGAAGTCAACATCAAGTTGGATTAAAGAAGTCCTAAAGGATGGAAGGAGTCCAGGGAAGAAGAGAGAGAATAACGCAGGTTCAAAGTGGACTGAAGACATGAAGAAGGGTGAAAAGATGATAGAATATTGGAGAAAAAGATAAGAACAAGGAATAAAGAATTGAAATTGGCATGTGGTCCTCAGATGGCCGGTAGAAATATAAAAAGAAAGTAAATTCAAATTAAAACACGAATAAATCCTTTAACATTTAATTATTCGCCATTAATAGTGCAGTGATTCGGCGTTATGTACTGAACACAAAACTTACGGCACTGCTTCCCTCTTATTTCACGCTAGTACCTTTGCCTCAATCACTTCCTATCTGGAATCTTTCCCACTGTGTTTTCCCATGTTTCTTGGATATCTCTCTCCCTCTTCCTCTTCAATCTTATCTTCCACTGCTATATTCTTTTCTCCTGTTATAATTCATTCTGTAACTTTCAATGGAATTATATATATTCAGAAAACAAATAATGAATACATCATCATCATCATCATCATCTTCAAGGATTAAACCAAGAACGGTTTGTTCCGGTCTCAAATAGGCAAAGATTAGAGCTGATCACTCCAGCGCTTCCTCGGACGTCCCACACCTCTCCGTCCCTTCGGCTTATAGTTCCATAGTTGTTTGGGGATTAGGCAGTCATCCATTCGGCAAAGATGTTCCCACCAAATCAGCCAATACTGGGCAGTTCTGTCGAGTGTCAAGTATTCAGTTCCTGCCGTATATCTGTGTTTATTCTATCATCATGGAGAGTATACCCTGCCACGTGCCTGAGAATTCTCATTTCAGCCGGTTGGATGCGACTGACCTGACCTTTCGTTAAAATCTATTTTCTCAGCCTCATAAAGAAGTGTGGGAATAGCCATCATCTTGTAGAATTTTAGGCGTGTTCCTTTACTTGCTGACTTAAGGGTTCCCCTAATGGTCCCGCACATAATGTTGAACTTATGCAACTGATTCAAAACGTCCTTGCTTGGATTATAAGACACACTGTAGCCCAGGTATTCAAAATTGCTAACTCGTTCCAGGACAGTACCATGTATAACAATTTTTTCCCGTACGGGATCAGTTACACGAAAAGCCATCACCTTTTAAGCACCTTATAATGAATACATAATATAAGATTTTGAAATGGCGACTACAGCAATTCAGTACTTTAAACTTTCACACTTCAGGTTCTGTGGCACAGATTTTTGGAACAAGTAGAGGGATGTCTTTTTTTACTTTCTTTTTCGAAAGCCCCCTATTTTTTTGGAACCTCATCTCATTCAAACATAAACAAATTGTACAGAGATTTCAGCCAGAGGCTCTTAAGTTTGATAAAGAGGTGGCGTGGTAAGTCAGGAACGGTAGCATCAACCGTGACTTGGGTGTACCTAGAACTACAAGCGTGCCCTGATCGATACCACAACTATAACGGGAACATATGGAACTTGTCCGGAATACATCCATATATATGGAACACCACTTGAAGGGTACACATCACTAAGGCCGTCAAACGTTATATCTCCATAGGCAAGAAGGATGGCATCGGAAGCTTTCGGTGTAATAATGTCCCCTTAATTGCGTTAGTGTCACCAATCAGACTGCACCGTTGGTGAGACGAGATTATCGTTTTCAGTCCACGTTGCCGCTGCGTTGCCAACAATAATAGAAGGTTTTACATATTGTTGGACTTTACATAAAATATAACGCACTTTATCATGGACTACAATTTCCTTAAAACATTCTTGGGATAACATCCTTAAATTAAAATACAAAGGGGTAATAAAATTCGGGTTTTCAAAATATCTTCAGAAAGACTAGTTTTCACAAGATTTATTAAGAATGCAAATTTAAAATTAAAGTGACTCCTAATGACATGAGATGTATTAACATTAATTTGAATACCAATTAATCAAGACAGAATATTTCGAAAGCAACGCAGCATTTTTTTGTTGAAAACCTTACATTTCACGTAGCCTTAATCAAAAACTTTGAAACGCAAAGAATTTATAAAATGTATTTATAAATTTATGTGGAATGAAGCTTGAATTTTTCATTTGTCACAAGGAAAATAAGGGAGTCCAACCTTCAATAGTTGGAGTACTCCCATTCCCCTACCTTGTTATGCCACCGTAGACTGAAGTAGTTCTGTAAATTGGCTGATTACAAAGTAGGCATTTTGTCATAGAAGAATCTCAAAAGGAATATTTCGATTAACAATTTTAATAATATTTAATTACTATACTACACATTGCTTCCTTGTCCAGTTGGGAAAGTAATCACCTTATATGGGATTAAACAACAGCTTAGAATTGAAATCTGTTACCAGAACAGAGTGCTGCTCTCGCCTAGCGAATAGGTCGTTACCGACGAATGAATTAATCGGCACAACATTCGCTTCTGACAGTGTGAAATTCGTGGAATTAATCAGCCCTGTGTTTTGGTAGGACTTAGGTTTTAAGTTGTAACATACGTCTTTGTGATTAAATTCATTTCCCCCTCCCACGTAGGCTTAATATGAAGCCTCATCCGAAATTTAATCGCAGAAAACGCACGACTATCGCGGGATTAGTCTCGGTTTGGATACATAATGGACTTCATTATTGTTCAGAATCTAAGCCCGTCGATATTGTACTCCAGTGACATTGTAATCCGCGTGTAGATGGAATCAGACACCGCCTCGCGGCACAGCCATCGCGATATGTCTCTTCGCTGCCTTGATGTTCCAGCGAAATGATTTGTTTGTAATACTACACTAGATTCATATATGCTCATACTTTTCTTGTACTTTATATTTTTTAATAATAACAAGATTTCTTACAAGAATATATACATTTTATTATTGTGTAAATTTTATACATACTTCGATTGTATTCAACTAGTAACTATCATCATCAGATATAAATTAACAAATTCAATTTTTTTTTAAATCGATTGTTCAAAACAGCTGTTTTATATGTAGACTAGGTTTAATGTTTTTATGTGTGTGTATATAAAATATACTATGTAGTTAATTGTAAAATATAATATAAATTTTTATTATATTATTAAGTAGTAATTTTAAAAATATTATGATATTTTTGTGATAATCTGAATTTGTTTTGCTAATATTTAAAAATTACTAATTTAATAAAATAATAAATACTTATATATTACATTTACAAATGATTATACAACATATTTTATATACACATATAAAAACATTAAATTTAGTCTACATATAAAATAGCTGTTTGAACAATTGATTTATTTTTTTAAATTTATTAATTTATATCTGCTGATAGTAGTTACCAGTTGAATACTATAAAAACATGTGTAAAATTTAAAAAGTAATAAAATATATATATTCTTGTAAACAATCTTGTTATTATTAAAATTTACTACACTAGTATATAGTTCTTTTTATTTATTCTAACGTAAAGTAAACAACTATTTAAATAAAATTAACCGACATTATAGTGTATCAGTGTATTAGCTTTATCGTATACTACTTATTACAAGTCTACCGAAAGCGTTGATCATAAAAAAGGTTAAACTATACCCATATATATACATTTTCTTCTCTTCTTATTCTTCTGCTCTACAGCCCAACGTGATCCCTGGCTTCCGACACCAATCCTCTAAAAAAGTCTTCTCAGTGTTTATCTACATTGACAATCTTCTTAAAGTCTATCCATTGCCATCTCAGTGTAATCCCTCACATCCATTCTTCTGAGATCTTCCAGCACATCATCCAACCAACTATCTTATCCTAGGTCGGCCCCTCTTTCTGCTTTTATAAGCTTGCGCCCTCAAGAGATTTTATTTGGCATACGCTGATCATCCATCCGCTCTAGTTGACCTAGTCATTGTATTCGTTAAGCCTTCACGAATCTTATAATGTCCTCATGGTTCAGTGTAGCTCATCTGTCTCCTGGTTTTATTTCTTATACTCCATTCATCTTCTTTAAACGGGCCCTAAACACGTTTTACGATCTTTCTTTCAAACCTTGTTAGTGTTACTTGTTCATTTTTCTCAATGTCCTGTCTTACCTCCGTAAGTAACAACTGGTCTGATAAATGTCTTATATATTTTTATTTTTGTGTTACGACTAATGAGTTTACTTCTCAATAGTCTGCTATTGGCATAGTATGCCCTGTTTCCTATTTGTATCCTGCACGTATTGTCGTGTTTACGGACCGTTCATTATCTATTACGTTACCCAGGTATCGGAACTTATTAACAGCATCAAACGAATTAGCCTCTATGCATAAATTATACAGATTTCTTACCCATATATCCATATATCTATATAAACTATACCCTACAGCCATAGCCAATGGATACGAGCGTTCCATGACAGATGATGTAATTAAAAATCAATGTGACAAACGCAGAAGACCACCGAAAAAGACCAGAAGTAGACGACATACGTATAGGGTTCCATATGGCAGTATTGTCCCCAAAATGTTAATCACTACATTTAAAAAGCTAAACATACTGTAACTTTTCGTACAAATAATACTACATATCAAAGACTTAGATAAAAAAATAATTATCCTTTAAGTGAAAAACAGGTGTACACACGGTAACATGCAACGATTGTCACTCTTATTTTATAGGTCAAACAGGAAGGTCACTTAGTAAAAGATTTAAAGAACATCTACAAGAAAAAGATGCCTTAACAACAAATTCGAATTTTGGACGACATGTCATTGTGACAAGTGAGGTCGCTACTGCAGCCACTAAAGCAGTGATGTAGATATTGAGCTTAATACATTTACATTGAAATTTTACACAAATTACGGGAAGACGTACGTCAAAAATGTATTGGAATGATGATCCTAGGTGCATGATAAGCAACACTCTCCAATACGTCAAAAACTTATTGGAATGATGATCCTAGGTGCATGATAAGCAACACTCTCCAATACGTCAAAAACTTATTGGAATGATGATCCTAGGTGCATGATAAGCAACACTCTCCAATACGTCAAAAACGTATTGGAATGACGATCCTAGGTGCATGATAAGCAACACTCTCCAATACGTCAAAAACGTATTGGAATGATGATCCTAGTGCATGATAAGCAACACTCTCCAATACGTCAAAAACGTATTGGAATGATGATCCTAGGTGCATGATAAGCAACACTCTCCAATACGTCAAAAACGTATTGGAATGATGATCCTAGGTGCATGATAAGCAACACTCTCCAATACTGCTTACAGAACACGTTGCGATATCAGGAGAATGTTGCGAGAAACTCTTGACGACTTCCTCAGCCTTAACATGGCTCCCTGTGAATTCTGTCTGTTTACTAAGCCGAAAGTAGCTATTTCAGAAAAACGATTTTAGTCTGACGAAGAAGTGAAAAGTAAGAATGACTGACAAATTTGGACGTAAATTTTTATATATAGGCTATATTAAAATTAATGTCACGTTGAAAGAAAAAAAATGATATAATGAAATATAATGAAGTTGAAATTGGATTATAATGAAAAATAAACACCAAATAACCTTCCGTATGATATACAATTTTAAGTAGTCGTAATACAATTTATATTAGTTTCTTTCAAATATACCTCACTTTTGGAACTACCCTCTTACTGCAATTTGGAAACCGCTACAATATAATAAGAACTACAATGGTTTTATTTGAAATATCTACCGGGCTGTTAGGCCGTGGCCTAAGGTTTACATTCAAACCAAACGTTTCAGCAGCACCACTGGCTGCCATCCTCAGTGGATATTCGTGTACCGTAGGCCTGACGTACGACACCCCGCGATAGGTAGACTCGAATATCCACTGAAGACGGCAGCCATTGGTGCTGCTGAAACGTTTGGTTTGAATGTAAACCTTAGGCCACGGCCTAACAGCCCGGTAGATATTTCAAATAAAACTGACACCGGCCGTGAAAGCCTTAGAACAATATTACTACAATGGTTTCTCTGTAGATTAAATTAATCTAAGAAACAAAATTGTACAGAATACATTAAAGCACAGTCATAGATAACATAATCATCTGATCAGCATTTTTGAATTAAATTAAAACTGCTGACGCATATGTGTATATATACTGTTTCCGTTCTTAGTTCAATCCTGATGTAAACAAACCCACGTGGCAAAGCTGGAACACCATTGGTCAGGGGCGTTGACACTGTTCACGCAGTAATGTATTACGCGCATGTGTAGAATGTCTGTATAGTCATGTGAGAGTTATCTTGCCACTGAAATCGGGACACGTCGTTTTAAGACTTCCTCTTTATCACTGTATTCTGGATCGCATTAAACTACATGGAGCTAGTTGAAAGGATATGTTGCCCATCACAACACAACATTACCTGCTTGATATAGAACAATTTATAGAGAATGCGGTAAATGAAACAACGGCGGACAAGTGGAGTTATTGTATGCAGCATATAATCAATAATCAAGGCAGATGATAAGCGTCGGTAATAATTACCAACGTCGTTGTAGACAATGAACAATCTTATCAATAGAAGGCATTGAATTACTCTCTCGCAGTAATTGATAGAATTCAATACACTGGTAATTATCACAGCTTCTATTTTCGTTTTAAATAAACTTTAAATTTTTGTTTGTTGCGATATCTAAACGATTAATAAAAGAAAAAAACCATTAACTGGTGTTACAAAATTTTTCACTGTCCGTCTGACACTGTCACACAAATTTTACTTTGGTCAGGACAATTTATTACAATTTACGTGTGTTTACACGGTATCAATATTACATGTGACCTGACTGTACTCCATCTGTAACGCTGTGTCCTAGGTAAACGCGGGCAAGACGATGCGTGCGGTGCGGTACGTGCGATGCGATGGACGTTCCCGATCAAACTGCTTGAAGAGAATGGCCTTGTCCAAACTGAACACGTGACACGTGCGATTCGTACGGTGTTGCGCCATCGCATCGCACGCATTGTTTGAAAACCAAACTGGTTTGATTTTTACCGCAGTTGTCGTCCGGCAAGCAGTAGCACGGAAGTGTTAATTTCTGAAGTTCAAAAGAGAAGTGCTTTATGGAATAAAAGAAACCCACATTACAAGGACCGTGTAATTGTGGATAAGGAATGGGATTTTGTAGCTGAAAGTACAGGGTTTTTAAGTAAGTTTTAATTAAATATAGTTTGATTTTAAGGAGAGCCAGATGACCCTATAGCCAAAAAAATAGATTCCGGTCTTTTATTATTTTATTCATCTTCAAGTTTAGTTTGATCAGAAAAGTAGACCTTAGCAATTCTGTGCATTATAGAATATTTTATAAACATTTTGTATGGGTATATAAATATAAAATTGACAACATGCACATCAGTATTTATTTTTATAAAATCAATATTTATGAGATAATATTTCTACAATATTTGTTTTCGTAATAATGATCATAATACTTTGGTTGGTGCTAAATATCAAATTGACAACATGCGTATTAATATAACAAAATATTTTTATAAAATCAATATTTATGAAATAATATTTTTATATTTGTTTTTGTAATAATGATTATAATACTTTGGTTGGTGCGCCATTTACTATGATGCCCAGCTACGCTACTTTTCTTTTGGTTTTAAATTCTTACGTATGCAGTAATTAATACTGTTATTATATACGCCTAATACTTTAATACTATAATACAGTTTTTTTTTCAGTTACAAGTTGTGATGTGTGTTTGTGAAGTGACAGTGTTCGCCCAGAATTTTATTATTTTGTTTATCTTCTTTAAAAATCCAAAGGCTTTTAATTTGTACGGAAAAAGATAGGGTCATCCAACTTCCGTGCATTCTTTCTTGTTCTAATATTGTAACATGAGTTTGACATCAAACTTCAAATTTTATTCAGCGAGAAGTATTCACAAAAGATGTTCCGCGCATTTTCTGCTGCTCTCGACGGACGATTATTCGCTTTCGAGAATTGCAAGTTATGGTTTCCTCTTATTACATTATCTTCCAAGACGTTTGTGTAAGCATCTTGTTCCATGTCAATTATAGTATTATGCAAAATGCAAATTGCTTTTACAATACTAACAACATTTTTTACTCCTGTTTCAATAGGTTTCAATAAAATCCTGAATTTTGCAGAATTTATTCCAAAGGCGCACTCTACTGACATTCTAGCACGTGCCGTTAAAATATGCAGCAGCTGTATTGTTTTGAACTCTTCTTTTAGGATAGGGTCTCAGTAGGTAAGTTTTTAAAGGAAATGCTTCATCTCCAACAAGCACAAATGGAGCTTTTTGTTGGAAGTTAGGTAGCTGCAAATCTTTTGGTAACGGTAAAGAACCATTTTCAATATTTCGATAAATTTCTGAGTTAGAAAATACTCCTGAATCGCTATCTTTTCCATATGCACCCCACATCGATCATTAAAAACCGATAATTTGCATCAACAATTGCCAAAAGTACTACTAAAAAAACTGTTTATAATTGAAAAACATGCTGCTTGACTTAGCTGGACATTTTATTCTTACATGCTTTCAATCAATACTCCCTATACAGTTAGGGAAGTTCCATTTTAGAAAATAATCTTTGGCTACCTGTTCAAGATCTCCACCATTAGGCACAGGCATATGCCTTTTCTGAAGTGAATCCCAAATTGACTTGCAAACCTCTATAACTATAGATGCAACAGATGATTTAGATATTGTAAATGTGAATGCAATTTGTCTGAATGCAACTCCCGTTGATAGGTACCTGAAACAAAAGAAAAAAATGTGTTCTTTTGTTTGCTTTCAGAGGATGATGCTAGAAAGAAATGGCGCAATTTACGTGACCAATTTATAAAAGAGTTTAAAAAAATTCCTAAAGGCAAATCAGGCGATTCCCAGGATCGTGCTGCAACTTATACTGGAAAGTGGCAGTATTTTAAGAATTTGATCTTTTTAAAAGATACAGTAGTTCCAAGAGAGGCTGAGGGAAATGTACCAAGACTAGAAGTTTCAGAAGACACAGAGGTCCCTGGTAGAAATTAAAATGAGTTGAACGAAGATGAAAAGCTGCCAGTATTAACTCAAATATAAATATTGACACCTTCCATGTGGATCCGAGTGAAACACAGACACTATCTGATCCTCGAACTACGGAAATACTACCTACTTTCTTCCAAGTCAACGCTACCTCTTTCAAAGAGGAAGAGAGCTCGCGAAGAGAACATCGAGATAGAACGACAACTACTGGATATTGAAACTAAAAAGCTTGCACTCATTGAAATACCTGAAGATGAAAATTCTCTGTTTCTGAGGTCATTATTACCGTATTTAAAAAGAATGGATCCTTTGCAGCAGCTTCAAGTTAGAAATAAATTCCAAGAAATATTGCTGCAAGAGCTATCACAATCTACATCAAAGAATGGAAATTATAATATTTCAAATTATTCTGTGTGCTCAACTACTGCTGCATCATCGGATCACTCAAATTACTCAAACATTTCTTCACCAGTTTCCCCTGCCAACTCACCTTACTCTTGTAATCCTCCGTTATTTCCTTCTCATAATTATGAAAATATTGACCCTTCGCCTCATGATGCAAATGTAATGTACACACAGAACAATTAAATTAGTAATCTGCACTATGTATTCTTAAACAGTTAAATAAAACCATTATACATAATATGATTATTCAGACACTTACCTCAAAGTGAGCAAAAGCCTCTCCTCCACAGAAATTGGTCTTTGGAAGTTTGTTGTACAATGATAACAAGAATTACGTATTTTGTCTACAATATAATCGAAGGTATTCAATGACATTCTGGTGTATTGATGGAATGTGTTTTCATCCTCTCGTAGCTGACAATACAGAATACAAATGATGAAATTCGCCATAAATCAACCTGTTCCTATAGATTATGTGAGTATTTTGGCTATCGCGTCGCCTAAGTTTCCTTAATATTTTCAGTTTTAAAAAACTATTTTCCATTAATAAAATGGAGCGCACCGAACTGCACGACATGTTGATGTCAGGAAGATTACAACTAATCGCACGCAGGCACATTGGCCACCTCCGGTTTCCCCGCAACTATGTGCGATGCGTGCGATAACTGCGGTGCTCGCAACGCACGTGCCCGCATTCACCTAGGACACAGCGTAAGAGTGACACGCCTCTCATTCAAGTAGCAAATAGCGTTTCAGATGTACCACGCTTGTTTGTTTACATCAGAATTAAGGTAAGATAGGAAACAGTGTGTGTGTGTGTGTGTGTGTGTTTGAGTTTACATACGGCACACACAAGAAGAAGTGTGTATGTAGTAGTAGTAGTAGTGGTAGTAGGTACTGACCTGATCGCTATCATGTCCCTGCCAACTGTCACTGCTCTGTAACAGAAGAAACAAGAGACAGAGTTAATGCAGCACACTGTGTTACGTGACAAACATTACAATCTACTATACTATAGTCTATGCTAGTGTTGAATTGGCAATAACTCGGTGACCAAACGGTTAAGTAAGTTACTACACCTTGTTTCGCTGACTACAGTGTAGACCTTGTTTCGCTGACTACTGCATCACCGTCTCTGTCTGCGGTAATAACTGTAATTGCAGTCGAGCTGTAAATGCAGCAAACGGAGCTCAGAAAGCGAGGCGTCGGAGCTACTACTACCCTTTTGCGTATGTCGGTCGTCCTCCAAAAGTCAGTTCTAAAAACATTTATTAGGTCAGACCGCTCTTTTGGTATGTTTCTAATGCAGGAGCGGATCCAGCAGACAATTTTGGGGGAGGAAAGTGTTGACTTTGGGGAGGCTTTTGAAACGTAGACCATTCTTTAAAGGTCTAAAGTACAAATGATAGTAATGAGCGAAGATAAAATACAGTGTGTTATTATTAACATAATAGATGTATTACTGTACAAATATTAATCCACAGTTGTATTTGTAAGTACATTGTTCTTTTAATAATATTCACGTACAATTTAAAATAAACACTACACATTTAAGTTATGTATCAAACAAAAATTAAGCACGGCGGTAAGGTACAATTTAAAGTAATGTTAGAGTAAATTCGTGAACTTACATAATGCGATACACATTTTGAATCATATTCACTATCACAAAGCGACAAAACTTTCCTGTGAAGTAACCATTTGGGGAGGAAATTTCCCCCATTTCCCTCTCCGTGGATCCGCGCCTGTTCTAACTGTGTAACATAGTATACAGTGGTGGATTTCTAAAATTATAGGTGACGGAACGCAGCAATTCAAAAGTTTTACAAACACAAGTATACTTATATTTTATATAAGCGTATAAGTTTACATCAGGTTATTACAAAGGCGGTCTACTTTTTTAAAGCCTTTTAAAATATGTAACATAAGTATAAACTTGCGTCTAAAAAGATAATAAAGTTTACTGATACTTTTAAAGAGCTTCATAGTCAGGAAAGCTGCACGACAATCGAAAACATGTCACTCATGATGGCTTCATCCCAGAGCCTCAATCAAACTTTAAGTAATGGTTTCGGTGGTTCGGACATTTAAGGAAAGTTTCTATAGTTTCATCATTGTGTTGTCATATCGTTTGTTTCTTGACCTTTCCTTACTCTTTGTTTCCAATGATGTATGATGGCCAGAAATCGGCCATGAATACACGTACTTTGATGGAGCGAGCCTTGTTGAAATTTTTAAAAATACGTTCTACTGTACTTACAAGAGAATTTTAGGTAGAACGTATTAAAAAAAAAAAATGAACGACAGCAGTTAAGATAAAGATTAGTGCTGGTGTTTGATTTTGACAAATGTTTAGTTTTTTAGTGGGGCTGATGAAGGGCACAATTTAAAAAGTAGTAGCACATTTTTGTAATAATTAGGTTTTTCTTTTCATATATTTTTTCGATAATTTATTTCTGGATACAAGAGGTTCCGGCGCGTTCCCCCTGAAATCAACCCCTGACGGCATACATCAGGAACACTACTGTGGATCTGATTTTCTATTTCAAACTTAGCATATCGAATACTTTGGTAAAATACCTTATAGCTATGAACGTGAGGTACAGGAAGCGATGTTTTCAGGCTAGGCTAGTATGCGTACACCAAAAGTAGGGAAAATGAGTGGTAGCAGCGAGGGTCGCTTAGTGAGCTGCCGTTCAGTATAATAACTAAATAGGACGCGCGCGCGCTCCCACATAAAATTTAATCCTTGGGCTGTGTCTTGTCTTATTTCTAAGATTTCTATATCTATGCTATCTTAGAAATAGAAAAAATATGCTGAGTTGGATTTTAGTTAGTGACGACCTCGGAAGAGTGAAGTTAATTTAATTTATATGAAGTTACCTGATGATGAAGCATATGTAGTAATAGAATCTACTTGAAGTCACACGGCGGATTACTAAAGGTTAGTTTGCTAAAACAAAATACGCCTACGCGTTAATATAACATTTATTTTTCTTGCATATAAAAAATTCACAATCATTACCAGATTGTCGTCAGAGTGTTTTCAGCTTCCGCTCTTATCTACAGATTATTTTTCGGGTCACCTGTTTATTGGGTCACCTGTTGTTGTCGAGATATATCTTTCCACTACGTAGAGTAAATCTATTGGTGAAAAGTTACGCGATTTTTGGTTGTGAACACTCTGTGTAGGCTCTACGGATTCGCACAAAGATCTTTCAATAAAGTTGATAAAAAAAAGGAGAATTGAAAAACTTGCTTAATCTGATAATAACTGAAAAGAGAGTTATAACGGGTTTGTGTTAGGATTATTCATCAAGAAGCTGTGTGCACTGAACTTCGATTGGAATCGATTACAAATGGTTGGCTGAAAATTAATTTGAGAAGGGGGGGGTGTAAAGTCTCATCGCTTTGAAAATGATTCTAAACTTCGTAAACAATGACCTCATAAACCACGTTCGCGTTACCGCTTGATTTCAAAAAAGCATGATGTTAAGTGGAGAAAAAACAAACAAACTCTCAATAACGGTGGAAAAGGATAAAATGGTTTGAAAACAAATTCTTTAAATTGGCTGGAACCCGCACTCCCACCCACATTCAAAGTAATATTATTGCATAATATATAAGTAATATTGTAATTGATATTTAAATTGCACGTAGGTTATGTTACCCACATAGGTTAAGTACGTACTCACGTGACTTCACATTATCCACAGTTCATGTATAACTTATGTAGCCTATATTGATACACACTGCTTATATACTGTCGGTTACTACGTGAGTTCCCTTACGGCAGAGATGAGTCCTGACCATCTTTCTGCACATCTTACACCCGGTGAATTAATTATCGGAGAGGCAATTTAGGACTGGGAAGGTAGAGTGTCAATAGAGGTGAGGGAAGGCAGCTCAGTATTCGATTCGTGTTTCACTGATGACACAACTCTGCTACAGCAAGTAAGAAATGGGAAATGACACTGTTTGTTCGGCCAATGACATGTTACACCACAGAGGTAGGTCTTAAAAGTCAATAAAATTAAATACGCCTGATCCTTGTGGAAAAAGAAATTTCCATTGACACCTGGCATCGAGAGACGAGAAAAACAAATTATTTAGGCGCGTGAATTACGAATAAAAGAGACAGTGAAGAGGAAATCAAGCTACGGATTGGAACCGATAAAATCAACGATAATGAAAATAAATAAAGAATGAAGAGCGCACAAATGTAACACATATTCTCGAACGAAAACGCGAGCGCGCGCGCCCTCTCTCTCTCTCTCTCTCTCTCTCACACACACACACACACACACACACACAATTCGTCTCTCAGAGTAACTTACGTGTCTGTATGAGATTTTCCAAAAGAAAACTCAACAGTCACGCACAATATTATTCACGGCATGTAAATTTAGATACAAAAACCCGAAACAAGTCGGTGAGGTGACAAAGGAAGGAGGAGAGAGAGAGAGAGAGAGAGAGAGAGAGAGAGAGAGAGAGGCGACATTTCTTTGCCGGTCACGTTGGCGGCGCTTTCAAAGTGAAAACAAAATGCGACAAAGTCACGTACGGGCGCAGCAAACGTTTGATCAATAATCACACAACACTGATTGCAACTCGCTCCGATTCTGTTCCGAAAAAGGGTAGGATAAATATTTCGTTTTAAAAATATAAATATTTACTCCACAGCCACGGAGGAAATGGATTACTTTTTAGTAAAGCGAATATTCTAATACTTTTTCACAGATGTAAGTACAGATAAAAATGAGAATTATACGCGCGTGTTCGTGCATAAGCAAAATTCACGAAAAAAAATTCATAAATATATTTTTCGTCAAAACACAAGTTTTGTAAATAACAGAATGGTAATATAAAAACTTATACATCTTTTGAAACTTCAAAGACAAAGAAAGTGGTTGGAAATACTGTTACTGCTCACATAAGTTTTAGAAGACTATTTACATTTTATGATGTTATAAAAAAAAGATTGAAATTAGAATTTTTTCTTCGTGTAATCTCAATTTGTATTTCATTTAGTATTAGTATTTGCGTTATTTGATAAATAAATAAAGGGTCCGAATGGGGGTGTGACGCAAACATATGCTTTCATTGAAGAGAAATGCACCAGCCTCTCCACCCCAACTCCACTCTCACCTACACGTCGGTGGGCCCTGTTACGCCGAGCAACCCACTCCAAGGTTGTGGTAGCCAATCCCTTCGGGGGAGTGGATCGGTAAGCAAATGAGAGATCGGGGTTCTGTCAGGACATCCTAGGGATATCCTGGTAGGATGGTGCATATCGGCAGCAGGGTGTGCATCTAGTGTGGAGGCGGAGGAGCCTACAGTAGGCCAATGGCTGCATACATGGGCTTAGTTAGTCTACTGCGATCAGACAGAGAGAGTTCGTCAGCTGAGGTGAAAGCAATTCTCTAGGGGAAGAGGAGGCCAAAATCAAAGTTCCTGGTCCTCCAGGTTGGAGGTTTTACAGCAGGCCAGTAACCTGCGTAAGTAAAAATATATGTACTTACAGAACTTATACGAGCCTCGGAAATGGGATGGGAAATACGGCAAAACGACCTAAGCTAACGCAAAAGGACAAATGCGTGATATCCATCTACCTGTGGCTGCCTTGGCTTATCACCCTACTGGGTAGAGAGATGTCGGTAGACCGAGGAGGAGATGGATTCCCAAACAGGTCTAAGGCCTAGTCCTTGCAGTGATGATGATGATAAATAAAAGTGCTCTAAACATTCCTGCAATTCTATTGCATCCTACGTTCGATACCTGAATGCCTAAAACTGTCTCACTATCACCACCACCACAAAAAATGAAACGGGATTAAAATAAAAAAAATAGCAACAATCCATGCGATGTATTAAATAAAAGAGAATTTTAATTAAAATCAGACAATAGTGTTTAGTTTTGAACACTTCAAAATTTTTGTTGTAGAATGTCAATCTTCTACACTTTCAATACTGCGTTGTAGAATATAAAAAAAATCGCCAAATAGTGCAAAACATAACTTACTCAATTAGCAATTAGCTGTCAAATCTAAACTATTCGTTCAATAGCGTTAAAATTTTAGACGATTGTCACTTAGATGGGTACACAAACGTCAGAAAAAAACAATTTTTTAATCGGACATTGATAGTGCACGAAATAAAAAAACTGCACGAGCTTTTTGATAGAGTCCTGTATGTATGTGTGTGTGTGTGTGTGTGTGTGTGTGTGTAGGCGTGCGCAGGGCGATTACAATGGGGGACCATTATTCACGGGGATTTGGTATAACCTCAGTAAAACGGTCTATTAAATTAACATTAAAAAAAAACTGGTTTAATTAAAAACATCATCATCTTATTTCTGTGAACTAAACAGCAACAATAAGAAGAAACAATGGAATAAACAAAAGCCTTAAATAATATTTATTGACTATATTTATTGAAAAATGTGTACATAGTTTGATGATATTTACAAAATTAAAATCTAAGTAAAACGAGGTCGTGATACAAAGATTACAGTGACATCCTTCTCTTGAAAACGAAAGGACTATATTTTTGAATTTTCTTCAATAAATTCTTCTGAACTAACATATAATGTAAGTTTTTGTTGTACAAATGATAATAATACGTTTTCCTGTTGTTCCTGCTTTATGGTCGATCTTAGTTTTGTTTTTTAATGCGTTTAACTTGGTGAATCTTTTTAACTTTCTTATCTTTTAATTTTTCCCGTGTGGAGTTGCTAGTATCCCATCGGGCGCCTCCCCCGGTGACGGGTAGACGTATGCTTACCAGACACGGTGGATACTGGGGGAAATAAAATACCCGGGGCGGACCAAAACTAACAGCTGCTGCCTTGTAGTTGGATATTGGTTTATCAAAGGCTAAAGGAAGTAAACCTTGATTAAAAATTGTCTGGTCCTCCAGGTTGGGGGTTAACCCAATGGGCAAACTTCCCATTCACTGGAAAAAAAAAATGTTATAAAACCAAATAGATTGCAGCCGGATGGATTCAATAAAGGTAAATGAGAATTCAATCACTTCTGTAATCTTTGGTTCCGGAAAATGTGTAAACACTGTACAGGCGGAATAATAATAATAATAATAATATTTTAATCATTACGAATTTGGCTTTTTTTGTAAACTAATGAAATAATGGGGGACCAAGGTCTCTCTGGTCCCTCCCGTGCGTGCGCACCTCTATGTTTGTGTGTGTGTGTGTGCGCGCGCACACACACACACGTAATGTAGTGTATCAGTAATGTTGGTACGAAGCAAAGCGAGAGAAACACTACTAAACGTAATTTCCCTGGAGCTAGTAGCGTTCATCCGTCAAGACACGACGCCGCGCCCGAACGAGGGAGGGTAGTGTACAATACGTATGTAACAACGGCTGATATAACAAGCGACGATATCACACACGCCGCGCGATAAAATCTGGCATCAATCCGGTCGCATTAACGCGGCAGCACTGACTAACAAAACGCAAATCATCCGTCATACACACAATACACCAACTGAGTGGTACCTGGAGCTAAACAAGATAGTATTGGGTTTCGTGTGTACAACTGATAACCCAACTACTGTTGTAGATAACTGGTTCCATAAATTAGACAGCAGCAGAGCTCAAGCTAAGCCGCCGAACCGTATTGGGGAGGAACAAGATGTAGCAGGGTTGATTGCACCACACGCGGATTACTCGTGTAGTTTCATACGTCCCCGTCGAGTCGTAATGTAATTGGTCGGCCGACTTCTGTAATTAACCAATCGCGTAACGTTAATAATGCACTGACTCATGGCCGTGTAACAACACTAACTTCGGCCGTGTAAGTCTACGAAGTATATTAGACACATTAATGTTTAACCAGATTACAAAGTTTTAAAAGTAACGGATAAAGGAATATCCCAGAATGTTAAAAATTTTTTTTTAAATTTAAAACGATTAAAAATTTTTGATTATTAACTTTAATGTTCTAAAATGTATCCGATATTTCCAAAATATTCTTCTATACTTGTATATTAAATAGTAAAATTCTTCTTCTTCTTCTTCTTCTTCTTCTTCTTCTTCTTCTTCTTCTTCTTCTTCTTCTTCTTCTTCTTCTTCTTCTTCTTCTTCTTCTTCTTCTTCTTCTTCTTCTTCCTCCTCCTCTTCCTCTTCCTCTTCCTCTTCTTCTTCCTCTTCTTCCTCCTCCTCCTCCTCCTCCTCCTCCTCCTCCTCCTCCTCCTCCTCCTCCTCCTCCTCCTCCTCCTCCTTCCTTCCTTCCTTCCTTCCTTCCTTCCTAATAGGTCACATGCACTGTCATGGCCGGCTCTAGTAGAAGGTCGGAATATTAAACGTGGCAAGGTTGCGTCTGAGGCTTCTAAGCATAGTCTAATAAAATAGCTAAAGTGAAAATTTTATATTTCGATTTAATTTCATACCATTACTAAAATCATGAGAAGGCTTTCAAACATTTATAGCCGAATCTAAATTATAGGTCTGTGCGCGCTTAGTACTATACGTTTAAGTTGAAGAAATTAGTGAATTAGTTTTAGAGCTAATGAATTAATTTTGTTCGAAATATTGAATTTGTATCATATTGTTACGACGGTGTCACTGGTACAGTGGAAAACAAAATACAAGACACCAATTAAGCCACTAATCAGCAGCTTTAATTATCACAATTAAAGAGTTTGTAATCAACAAGATAGTCTCTTACAACAAATCAAATAAAAATTGTTCACACGCAATAAAATGTCACCTAATATAAAACACAGTTGTATTACAATTGTCCCGCACGATTATAAAACCCATAACACTTCGCCACAATATTACGAACCGCACTCCAATAAATCGCGACAAAAAATGAACTGAGCGTCGCTAAGTACTTTTATTTATACCCCGCAGAAAATCCAAACTATTCCATACACTACGCATCAGCTCTACACTAGGAAGCAATTGATTGCGGCCTTGACACAGTGCACGTGGTTGGCGATATCTAGAAAAGTCTGGCGAGCGCTTGTTGAAATCACCATACGCACACAACATTACAGCCGGATTCCTCTGGAAAATTCGAGAAACACGTAGATTGTTCCTGTAATGTCGTAAAAATACGAATGAGTTAATTATTATATTTCTTAAATAATATAACAGTATTTTACGTAATAAACTTTTAATTTCCAAAAACTGATGAATTATAAAACTGCTGTTAACCGGCAATTAAAAATGACGCGATTTGATTATTAAAATACATAAATTAAAGAGATCGTCTAGTCGGCCTCACACATCAGCTGGTTCCAGTGTTGCCACGTTTAATATTTACGGCCTTCTAATAGATCCGGCTATGACTGAGCTGCAGAACTCGCTCATTGTTTTGAACGAAATACATTTATTATTAGGTTTATTTCAATACTAGAGGATATTTTAATTATCATAAAAAATTCGAATACTCCAATAACTCTGTTTTTTACCGTCTAGATGACCATAAAAAAAAGACGGAAAGTTATCTAAAACATTAGTGTTTTCGTGTTGGAAAAGTGAATACATATCATTACTGGTTCTCATACACGTTGTGGACAAGAAAATCCAAGGATTCTGTTTTTGTCGAATAATTCTAGAAGTGAAAATGGCAGTGTGCGTCAGTGGCGTATTTACGGGGGGGGGGCCCGACCCCCAGAGGGTCGAAAGCTGACTAAAAGTTTGCTAATCTCTTGATTTTTAAACTGTTTTATTAATTTGTCAGCTGTGTACGCTAGTACAGTAGTAACGCTTTTCTGAATATAGGTCTACTACAAACAAGTTTATTACACAGCATTAGCGTGTACGTTTGGAATATGGTATACAGGAAAATCAACTAAGTCAATGAGTAGTCAATAAACAGTGGTTAAATAGCGTTTATTTTCATTATGTTAATACCTCTTAATGGGATTGATTTCAGTATGTTATTACACGTTTTTGTAGATTGTAATATTGATTAGTCTTAACTTGTTTTTTCTTTGACCGGTCCCGCCCCCCTGCAAGACCAAATTCTAGATTCGCTACTAACGTGCATCTCGTTTGAGATTCAAGATCATTCATGTATATTGTAACGATACATATAATCACCGTACTTTTGACATAACATTGAACACAACATGACATAATAATTAAATGAGACAAGACCTACCAAGGAGTCAGAATGGTGTACCAAGTATTAAAATCATTTAAAGAAATAATAATTAAAGAATGAACTTACAAATAAATAATAAAGGTAGTAATGAAAATAAAACAAGAAAGAAAATATATTAAAATGTGATTAACCAAATGACCCAATAGATTAGGTCAGTGAGCAAACAAGAAACACAGACAATGAAAATGAAAAGAAGTGAATGAACCAACAATAAAATTCAATAAACAGAGAAACAAATGAAGAGACAAGACATCTCACAATATCTACAACAGAAGAAGTACAACTATGAGCTAGATAAAAGAAGGCAAGTGAAGTACAGAGTGAGAGACTAGTAAAGAAAGGCAAAACATTGACAGACTATATTAGGTGACCTGACTATGACCACAAATCCAATATAAATGAATAAAGTAACTACTAATAGTTAGGAGAGTGAGACTAAAAATTATGTTAGTATAATTTAAGAAAGTTTAAAGAATCATAACAATATAGTATCTTGTCTAATAGTGATGTAAGTGATATAGAAACAGGGATATCAGAAGGAAACTGATAGTCACCAATAATGTTATAAAAATAATATTAAAGTAACGAGAAAACAATTACCAAACTATAAATAGTAATCATGAGCATTAGTACAGTTAAATAATGGTGTGAAATGTGTAGAAACTAAACTCAAAGTCAACCCATTGTTGTATGTAAGAGTGGGGACACATAACCTAGCTCCAAGTACTTTTCACATAAAATGACAAGAATTAATAAATAAAAACGTTGTTAAACCATAATCTCTGGTTATTTACTTCAAATAGATTTTATAAAGTTCATACCAGTTAGAAGCTTAATTACCCGAAGGAAGATTTGTGTTATAATTAGAGTAAATAAACTGACTAAGGTAGACAGAATGGAATGTACCAACTAACTATTCTAAAAAACATGTAGAAAAACTAATAAGAGAGAAAGAGGGTGATATCAGTATCATCAAAGAGATGTAATATGACTAACATGATGTAAAACGATAATTATTATCATAAAGTTAAGGCATAACAATGTAATTTAAATACACTTGTCATGTGACACTAGATGGAAGATGTATTAAGGAAGTGACAGCAAAAGGGGAATATCCCAATGCAAACCAAAGAATTGTAAAACTTAATAATAACTATAATAAGTATGTTTGTCAAAGATAAGGACTTAAAAACAACTATTTAAGTTATAATAAAGATGATTCATGTTACAACCAATAGTGAAGAAACTATGGTTGATTGTAAAGAGTAAAAAACAACAGAAAACAAGGTGTACCAAGAAAAAACTGAGGTAACCAGAAGTTGTAATGGTTCCCTCAGAGTAATTGTGACAATAGCAATTGTTAAAAAACAACTATTAAATTGTAAAGGGTAAATATAGTTGAGAATGTCATAGACCTGTCGATGCCTAGACAGAGATTATGTGTTTTATAAATAATTATGAGTGGAAACAATGTAAAAAGCACTCAACAGGACTTGGAAAGCATCATCTCGACGAGATGAGAGAGCCATGTGTTAATTTTAAGTAAAAATATGTATAAGTTTATTGAAAAATGTATTAATCGTAAGTTACAGAAACCATATTTGTTAATACTGAACTAAAGTATTTCATGTGGGGATCCAAATCATGCGTCTCAGAAAATCCTGAACGATGATGATAATGAATTGTTAATTGGAAGAAAAATAAGGGAAATATGTTAATTATAAAGATTTTATACTTTGCCAGCTCCTGGGCGTCTATTTGTAAACCACTGTCTTGTACTCTCAAAACCAGGGAAAAGACGCGCCGAAGGCTTTCTGTTTTGCCGAATTATTCCGAAGGGTCACGAAAATTAAATAAAATTTACCAATCAGAAGTCATCGTTAAACATTAGACGCCAGTTCGGAAACCGAAGCGGACACATTCGATTACAGTACTTTGACGAGGAAACCATGCTACTCCGCCGAACAAATTGAAGAAGAACCGGCCAGCTGATTAGGAACGTTAACCTAAAAAAGTGAAAGTAGGGTTATACCGTTTGTAAATAAAGTCGATTTGATTTTTTCAAGTGAACTTAATCGGAGTATGTGCGCATAGGCAGTGTATTTATTATTAATAAAAGTTAATAGTGCCAATAAAGGAAAAAGGCACTGAACGCAAGTACAGTGACAATTATTAAAATACTTAGAATAATTATGACCTTTTTTCGATAACCAATATTATCAGTTACAATTACTGATCGGATGTCAATTGAACATAACAAGGCTTGGGACCTTATTTAAAATGAATAATCTTATAATCAATTTTTAAGAAAAAAAAGAGATAAATGACTTTACTTATATCAAGTGTTTTAATAAATAACACTATTTATAATGAATGAGACATTGGCATATGGACAATAAGAATCCAGTGAATATAACCATAGTAATTAAACGATTTTAAATGAAAAGAGTTAACAATAGTCGAGCATAATTCCCATAATTGAACTGAGGAACATTACTAGATAGGATGTATCAGTTGATTAATGACGAACTTTAAAAAACTCTGAACATTAGTATTCTAATTAATTTGTTTAGTTTTATTCTGTAATTGTTAAAAATATTTAATACTGTCTCACTATGTTAACTGGAAATATCCATTTACCTGATTTCAGGTTATCCAATCTGGTGAATCAGATAATTTTGTTATGAACGATAAGTGAATTTACAAACCGTACATTACGGGTATTTGTTAAGAATGTTAAAGAGTTATCAGTAAGTTAAAGTAAACTGATTATTATTCAGAACCGCCAGGCTTAACCTCCAATATTGGCGTCAAACGTCCGTTGACGATTTTATGTTAGTAATTAAGATTTGTTTTGTTATGTAATCACTCACCTGCTACTTAATTATGATAGTAGAGTTCATCTTCCAGTTATGTATTTTGTAGACTAAAAGAACCTACATTTTTAAATGAAATAAGTTAACCAAACAACCACGTTGAATGGTGGTTATGAATATCAGATTAGCAATCCTGAGAATACAAAAGAGAGTTTCATAAAATCAACCAATATGGTAAAAGTGAAATGTTATCAATTACGCATTATTCAAAGTAATTTCATAAATTTTATTGAAGAATAAACCATAAAACAACAGATAAAAGGAGTTGACAAAATTAATTTTACTAGACTAGACAATTTCAGGTTAGAGATATAACTCGCAATAGTTGGCAACACTCTTTGCGGCAACTGAGACGATTTGAACAGGTTCAAAATGCAAATTGTCATCTCAAATCAGTCTTGCACGCAGAACTTCACGTCAAGTAAGTACGTCGATAATCATAAACAATCTAATTTTCAGTGAGAAGTCAACCTAACCGATTCGTCACGTCAACCGAAGAACATCAAAAGATACAAACCACAAGGGAACATATTTTTTAATAATAAAATAATAATCGTCAATCGATCTTTTGAAATTTTAAATAAATCTCGTCTGGCTTTTTAACCCATACGTACTAAGTTTTACTACACAGTGGCGATCCCAACGCGAGGCTTAACGGGTACGACTCCGGATAAATTATAATATTTCTGCAAGAATAGGGGATAATGAAGATCCCATAGGTAATCCTTTTTTCTGTATATAAAACTTGTTAAACCTAAAATAATTTTGATTTAGACATTCTTTAACTACTTTATCCAATTGTTTTTTACACTTGTATTCACCCATATTATTATCGTTTATCAACTTAATAACCTTATTTACTGTAATATTGGTAAACATGTCCTTAACATCCAGTGATATCAATTTTGTATTTTCATTTATTCTAATATTTTCTAGTTTTTCTATCAATTTTACATTATTTTCTATGTTGTATTTTGTCCCAAATTCATATTTCTCTTTCAATATTCTGCTAACTTCCTTTGATAATTTATAAATAGGTGCATTAATAAAAGAAACAATCGGTCTAATTGGTTTTCCTTTTCCAACAGCATCAACTTTTAAAAGTCAGGTTAAAATACATAAAGAAGGAAATAAGTTCGTCCGTACAATAAGTTAGTACCAACGAAGTTTCGTTATTGGTTTTTGTGTATATTACTTAAATAACAGCTACACCAACAGCAGAATAACGACGACACGGCGGACGCCATTCATTTATAATGATAAGTCATGGTTAATGCATATTAATTGTGGCAACGCTACGACAACGTTAACAACACTTGATAATATCGTTTTATTAACGCTCAGTGTGATAGGAGCACAGAGACGGCGTTGCACTTTACGTCAAACGCTTCCGACTGTTATCCTTAAAGAACACATCTCAAAACATTGACTCTAAATCTTCGCATGACTATGTTATCGCTTGCACAATGGAAACTCGGAAGAATTTCAGCTGAATATGGTAGACCTATTTCATTTGTTATTTCTTTTAATTAAATTAGAAATTTTAAATTCATGATTCATATTTTTAGCACCACAATAGTGCGTTCCTATTACGATAACTATGTAGTTTTATTTAACAATAAAAATTTTTTCACAACATAAAACTCGACTTTTTAGTTTATACAGAAAGTTAATTTCGCTCATCCTTGTAATATTTTTGGTTAATTTCGTTAACGTTTTTAACAATATGCAAAATTTGTTTTCAAAACAGAGTTTTGTTGAATAAAATCTTACGTGAAACGAATTTCCTTTAAAAGAGAAAAAAGCTGCTTATCAACGAAGCCAGTCTTATCAGCCAAGTTTTAAAACAAAAGTGTCTGATTCGCGTCCGTGTCTGCTGTACATTTTGTTTCGCTGTAATTAACGACTTTATAATTGCCTGTTCGTGATTAAATTACACAATTACAACCAGAGAAGTTGAAAACAAAAGTTTGCCTGCCTCTCGTATGTTTAGGGGTATTTAAAACAACAAATATAGCTCGGCGGGAGGGGGTAAGGAGCGAGAGGAGGGGTTGATTGCGCGACAAGTGTTTTCCCGAACGTGTTACAGTATAATAACTTTGTGCCTGTTTCCACCACCTGTCGCAACCCGCATCATCCCTCTAATATAACTTTTCTAATAACCAACCACCGCCAACAAATCCGGATCCTTCGCCTCGACTCTTCACCGTATCCACGTCTGTAATTACTTTTTTTATTTTAAATATATTGAACAATTAATAAATGTAAATTGAAAACTCTTACTTCTTCGGCGGTTTGTTGTGCCTCCAAATTTTTTCACTGCTGTGATTGAATTTTCTAGTTTCAATTATCAAATGCTTGTTAACTGTAATGATGGGTTTGTTCTAGGAAAGAGTGCTGCAAGCAAGTGCAGAGTTTTACAATTACATCGCGCAAGCGCGCGGGAGCACACACACACACACACACACACCATGCATTTATATATATACATATATATATTTAAACTTTATATTTATTTTACCTCAAAACGTTATTTTCCCGTATTTGGAACATGTTTCGAGAACTCCTGTGTTCTCACCCTCAGCCTTCGTGATCTTTCGTCTGGTGAAGTATTTGTGTGTTGGCTGGGCGCTATTTTGGTTTCTTGTCGGTCTCTGGTATTTTAAAGTGGTATTATTGTGTGTGATTGTGGTGTATGTATTAGTATTTTGTGTATTTTCGATGTTGAGTAATTTGAATATTGTGTCATGTTTTGTATTGATTTGTATTTGTTCAGGTATTAGTTTGTTTTGTGTTTTATGTTTGTATATTTGTAAATTTTCCCAAATGTTCATTACGGTCCCTTTGTGTGGTGTATGTTTTATTAGTGTCACATTGGTTATGTCTGGGAATTCATGTCCCGTGTTTATTGCATGTGCGGCCAAATTGGATTTATATATTTCTGGTTTTTTGTATGCGTTTAGGTGTTCAAAATAACGTTTTTTCAGCTGTTTTTTTGTTTGTACTATGTAACATTTATTGTTGTATTATCTTTGCTGTGTGGGTTATTTAGTTTTTGTAAATCATTTTTATTAGTTTTGTATGCTATTTTGATATCTAGGTTTTTAAATAGTTTTGTTAGCTTGTCATTTTATTATTTATGTATGTGAATGTGGCCCATTTGTTGTTCTTGTTATTATTTATGTGTTGTTCATTTTGGTTAATTCTTAATTGTTCAGTTTTTATTTTATATTTGATTTTATTTTCTATTTTGTTTACAGTATTTTTATTGTATCCATTTTCATAACCAATTTGGTATATTATATTTCTTTCTTTGTCTGTTTCTTGTTTGTTTAGGGGAATTTTGTACATTCTGTTAAATAGCGAATAGAATGCTGCCATTTTATGTTGTGGTGGGTGGTCAGAATGGTTAGGTATAATGATGTTAGTAGAAGTTGGTTTTCTGTATATTGCATATTGTATGTGGTTGTTGTTTCTTGTGATGGTTATGTCTAAATAGGTGATTTTGTTAGGTTTTTCTTTTTCTTCTGTGAATTGTATTTTTTGATGTATGTTATTGATTTGTTTTAGTATGCTCTCTGCATTTGTGTTTTTGTTATTTGATACACATAGCCCATCATCTACATATCTTATCCATATGCCATTTGGATCAAATGATTTTATAATATTTTGTAATATAACGATTCATATTAGCGTCCTATCTGAGCGTTATATGAAAGTGTTAGACTGTACGAGTATAGCAGCGTAAGCAAGAGAGAGAGCGTACAATCGCAGCCATCTCACTCTAACCTCGTCACAGCGACGTCCGTTACCGGTACGAACATGAAACTTTACTCAATTCAAATTATCAGTTCAACCTGCAATAACTTCCAAACTAATAAGTATAGAGAAATTCTGAAAACAGCATTGTGTTCAGCAAGTAAAGCTTTATAAGTAGCCGCAATCTCAGTTAATATAATTAACAATTGAAGAAGTTATAAGGAAGACGAACGCCAGAAGGAATAACAAGAGAATTATGCTACATAGGAATTAGGTGTTTTCACACACACACACACACACACACAGATAAAGACCTAAGCAACAATATTCTGTGGTCAGATCTTTGAAACCACATTTGCAAATACCTGAAATCAATCAATTTGCAAATACAGGAAGTACGATTTTGACTAGAAATTCTCTGCCGTTTCAAACCTGTCATGGGGTGTTTGCTCGACCTGTTCGAGATTGTCGAGACTGGAAAAACGTATGATTTATTTGAACAACCAATCAGAAGCCCGTATTTAAAACAGACGCCAACTCAAACCGAGGGGTAGCGTTACTCTTCGATCGAATCTTCAATGCGCTAGTCGTGTATAAATTACGTGCAGAAATTTTAAAATCACGCAAAGCGGTATTTAAGTGCGAAATTCGAGAAGTAGTCCGCAGTGAAGATGAACTAGTACCGTTCAACAACTCTCGCTGTGTAAAACAACATTAATTAATTAAATTATTAATTAATTAATTTATAATCAGCCGTGAAGTGACCTGAGCTACAGAGTGCTACAGCAGCTGTAACTGACAGAGCATCTTTCTACCGGATTGATCAACATCTTTTCTGCTGTGCTAAACCATCAAAACGAGGACCTCTACGGATTCCTATCTTCGGTCGACGCATCAAACAGCAAGAAATAGATTCACTGATCAATGAAATAAGTACTAAACAAATAATAAAAAGCAATAAACAATTTTTAAAAGACACTAAGAATCGCACACTTTGTATTTAATGTGTAAGATTAGTCATAACATAGTATAGGAGTGTAGAATGGAAAGTGAGGTGTAGTATTGGACGTACAAATTATTGTAGACCTGTTCTTTATCACTGGTTTGGGAGATATCAATCTCTTAATTCAACCAGATAAGAGCAATAGGTCGTTTGAACGTCTTAATCTTTACTTTTCACACACACTCGTTAATTGTAAGTGTTAGGGTAGAAAGAAATAAGTCCTACCATTAATATTTTCAAGAAGTTTAAAAATAATTAAAACGTTAATTAAACATCATCAAGCCAATTTTAAAGTGTTATTTGTAACGATTCCCCTTGAATTCACAATCACTGAACGAATCCTGAGAAATTTGTGTCTCTATGCTCTGAGCTAAGCTGGAACCGTGTCATTAATATCTGAGATTTGCTCTGGCGCCCAGGTAAAGTAATCTCACGGGTAAGTAACGTTTTATCTATCATTCAAATATTAGATAAGAGTGTTAGATAAAAAGTAGATATATATATATATATATTTCAATCACTTTCTGCTACAGTCCGTTTCTTGATGTATATAATACTATAATACTTATAACTATTTTACCTCAAGATATATTTTTTCCTTTAGGAACATGTTTCGGGAGATCCTGTTCTCCCATCTTCAGCCTTCGCCATCTTGCTTCTGGTGCAGTATTTGTGTGTTGGCTTCTGGATGTTATTAAGGTGGTTTGTTGGTCTTTGGTCCTTCAATGTTGCATTATTGTGTGTGGTTGTGGTATCTGTTTTTGTATTTTGTGTATTTTCGATGTTGAGTGCTTTGAATATTGTGTCATGTTTTGTATTGATTTGTATTTGTTCTGGTATTAATTTGTTTTGTGTTTTATGTTTGTAAATCTGTAAATTTTCCCAAATGTTCATTATGGTGCCTTTGTGTGGTATATGTTTTATTAGTGTTACATTGGTTATGTCTGGGAATTAATGTCCTGTGTTTATTGCATGTGTGGCTAAATTGGATTTATATATATTTGGTTTTTTGTATGCATTTAGTTGTTCAAAATAACGTTTTTTCAGCTGCTTTTTTGTTTGTCCTATATAACATTTATTGCAATCTTGGCATTCAATTTTGTATATACCGTTGGTTGTTGTATTATCTTTGTTGTGTGAGCTATTTAGATTTTGTAATTTATTTTTATTAGTTTTGTATGCTATTTTTATATCTGTGTTTTTAAATAGTTTTGTTAGTTTTGACATTTTATTATTTATATATGTGAATGTGGCCCATTTTTTGTTGTTATAATAACAACAAAAAATTATTATTTATGTTGTTATTTTGTTATTATAACATAAATAATAACAACAACAAAAAATGGGCCACATTCACATATATAAATAATAAAATGTCAAAACTAACAAAACTTTAAATAGTTTTGTTAGTTTTGACATTTTATTATTTATATATGTGACTGTGGCCCATTTTTTGTTGTTATAATAACAACAAAAAATTATTATTTATGTTGTTATTATGTTATAATAACATAAATAATAACAACAACAAAAAATGGGCCACATTCACATATATAAATAATAAAATGTCAAAACTAACAAAACTATTTAAAAACACAGATATAAAAATAGCATACAAAACTAATAAAAATAAATTACAAAATCTAAATAGCTCACACAACAAAGATAATACAACAACCAACGGTATATACAAAATTGAATGCCAAGATTGCAATAAATGTTATATAGGACAAACAAAAAAACAGCTGAAAAAACGTTATTTTGAACACCTAAATGCATACAAAAAACCAAATATATATAAATCCAATTTAGCCACACATGCAATAAACACAGGACATTAATTCCCAGACATAACCAATGTAACACTAATAAAACATATACCACACAAAGGCACCATAATGAACATTTGGGAAAATTTACAGATTTACAAACATAAAACACAAAACAAATTAATACCAGAACAAATACAAATCAATACAAAACATGACACAATATTCAAAGCACTCAACATCGAAAATACACAAAATACAAAAACAGATACCACAACCACACACAATAATGCAACATTGAAGGACCAAAGACCAACAAACCACCTTAATAACATCCAGAAGCCAACACACAAATACTGCACCAGAAGCAAGATGGCGAAGGCTGAAGATGGGAGAACAGGATCTCCCGAAACATGTTCCTAAAGGAAAAAATATATCTTGAGGTAAAATAGTTATAAGTATTATAGTAATATATATATATATATATATATATGGTAAACATTTGAGTTCAAAAATTTTTGTAATACAATTTACAATTTGGATTGTTAGTGCTTCGCGGAAGTTTGTTATTTAATAAAATAATTTAAATAAATGAATATCTGACCACTTGCATGCATAACAGCTGTTAGTTCCACTAAACAAACATTCCAACGTTTTCCGTCAACGATCTGATTTCAGACCTAATTGGACAGTAATTTAGTTAAAACTAGTCAATTCTGGAATATTTCGAGCGTTTGTTTTTAATTATATGAGCGTAACGTTTTTCCTTGAATATGTTTCTGTTCTGTATATTTCCAAAAACATTGCCTGAAACACAAACTGATGTAACAAAAAAAAACCACATTTTACCTTTGAAATAATAAAAACTTGAATGGATATTAAACATACGTGTAGAACGTTTTAACATTAAAATGGTTGGCTTAGTTATGGTTAGCTTAATAGTGACATTGAATCAACAAACGTGTTCCAGATAAGAGCTGATTCTGATTGTACTACCCTCAAAACATGAAGAAAAGTCATTTTCCGAAAAGAACGTTTTAACATTAAAATGGTTGGCTTAGTTATGGTTAGCTTAATAGTGACATTGAATCAACAAACGTGTTCCAGATAAGACCTGATTCTGATTGTACTACCCTCAAAACATGAAGAAAAGTCATTTTCCGAAAAGAACGTTTTAACATTAAAATGGTTGGCTTAGTTATGGTTAGCTTAATAGTGACATTGAATCAACAAACGTGTTCCAGATAAGAGCTGATTCTGATTGTAGTACTCTCAAAACATGAAGAAAAGTCATTTTCCGAAAAGAACGTTTTAACATTAAAATGGTTGGCTTGGATATGGTTAGCTTAATAGTGACATTGAATCAACAAACGTGTTCGAGATAAGAGCTGATTCTGATTGTAGTACCGTCAAAACATGAAGAAAAGTCATTTTCCGAAAAGAACGTTTTAACATTAAAATGGTTGGCTTAGATATGGTTAGCTTAATAGTGACATTGAATCAACAAACGTGTTCGAGATAAGAGCTGATTCTGATTGTAGTACCGTCAAAACATGAAGAAAAGTCATTTTCCGAAAAGAACGTTTTAACATTAAAATGGTTGGCTTAGTTATGGTTAGCTTAATAGTGACATTGAATCAACAAACGTGTTCGAGATAAGAGCTGATTCTGATTGTACTACCCTCAAAACATGAAGAAAAGTCATTTTCCGAAAAGTGTCTGTGTGTAGAATTTTTCTATGGCGAACGATAACTGCCGCAATTTCAAACAGAATCAAATACGTTTTTGCATATGTTCCCGAGTTGTAGGGGACTCAAGGCCTATTGATTTTGGTGAAGATCGGTTAAGGGGAAGGGGTAGTTTACCTGCAACGTTTTACGTTTTAACAAGAGTAAAGTACTTACTTTTGATAAATTAAAAGCACGTCTTATTTTAACACATACAACTGGCTTAGAAATAGGTTCACGTCATGCGATTTTGCTGAAATTTTTGATAGCTCTTGCGGTGGTGGGATTTATCCCCCCCCCCCCCCGGTAGTTACTCCACTGGGTCCCATTGAACCAAAAGATTGAACAGGTGTGGGCAAGCAAGCGAAGAATGCAAGAACCACAGATGGCTACTGAAAATTTGGCTTGAGAACCTCAACAAAGAAGGAGATAGAATCACTGTGCTCAAGCTTCATCTTCTCTCCAAGGATTAGGTTATATAAACCATATAACATCTCATCCTCAGACGACCTACGTCTCTTCTAGCAATGGCTTTATAGTTCAGTGCCACTTTCGGCAATCGATCCTCTGTCATCTTTTCCAGATGATCCCACCATTGTCTTCTGTAAATTGAAATAATTACATTTATGTCCTTTACTTCGAGTTCTGCTCTGTTATCTTCATTCCTTATTCTATCATGCAATGTTTAATTTAAAGAATTTCGAGGAAACTCCATTTCAGGATTCTGAATCTTGCCGCTTTCCTTTCTTGTCACTAACCACGCCTCAATCGCATTAATCAACGTGGGTATTGCAATTGTCTTATAAAATTTAATCCTTGTACTGTGTCTCGTTTTATTTCTAAGATTTTTCTGAATCGTCACACAAATATTTATTTATCTTCTCTGTTATACCGTATTCAGATTTATAGCTTACTGCACAGCCGAGGTATTTGAAACGGCTCACTTGTTCTGAAGTGCTGTTGTTTTTAACTATCTTAGTGCTCATTGAATATTTACCTTTAAAGGTCATGGTTTTGATCTTTCTGACTGAAATTGTCAGTGGGTACTCTCTTGCCACTTCTTGTAATTGAAACATTGCTCTTTATAAATCATCCTCATTTTCTTGCAGAAAAACTATATTGTTATCCGCATATAGCAGGGTCCGACTCCCCCCCCGTAAATACGCCCCTCATGCACACTGCCATTTTCGCTTCCAGAATTATACGACTGAAATCGAAAAATACACACTAAAATTGATTAATCTGAATGAGAAATACTAATGTTATGAAAGCGAAAATTAACTATGACTGCCGATATTTTTATAGAAAACCTTTCTGGTCTGCCTGAGAGTGTTGAATATCCGCCGCAGTTTTGTTCGTTTCGTATTTCGGAGATCGTTGTTCGGTACAGTGGAACGTAGATAACACGAATCTCAAGGGGATTTTAAAAAAATTCGTATTATCGAGGAATTCGTCAAAGCGAGGTTCATGTTATCGAGGTTAAGACAACAACAAAAGTTCGTGTTATCAAGCTCCTGCTTCCTTGGCTTACTGAGCTCGCTGCCGTGGGTAATTCGTCTTATAGAGGTCAAATTCGTGATACAGCGGTTCTGTTGAGTAAACATTCGTGTTAAAAAGGTTAATTGGTATTAATTAGATGCTACTCGTTGTTAGTATTCCCCATTTTTTTTATTAAAACCAATCTTAGCCTTGTTTATCCTGCTAATAATATCTCTTTCACTTCAGGCATCCTTTGTAACTTTACTGCCCAAGTATGTAAATTCTCTCACATCCTGAAGGGTTTCTCCTCTCAGTGGAATCTTTAGCTTAAAATTTTCTTTTCTTCTACAAATCATAACTTTGTGAAAATTCCCGCCACTACAGCGATTCCTGCTTTATAGAGTACATTTTTTATGTGCAATAATAGCGTTCCGAGTCGGAATAGTGTTTGCTAAACATAGTGATACTCGGACATGTCATGAATAAAAAAATGCATTAAGTCACTGTACACTATATTCAAATTATGTTTATTTTTTTGATTATATATATATATATTTATATTATATTTAATTTTTATAATGAACTTACCTCAAGATATTTCTTTCCTTATTAGGAACATGTTTCGGGTACCATTGTGTACCCAACTTCAGCCTTCCGGATTTTGTGTATGGGGAGGACGAGGATGGGTACACAGTGGTACCCGAAACATGTTCCTAATAAGGAAAGAAATATCTTGAGGTAAATTCATTAAAAAAATTAATTATAATATATACATCAAGACTGTAGCAAAAAGTGTTTGAATATATTTACATATATATAATATATACATCAACATACAGTATTTTGATCTCAAACCAACGAAAATTCAGCTTATCAAGGTTTTAACTACAGAAGTTTGGGTTATAGAGGTATTTTTAACATTGAGTGTTATGGGACATTCATGGGGATTGAAAAAATTCGTGTTATCAAGGAAAATTCGTGTTATTGAGGTTCGTGGTATCGAGGTGCCACTGTAATTGCTTATGAAACGTAGCGTTGTTGTCGAGAGTAGGGCGTTCAATCTACAGTACAAGCCAGTACAAGCTAACAGCTAACGAACCGACACGACGCGTAACATCTGCTGCAAACTTGGCGGTATTAATTTATTCCATCAGGTACGACAACACGTGTCATTCATTTGTCTCCGTCGCTTCGTATAGCACAGATTAATTCATAATTACGCGCGCAGACTATGCACAACCGCCGACTTACAGACAGTTTGATCGAACATTTCGAATTTGACAATCATCGTCGAAAGGGCAATGAAACGTTTAAAAAAAAGGTTAACCAGATTATAAAGTTTTAAAACTAACGAAAGCTGTTAATAAAATTTCACAGAATTTTTTAGACTTTTTTAAATATTGAAACGTTTACAAATTTTTGTTTAATTACTTTAATATTCTAAAATGTTTGCGATATCTTAAAAATCTTCTTCTATACTTGTATATTAAATAGCAAAACTCTTGTTAATTATAGTAAAAAATAAAACCATAAAATAGTTTTAGTGATTTCCACTCGTCAATTTATTAAAATTATAAATCCATGACAGCTGTTTCGGCAGCACAGTGCCTTCATCAGATGGTGTAAGCTGACTAATTTTCGTACAAACAATACAGAATATAAAATATAATACAAGTGCTGTTGTATAGAGAGCGATAGTAATCTCGTGTCAGTAAGATTTATACACATTACACAAACATATAACATAACATATACCAAGTCTATTTATACAAATTAAGCAGAGGCGAGCTATTTAGATCTAACTGATCATTTAATAATACATTTAAATATTTGTGTTTATTAATTTCAAGGGTTTCTAATAAATCAAGCTTTGGACCTTTATCAGATAAATGTAAAATTTCAAAATTGTCATTATAGCTATGGTCTTTTTCTAACAAGTGATTTGCATAATTTGATTTGCCATCATTATATCTAAAACTATAATTGTGACCATACATTCTTTCTTCGAAAGATCTACCTGTCTGTCCGACATACACTTTATTACAAGACCCACAGGATAATTTGTATACACCAGACTTTTGCAGTTTATCTGTTTTACTCTTATTATTTTTAATATATTTTCCCAAAGAAGACTGCGTCTTAAAAGCTATATTTACATTCCTTTGTGTGAAATATTTACCAATATTATCAGAAGCAGAACCTATGTAAGTGAGAGTGTGATATTTTTTAATCTGTGTTGAGGGAGGGTAAACTAGTTTTAAAGCTTGTGAATAAAATTTTTTGTTTAACAAGTGATCTATGAGGCTAGGTTGGTAACCATTGTTGACAGCTATTTGTTTAATAATGTTAAGTTCTGATTGGAAATTTGAGTCTGATAACGGAATACTAACTAGTCTGTGGATAAAACTGTGAAAAGCAGCCAATTTATGTGAGTATGGATGTGTGGAAGTAATGTGTATTGTCATATCTGTATGTGTAGGCTTATGAAAAATACCGAAGTCTAATTTATTATTGCATTTTGTTATTGTAAGGTCTAAAAAATTGATACTATTGTTATCTTCTAATTCTAAGGTAAAGCTAATATTTTTGTGTAAATTGTTAATAAAATTAAGAAAGATCTGTAATTGTCTACGTGTACCTAGAAAAATTGCTAAAATATCGTCCACATATCTATACCAAAAAATAAACAATTTGAAATAAGGGTGTGCTCTAATTTTAGTTTCTATGTAGTCCATAAAGATTTCAGCTGCCAAAGGGCTAAGTGGATTTCCCATTGCAAGCCCTTCTTTGCCAATATAGATCTTTCCATTAAATTCAAAGTAGTTTTGATTAAGGCAAACCTTCAGTAAATTCAAGATATCCTCTCTCATAAAGGGGTTATTACAATTTTCAATTAATAATTTTTCTACAAAACTCTTGTTGTTGTTGTTGTAGTTGTAGTTGTAGTAGTAGTTGTTGTTGTTGTTGTTGTTGTTGTTGTTGTTGGTGTTGTTGTTGGTGTTGTTGTTGTTGTTGTTGTTGTTCTTCTTGTTCTTGTTCTTCTTCTTCTTCTTCTTCTTCTTCTTCTTCTTCTTCTTCTTCTTCTTCTTCTTTCTGCACTGTCATGGCCGGCTCTAGTACAAGGCCGGAATATTTAACGTGGCAACGTTGCGTCTGAGGCCTATAAGCATAGTGTAATCAAATAGCTACAGTGAATATGTTACATTTTAATTTCATAGTATTACTAAAAACCATGAGTAGGCCTATTCATAGCTAAATCTAAATTATAGGTCTGTGCGCACTTAGTACTAAACGTTTAAGTTGAGGAAATTAGTGAATTTGTGTTAGGCCTAATGAATTAATTTTGTTCGAATTATTGAATTCGTATCATGTGAATGAGTTAATTATTACATTTCTTAAATAATGTAACAGTATTTTACGTAATAAATTTTTATTTGCAAAAGTGAAGAATTATAAAACTGCTGTTAACTTAAAAATGACGCGATTTGATTGTTGAAACACATAAATTATGAGATCGTCTAGTCGACCTCAAATATCAGATGCCACGTGCCTCAAATATCAGGTTCCAGTGTTGCCACGTTTAATATTCCGGCCTTCTACTAGAGTCGGCCATGACACTGTTCTAGCAACTATTGCTTCGAAATCAGTTCTGCAGCAGCCCCTCCACCTTGGAAAAGATCTTGTTCTTGGTTTTCTATAGAGCACAGAGCAGTCATCATCGCTTGTCCTTTTTACTAATTTTTCCCTATCCTGTAAAAGTGATTGTTCACCATTCGTCTTCTTCTATTTATAAGTCATCCGACTGTCCTCAATTAATTTTTTCATAATCCGTGAAATATTTCTTCATTTTTAAATATATATATATATATATATATATATATATACATTTTTTCAATTTTATTTCTTAATTTTAATATTTCTAAAGTAGAGAGTTATTGCTCGGCTTTCGCATTTTCTCCTCCACGTATCGTGACGCACAACGCGAAAAGACGTTTATCGTCAAGTTACGAGTACAGATTTCTGTACCCGTTCAACAGTTTATACCACGATCCGTGAGACTGATATCAACAAACGGCGGTTTTAATTCCTTTATTCAAAAAGACTGTTACGTTCGTTGAGATAAAAGACAGTTACGTAACGGTCTTGAAAATTCGAGATTGTCGTTGTGCAAGTTTCTCGACTAGCCCAGCGCGTTGCCTTCAAGGTCGGGCTTTGACCTAATCTCCACATTGTTCTAGCGCCTGTAAGTACGAAAATTATGCCGTCGTGCCGCTCCGGAAAAAGTCAGATTATTTTGGAACCCGAATGCAGGTTATACATAAACGTCAGCGACCGGCCTAGAAGTTTAGTTACGGCTGGCAATTTTATCAGTGCGGTTCGCAGTTGCGGTTTATTGGCAAATGGTTATTGCATTCTCACGTAGGCTTCCGCGGCCGATGTCCATTATGTGTTTTTTGAAGTCTTCTTCCGGTACGGATCACGAAAAAAATGTCTTGTATGACAACGTTTCACTCATATTACAATGAGTATCCTCAGGTGTAAGTGACCTGCACTCACCTACACTACAATGAATTTTTGACGTGGTCCATACCGGAAGAAGACTTCAAAAACAAAATGGTTATTGTGTTAATTAGTGCGAAACTGTAATAAGGTGACAAATCTATTGTTGGACAAATTTAACTCGACTCATTGTATAAGAATGCATTGTTGATTTATAACTGCCGTTTGTTTCTAATTAAAGTTTGTAATTAGTGAATTCATTGGAGTCAGTCATTCTGTTTCCACTGTAATCGTCGTCGTAACAATACCATTTTGAAGAACGTAGTTATTCCATTAAACTGTACGACATTAGGCAACTATATTCAGAATTCATATTGTCTAACATTTTAGCCTAATAATATCAGCCAGTCTTGTTCGTTTGTATAATCTGTTTTCCCCATAAATTATAAATAGGCCTACATTTAAAACGTTTCGCTACTGATTTATGCGATACGTGTTCTGTCATTTTTCGTCACGGCCTTCTACAAATCGAAAAAATTTCATTTCCGCAGGCCCGCGTCTATGATTTATGTAAGTACATTACATACGTCTCTCTCTCTCTCTTTCTGTTATGGATTCTATTTACATTTGCAGAGGCGCACGACGAGGCCGGCACGTCGTGATTACATTACATTTTGTATCGTATTTACAGCGTTCATTAACTAAACTAGTGAGATATATAGTCTCCATTGAATTCTTAATCTAAAATTGTCAAAACGGGCGGGCTTAAACGATGACAACTGCTTATCAACAAAGGGGAGATATTACAGTTATTGTCGTATCCCTCGTCTCAACCCCCACAACAATTTTTTTATTTTAGTACAGTTGCTGTTATATTTTTCATTTTATATTGTTATTTTAATTTATATTTAGGCTGTATAACACAGCATTTTTTAAAGTAACTCTTCCTCCAGTAAAAATATAATATTGTTACGACGGTCTAACAGATCTTCGTACGGTACAGTGGAAAACAAAATACAAGACACCAATGAAGTCACTAATAACCAGCTTTAATTATCACAAATAACAGTTATTAGTCAACTTGTACAATAATCCAAGTTAAACTTGTTCTCGCGCAATAATAATGTCAACTAATAGAGCCCCGCACAATAATCACTTTTCACTAGTAGCCACTTGAAACGCACTTAGTAGTCGCCCGAAATAAATAAACTATCCGTCGCTGGATGCTTATATTTATACCCCGCTGAAATGCCAGAATAATCGGAAACTTTCTGGATGACGTGTCGAGCAAACTGCGTATATTACAGGCGCTCTAGAATCCACTATAAACTGTGCAAACTGTCTGGCCTTGAACACAGTGCGCCGACCGGTACGGTCTGGATTAAACTCGATTATTGACGCATGATAAGTGTCACTCTTTGTAATTGTCTGTCGTCTCAAAGTAGCAGCAATATGTGCGCACACACACATTACAGGTGGGCTCTGCTGGGATAGCCGAGATACTTGTAGAATGTTCCGTATTACGAAACAATATATTGGTCACAAACACGAGGTTTGATCAAAACGTTCACGCAACCTTGCATTTTCTACCGCTACAAGTATCCACATTTAAAAACTGTTTTTACGTGATGTTGGTACTCGTGTTAGTAACAATAATTGTCTAAACTTTTAGCCCTATTTGATGCATATTTTAGATTTCACAGCTAATTGAGTAAATAATTAGGTATATTAGGCCGTTTTTTTGTCATCCTACAATGCAAGATTGAAGACCACGGATTAGATTTTGCGTAAACTGTGAGATAAAAACTGCTCAGAAGGCTTCTGGCGACACTGATGTGCGCGGACAAGCGGTTTACAAGCTTCAAAGACCGCCGGGAATGAGTTGAAGATTGTGGTTGTCAGATGAAGATTATGTTTTTGTGTTCCACGAAAATTCATCGCTAGGCGCAGTGGTAAATAAAGAGCGTACTATTCAGACATTTTACGCCATTTGTATGAAGCTATTCGTAGAAAACGCCCAGATTTACGGAAGTATAATATTTATGAAAATTGCAGCCTGATAATGCGCCTGGACGCACGTCATTGTTTGTTAAGAATTTTGCCAGGTTATATATCGTAATACCTTAAGTATATGCATCTTATAGTCTATTATTCAATATTTGGACATGCAGTCTTTACTTAAACGAATTTTCACTGCAACATGGTATCACACGCTAAGAGTTGAATTAATACTTTATATGCAAATTCCACCTATTGTGTGCAACACACACACAACACTACTTTAATCAATCAGACAGTTTTTTAAATTACCTAAAAATTGTTAAATTGTCGAGGTGTTTGTGGCTGGTTTCCAAACTGATTTAGTATTTATCCAACTGTCCGTGTCTCTAACTCTGAACACCATTTTCGTATACAAACCAATATCATAATCACAAGTTCAATCTTGTCACGACTCTGTGTGTGTGTGTGTGTGTGCGCGCGCGCGCGCGTGAGAGAGAGAGAGAGAGAGAGAGAGAGAGAGAGAGAGAGAGAGAGAGAGAGAGAGAGAGAATGAGACAGAAGATGAACAGACAGGTACAGTACACTGATGATGGAACTCGGATATGGCCCAATACAGAACACATCGGTGTGTTTTATAGACTACTTCAAATAAATGTGAAATTGGAAAAACAATATTCTGGAAAACGCAGAGCGTTTCACGTGCGATAAAAATAACAAATATTTAGATGCGGGACGATATGGAAAGATAACACAGTGTTAACAGCGCGCAAAGATATGTTTTCCAAGCACCGCATTATATTTTATAGGGTAGTGAAGTGGAAGTGGGCGAGTGATCTCCACACACACACACGCGGCGGCTCCATATCAATTACAACCGGTTCTGACTTACCGTTCCACTACTCTGCAACCCGTGCGTTTGTCCTTGATCAGCGGCGTGGCGCGGGTTCGTAACAACTGTTGGACCTAAAAGTTAGACTAGAAACTGATTCGCATTTATTCCTACCAAATATTGTTGTAGTATTCTGTTTGGAACAAAAAAGGTTTTTTTTATTATATAGTCTCTAATCGAAAGTTTCGAATTTGACAAGAAAGACTAGTGAAGACATATTAATGTTTAACCAGATTACAAAGTTCTAAAGAAGTCTGTTAATGGAATTTCACAGAATGTTTTGAAGATTTTTTTAAAATTTTAGAAACAACATTTTTGTTTATTAACTTTAATGTGTTAAAATGTTTCCGATATTTCCGAAATTATCTATACTTGTATATTAAATAGAAAAACTTCTTCTTCTTCTTCTTCTTCTTCTTCTTCTTCTTCTTCTTCTTCTTCTTCTTCTTCTTCTTCTTCTTCTTCTTCTTCTTCTTCTTCTTCTTCTTCTCCTTCTTGTTCTCCTTGTTGTTGTTGTCGTTGTTTTTTTTGTTCTCCACTTTGGAAAAGATCTTGCTTTTGGTTTTCTATAGATCACAGAGCAGTCATCGTTCTTTTCTGTAATATTGTTTTAGTATTCCGTTTGGAACCAAAAGGGCTTTTTTATTATATAGTTTCTATCATGCAATTACATTCGCTGTCTGAAAAAAAGGGTCCTGGTTCAACGGAATCTTCCCCCCCCCCATTAGGCTTATAAAAAATAAATCAAAACGCAAATAATCGAATTATGAATAATAAACTAACACAGACATCGACACAACTAAACGAACAAAAGAGAAATATGTGCTATATAAATCGCATGGCACTTGAGGGATTAGGAGACTCTTACTAACACACACACACACACACACACACACGCAGCTGGCCCGCACGCCTGGGGTATGAATCATCTACTGGGGCGTCCACTACGTAACTGCAACCTTTATAATATGAACTTTTTAACAAACAAGCTTAGCATATTTATTATCTCAATAAAAGTTTAAAGAAAATGACACCAAACACGACGTGGCTGTGATGTATTTAAGATGTACTTAATATGATATTTATATTGTAAATATAGTATGTAAATAGGTAATTGTATAAGTTATCATATCAATCAATTGTTGTTTTTTTTGGGATACATTTTTAAACAAAATAATTTTTTTTTAATGAGTATTACATACAAGACAGCATTTGTTATTGTAGAAAAAATACAAATTGTCATATTACAGATGTAATTTTGCACCATGAGTGTAAATTGTACATAGATTTTTGTTTATATTCATCAAGATATCACCAACATACTTATTACTTTATAATAAAATCTTTGTTAAGTATTCTAATTCTACGTTTGCTTTAGAAATCCTTAAAATACTCATAGTTATCGCATTTATGTTGCGTGGACTCAATTTTCTCACAATTTCACGGAGCTTACAAAAATTATAGTTTGATTTGGATTATAAGAAGCCAAACTAAAAATTTTTATAGTTTTGAATTGGACCTTATAGTTATACCTGAACCGCCCGAGTCGTGCCTGGCCGGGCCGGGGGGGGGGTACGAAAGTAAGGGCCTTCTAAGCTCTCAGGTTTGGAACATTCTGTAGTTGTAACAGTGGAGATTTTCCGTTGTGAAAACAAAGGTAGCTCTCCTAACTGAGCGTTTTGCCGGTTTGTAAAGCGGCAACAGATTAGACGTAAGGATGTGGTCCCCTCCAGACCAGTTTGTACAGTGACAACTAGATCGACGTCAATGACTACACGCAGCAGAACGTTACCGATGTCTGAGCAGGCAACACAACATTGAAATGAAGGAGTGAATAACAGTCCATAGAACCGATTCTACTAACCTATACTGTTTCCGTTCTTAGTTCAATCCTGATGTAAACAAACAGGAGCGGCACATCTGAAACGCTATTTGTTGCTTTAATTAGAGGCGTGTGCAACGCATGTAAATTGTAATAATTTTTACATTCCGGACCAAAGTAATATTTGTGTGACTGTGTCGGAGCGACAATGGTATATTTTATAGCACGCAGAGTTAATGGATTTTTTTATTTACTGTTTGAATATCGCAAGAAAAAATTAAGTAGGCCTATATTTAAAACGAAAACAGAAGCTGCGATAATTACTTACCAGTGAACTGTATATTATCAGTTGTTGTCAGAGAGTAATTCAATGTCTTCCATATCTGTGTCGGAACTTAACAGCACTTGGATCAGCAGTGATAGGATGGTAAGATTGTCCACGACTGCGTTGGTAATTTGGTTGAATTCTCATGGCTTATCTTTTTCCTTGAATACATGGTCCACACAACGACTCCACTTGTCCATTGTTATTTCATTTACCGTCTTCTCTATTAGTTGTTTCACATCATGCAGCTTATATGTTGTGTTGTGACAGGCAACATATCCTTTCAACTGGCTCCATACTAATTCAGTGAGATTCAGAATACAGTAATAAGTAACAGTAATAATACAGAATATCACAGTAACAGTGATAAGGAGAAAGTCTTAAAACGGCGTGTCCAGATTTTTCGGCAATACCGTTTTCTAAATACTTTTTAAATTTATGTTCATTTTGCTAGCGGCGATAAAGTTGTACTATGTAGGCCTACTCATAAAGATAATTGGAAACGTATTAAAAAACCACTTGTCGCAGTAAAGACAACTCTCATATGACTGTACAGACATTCTGCACATGCGCGTAACACATTAGTGTGTGAACAGTGTCAACGCCCCTGACCAATAGCGTTTCAGATGAGCCACGTGGGTTTGTTTACATCAGGATTAAATTAAGAACGGAAACAGTATACGTGTATAGTACAACAGCAAATACAGCCTACTGTACAGTACTCGACTTTCGAACAATCCGAGTTTCGAACAAGTTTTCGTGGGGGGGGGGTGGAGTAACGCATATGTTCGATAGTCGAGGACCTGCTGTAATCACAGCACACTGTAACTAGCTCACATCGCATTACAGATGAAAAGTTCGGATAAATAACTGGATCCGCTTTAGAAAGTGACACGTTCACTGATTTGTTGAACCTTGTGAGCCGGTCAGTGATTGTCGAAATACGAACTGAAATAATGTTATTCTTTTTATACAAAATAAAACCACGTAATCACTTTGCACTTTTTAATTCCGGCTGAGAAGGATTTATTTTATGCACAGTCGCTCCAAGTAAGATATCTCACTCAAAGGATGGTAACTCTTTTCATATTTTGTGTGTGTGTGTTTGTGGAAAGGAAGAGACAGGGGGGATTCAAATAAAAAGCTTCTAAAACATTGAAAAACACCCAGAGTTTCCCAGAAGCTTGTTAAAGTACCTACAAGAATACTCCGTTAAAAATGATTTGCATTGCTCGTGGCGATGCTGTGTATATACGTATTTATAATATTATTCTGTAAAACCTCTATAATGCTGTGAAATGGAAGCGAGAATCGTAAATTAAATTCTCCCTACCGAGCAGCGCGATTCTATATATAGTTTTCTAAATCTTGTACGAAACGATTTCTCACGAAAACATTAGCGTTTTTTCCTTAAAATGTATTTATTCGCTACGACGAATGGACTGTTACCGCCCTCGTGTATCACCCTACCAGGCGTTGTTTTTCGCGTCTATAGAGTGTTTCCGATTGAAGTGTTTTTCAATTTTCCGTAGCTCCAGCAAACATGTATGAACACATACTCTCCTGTCGTCTGCTCGTTTGTTTTCCATCTTCAAACGGAATAAAATGTAACGACTGCAGACAAACGAACGAGCAGCGAACCCATCGACAACAACATTTGTTCGCGTCACCGTTCATGCACATTCGAATCGTTTGTCAGATTTTTAATATCCGAGTTTAACAAAGGGCACTCGTTAATCTGTTTACGCCTCAACTTACAATATATGCTGCTGCTTTGGTCTTATATATATTGCAATGGAACATCGCAGAAAGGGTATTTGTAGCCTGGACTACATGCTTTTATACCAATTTACGACGTTATAGAAATGTTGAAAATTGATTTTGTTAAAAATTTGTAAAATAGTTGTAAGTTTTGAAATAAGAAATGGGTAATTAACTGTTGTATGTCAAAATGCCCATAAATTTATTTTCTGTCATGTCAAGTGCGAATATAGGGCGCGAGTGCGCGTGTGCGCGTGTTATTCGTATCTACATGAATAACTCTGGTGTAAATTAACGTATTGAATTGAGACTTGGACAGTTCATACTTCAAAATTAGCGCTACATTTTTCTTATGTCAAAGACTCGAAACATATTATTTTAATATGTATTTTTTAACAGAATTCATCTTTATAAAGAATCCTTATCTTCTGAAAGTCATAAAACATTTTGATAAAATCTATACATGCTTTTGCCGTTTTCAGCAAAATTGATCAGGACTTCTGTCTATCAATCTAACCCATCAATCACGTGCTAGGGGTTTTGACCAATCAAAGGCTCCAATTTTCAGTCAGATTGGTTTTCCGCGAAGGAAGCTTCGGCCAGTTCTCCATAACAGCCTTAACAGACGTCTCTGTGCGAGTTTGTCGTATCAGTATACGTTCTACATAAGGGTTACGAGTACGGAATCTTAGCAACGAGTTGCCCGTTTGCTAAAATCCATTGGGTATTAGAACTAAAATAAATTAAATTATTAATTAAATAGTGCTCTATCGTGTTAGTGAAGATTTCCTCATAGGGTCAGGTGTACTTACCGTAATACATCTGGGTGAACGCGAGGACACATCAAGACACGGGAAGGTGTATGTACAATACACCGAAACTACAATAATTTAAATTACACCCTTTATCGAGCCCTGAGAAACGAGATAAACGGTATCTGTGGATAGGCGTGCGTGCGTGTGTGCGGAGAGTTCCACGTGTCATCAGTGCAGCAGATTCAACAGGCAGCGAGAGGTGGCAGTGATACGGTCCAGCGGATTCGTCAGTGGAACTCAACGACCAAGTAAAATAAACTATTAAGAAAGAGAAACATTAAAATCATTTACAGACATTATTAAATTTAGAATTAATAATTTAAGTTTGATCAAAGACCATTTTAAATTTGTTTAAAATATATACCTTACTCCAGATAAAAGACTCTATTATTATTGTGTTTTTAATACTACGCCTTCTATTTGTTCTGTTGCAATATATATCAGTCGAGCGTTTGTGTCGCGCCACTACAGAGTTTAAGCTCGGCTATTTTGAATCTCGCAAACTTTAAAAAAAATACCGGTAAATAAACGTTTATATACGGTTGGCCGTACAAATTAATAGTACGATTTCATTTTGAAACGGTTCAATTGTATTTTCATTTTATTATAATAATACACAAATTACCATTATAATTCTATTTATTCCTAGCTTAACCCAAACAAACCTAACATAACCTAACCTAACCTAACAAAGAGAGAGAGGTTACTCATACAAATGCAAAGTTGCAGAATTGAAGTTTCATCGAAGTTCAGAATAGAAACGTTTCTGAATGACAGATTTGGTCAGTAAATTAAAGTCTGGGGCGCAATGAAAAACAGGTAAACACATTGTTTCATCGCTACTGACCAAGACCGACCCAATACACCTGTGTCCTATAGATTTGTGTTTCCAGACTTGTTTGGCGACTCTAGAAGCTGACATTTTCCCAAGCCTTCTTTCCACCGTTGTTTCTAATCTTTTAATTTTTCATTCAAGTTAAAAACTTGTAACTCTTCTTTTATGACCTCATTCTTTATACGGTCGAGAGATTAGAACACCATTTTAACTCCTCTTAAGAACGCCATTTCTGAGGCCTGTATTTAACTTTCTTGTTTCTTGGTTGTTGCCCATAATTCACACCCATAGGGCAGTGCAGAGACTGCCATAACTTTTTATAACTTTAATTTTGTATCACGGCGTACCTTGTTTGCTAAAAGCCTACAGAGTGGCTTAATTTTCCCACAGATCGTTTGGAACTTACCTAACATAATTCCTGTCACAGCCAATAATATTTCCCAAATAATTAAAGTGATTCACCTGTTCTAGAGTTCGATCGATAACCATTATTTTGTTCTTATTGGCTTCTTACCGCGAAATGCCATTACGTTTGTTTTTGTAGTGGAGATTTTCATATTTTTGAAACATTTATTAAACCAAAACAAAAAAAGAAAATCAACACATAAGGCGTAAATGAAAGTCAAGAGCGGCTAACATCTACTGTTTATCGGAGTTAATGAGGGTTTTGTATGTATCCACAGGGTTTTGCAAAGTTTTCTGTTAAACACGATGGAGAACATTGAGAGTCGGGTGATTCTCTTATTTGCTTTATATGTATTGTATATGTACAGTATATAAACCAACCACTCCACTCTAGAGGCGGGCCGATATACCTATAACACGTATTTTGGAACGATAATGTTGTGGAACGGATATAACAGTGACTGAAAAGTTGAAATAACTGGTCCGATTCAACGACAACTGAAAACTGAAAAGTCGAAATACCCGTTCCGATTACTCGCTGCCTCGCGGTTCCGAGTCGCAGTACTTCCCTACGCAACTAACGCATTAACAAGTAAACGAGTACTACGAGTATTACGAGCACACGAGTCCAAAGTCACTTTTTGGTGCTGAATACTTCATTCTGCGCATGTGCCGATTGCCATACAAGCACGAAACAAAGCAGAACAGCGAGGTTCAGAATATCGCTACGCCAAAGAGACGAAACTGTTTTTAATAAATGAAAAAAATGCATACTTATGTTACATTTATTTTCGTGTGTCATGCATATATATAACACAGATTATAATAACAAATTATATATTATACCAGTCACCAACTTGGTAAATTTTGAAAAAACGAATTATATTGTGTTATAACCTACAGAGTGGCTGATAGGCCATATAGTACTTTTTGTTAATGTGATTTCGAAGATGATTTTAACTTCACTACACATCTCACGTAAGTGTTTTTGACATTATTTGTTGTGCTATTACGTGCACTCTAAATTTCATTGCCCGAGTTTCGTAACTGATTTGTCTAACCAAAATGGAATCAATAATTTAATATTAACTCTATGTCAGCTTGTTTACTCCTAGTAAAAACTTAAATTAGCATTCCCAAAGGGAGATAGACCTATAAATTCTCATGTTTCTCATTTTCATTTAAACAGTTGGTAATAGTTTAATAAAGTCACAGTGTAAAGTGACACTGTTAATACTTTTAGTTTCAATTTATTTCTTATAACAAATTATATAATACAGGTATATGTATAATAGTGTTACTACGGTCCAACTGACCGTCGTGTGGTACAGTGGAAAACAAAATACAAGACACCAATTAAGTCACTAATCACCAGCTTTAATTATCGCAATTAAACATTTTGTAATCAACAAGATAGTCTCTTACAAAAAATCAAATAAAAATTGTTCACACGCAATAATAATGTCAACTAATATAAAACACAATTGTATTAATTGTCCCGCAGAATTATAAAACACATAACACTTCCCCACAATACTACGAACCGCACTCGAATCAATCGCAACTCAAACTGAACTAAGCGCCGCTGAAGTCTTATATTTAGACTGATATATCTAGAACGTTCCATACTGCGCGTCAAGAACGCAACTAGAAAACACTAGAACGTAATTGACTGCGGCCTTGCACACAGTGCGCGCGGACTGGTGAAATCTGGATTAGTCTCCGCTACGGACGCGTGACAAGTGTCCTTCATCTCAACGTAGCAGCAATATGTACGCACACAGACTCATTACTGCCGGATTCCACTGAGATAGCCGACAAACACGTAGCATGTTTTGTAATGGTGCAACGCTTTTTCCGCGTTACGTAACAATAGATATATAATATAACAGGTATTTGTACGTGTTATGTTTTTGGGACGGTTTCGTTCGTACCTGTTATTTTCAAATACTAGTTTAGCACACCTCTAATCCACAGAACAGTGTCTGACCAGGAGAGCCACAAGTAGGGTCTCTATCACCCGGGGCAAACATGGTTCGTGAAGGAGGTGCTAGTAAATTTGTAATATTGCTATGAAGGAGTAATACAAGCCCAAAGTTTGTGGTCGAAGCGTACGCACTTTTGTTACAGCGTCAAGAAACATTTAAGCTGACAACGTGAGAATCACTAGGTGTGTGCACGGAGCAGCTCGGGTCCCAACCACGACACCAGCATACTAATGTTGTGTGGCGGTTGTAACACACATCCGCACGACATTCATGGATCCGGACACGACGAGAAACATACATACTAAAAAAAATATATCTTTTTTACTTCTTTAAAAAATTTGAAAGTTTTTGGTTATTCTTTAACGGCAATTACTAATATTTTAAAAACACAACTAAACTTGCCAATTAAAATAAAGCAATTTTCTATGTCTTCTTCTTCTTCTTCTTCTTCCCCTCTTCAAGGATTAGGTTACATAAAGTTGTTCCGGCACACTGTGTGGCATATTAATTTCCTTTGGAAGAAGGAAAACAGGAAGACCACCGATCACCTAGATAGAAGAAATTCAGACTATATTGAAGGAATGAGAAATTGAAGATCTTTGGATGGTCAAGCAGCAGTGAAAGATGATAGTTCAGTCGCTTCTGTAATCTTTGGTTCCGGAAAATGTGTAAACATTGTACAGCCGGAAAAATAATAATATTTGTGTTTCATCATCACATTTGCCATTGCTATTGTATTTACTTTATTTGAGTAAATGTTAACATTTTTGTTTTTGTGGAAGAACAGATGATATAAACAGTAAGCGACGTGCACAAAGCGCCGGGACAACGGTTACGTGGGGAGAACAAACGCAGCCTCTGTGGTCAATGTTCTTTTTTGAGACTCCGTGCTTCGGACACACTGTGTAGTCCTTCGTTGAGCTTTTGTATCCGAAACAAAGCGTGTGCTGTGTGCCATATTAATTTCCTTTGTACAAACACGTAACGCGTGGCTTAATTATACGGCCCGTAATAATGCGCTGTACCTTACAACAGTGAGCTTACACGCGTGTACAGTAGTCTTTATTTAAAAGCTTTCCGTGGAGTCGTGTCAAGTAAAATTCTGCGTGGCTGACAAGTAAATACATGGAAAGAAATTTTGTGTAATTATTATACAAACGAACTTCTTCTTCTTCTTCTTCAAGGATTAGGTTATATAATCCTCTTCCGGCACCCATCTCATCCTCGGACGATCCGCGTCTCTTCTACCAATGGGTTTACAGTTCAGTGCCGCTTTTGGCAACCGATCCTCTGTCATCCTTTCCAGATGATCTCACCATTGTCTTCTGTAAAATTTAAATAATTTCATTTATGTCGTTTACTTCGAGTTCTGCTCTGATATCCTCATTCCTTATGCTATCTTGCAATGTATAATTTAAAGTATTTCGAAGAAACTGAATTTCAGCACTCTGAATCTTGCCGCTTTTCTTTTTTGCCATGACCCATGCCTGACTCGCATAAATCAATATGGGTATTGCGATTATCATATAAAATTTAATCCTTGTGCTGAGTGTTGTTTTATTTCTAAGATTTCTATGAGAAAAAAGTAAATAAGAAAAAAAGTATAGTAACTATGAAGTGAACCAGCTGACTTCTTTTAGGCACGCATAGATAGTAGAAGAAAGCTACATCGTCAGAAAGCTGAATGAAGAATACACAAAGATGGGATTGGAAATAAACATAAAAAAGGCTGAATAATTGGCAAGGGATGAAGAAACAACAGATTTAGAAATAGACGAAAATGTTAAAATTAGAGGAACAGACAAATTCAAGTACCTAGGATTCACACTGAGTAAACAAGGCACAACGGAAGAAGAAATAAAAAGTAGATTAGGGCAGACTAGAACAGGGATTAGACATTTACACAGTGTTATATGGGACAAAAATATTAGAAAAAGCACCAAAAAATGATATATCAGACCAAAGCATTATGACGTATGCAGCAGAAGTATGGGTTATTAACAGAATGAATGAAAGAAAGATTCTTGCAACAGAGATGGAATATTGGAGGAGCTGGTGTCGAATAACAAGAGCAGACCGAATAACAAACGAGTAGATCAGAAGAAGAATGGAAACGGAAAGAAGTGTAATGGACTACATCGAAGAAAAAGGATTGGTGTGGTACGGTCATGTCCGGAGAGCCCAAAATAGGTGGATCAACAAAGTGACGGAATGGAGTCTATTAGGACGGAGAAAAAGGGGAAGACCGAGAAGATCTTGGAGGGACGAAGTGGATGAATCTATGCAACGGATAGGACTTGAGGAAGGAGAAGGACAATGGGGACATCGGGAGAATTGGAAAGCCAGGTTGAAGGAAGGGAGACGGCACTAGCTGTAGCAACCCTATTATATATATATAGATAATAGAAGGTAAAAAAGCAAGTGTGTTCTTTTTTATTTGCAGGTAAAAGAACTGTAGGGTAAGACGGATGTTGAGTTTGGAGTACCTGTGCCAGATTGTTGAGGATGGGGGATGTTGTATTCATGAATCCGGAGTTGAGACATCAGCTCAGTACAGAAGGAGCTGAACCAGAGAGAGAGAGAGAGAGCGAGAGAGAGAGAGAGAGAGAGAGAGAGAGAGAGAGAGAGAGAGAGAGAGAGAGAGAGAGAGAGAGAGAGAGAGCGAGAGAGAGAGAGAGAGAGAGAGAGAGGGCAAACCCGTCACTGCGCGGACGTAAACATCACGAAGGAAGAGGGTTTCACAGCTACTTCCCCTGCCAATCCCTAGCAGCATTTAATTGATGTGAAATATACTTACCGGATGTAGGCTACTAAATGTTTAGTGATAATAAAATTGTTACACACGTATCCACAGAACCTACAGCAGCTAATGATGAAGAAGATGACCAGCACCAAAACCTGCAATCTCTCATAAGGAAGCCACTCAATCACTGACTACAGCAATCAAGTGGTTCGAAGGCCGAGATGAAGCATAACTCTTAAAATAATTTCACTCCACCAGTACAGTCGACAGAAAAAGCAGAAGAAAATTACAGATTTTTTTGACAGTCATTAAACTTTTTTTTGCAATTACAGTGCATAACTTGTTTGAGTTTGAAAATTTCCAGCAACAAATATGTTCGAGCATAACACTAGTCCTGTACATTGCTAGTGTTGTAATAAAATATTTTATATTGTCTTTAATGGATTTGTTACTAATTCGTCACCCCTTCGGTCCCGTAGGTGACGAATTAGTGAGTTCCTACTGTATACTGCGAACAGTGCCAATCGCACACTTCCATATTACCGATAGTTCATGGAATAGCAAACGGCGTCTGTTCGTTGTGCGATAATTGAACACTGTTTTTTACTTCCATATTGCGTAAGGAAATGGATATACGGTAATCGCGAAAAAAATCGTGTTCGAGATAAGGGCTGATTTTGATTGTACTACCCTCAAAACATGAAGAAAAGTCATTTTCCGAATAGTGTCTGTGTGTAGATTTTTTTTTTCTATGGCGAACGATAACTGCCGCAAATTCAAACAGAATCAAACAATTTTTTGCATATTTGCCCGAGTTGTAGCGGACTCAAGGCCTATTGAATTTGGTGAAGATCGGTTAGGGGGAAGGGGTGGTTTACCTGCAACGTTTTACGTTTTAACAAATTGAAATCATGAAGCATTCATGTAGTGAAATTGATTTAAGTCGCGGATATACCGCCGTGTGCATCACCTTAGGCCAGGCGGATTGCGATACAAGATGGAACTACGAAATGAAGTAATTTAAACTAACTCGCTCTTGTCAACGAACGCCTATCAGTTGCTACGTTACACACGCCTGCACCTGAGACTAGTGCTGACTTGTTAACTATGTTTTCTTAAACTACATATTCCTCAGTTATATAAAAATTGTGAAATCATATTTAACAGAAATGACAATTAGCCGCCGCCTAGAGAAGCTTGTCGTCACCAACCATGTGGTACCGATGGTTACCTCTGCACGCGATTCCCGTACGAGGCTACTTGGCCAAGACCCATAACCGAAATCTTCAGCCTCTCCTGTACCGAGGATTGCGCTGGGCTACTACCTGACTTCAAACAAAATCATCCGTGAATTCCTGCGTGTCCGTTCCCTGGACGCCACTATACGGACACTGCCGCACCGCCCGCTTCCAGGGCAATCACTTCATTAGCACCCTCGGTCGCAATATGTCCGTGGCTGGTGAATCTTAGACCCGGCCTCGGCGTACACTCACCCTCAATTAGATGACTAATTGAAAACCCACGGCCGGTAGCAGGCCACACCCTTAACATCCAGATCATCTGTGGTCCCTGCGGCAGGAGCTCTATTTGAAGCTCGGGACGCAGCACACGAAGCTTGGGACGGGCATGCCCGTCGTCCCGCACAGTCCCACTTGTTGTAGAACTGAAAATTGTAATTGTGTAACTGCCACTCAAATTGAAGCAGTGTTTCGTAAACTGCTTGTTTTTTCTTTCAAAAGTGTCGATTTAATATTTATAAAATAGGGGAAGAAAAGTCATCAGACACTCAAATTCCGTCTTGTGGGATAAAGGAATAAGAAATCAAACGCGAAGAAAATGACATACGCAAAATCAAACTAAGAAATTCTTCGTACGTTTTTCGTTAAAAATTTAATAACTTACGGGGTCAAAACGTGGAATATAACAAAGGTGAAAGAAATAAATTGATGACGAAAGAGGTGAGGTGAACTACCTCAGACGTAGCTGTTCATTAAAGTTCAATTCTCAGACTCTTAGATAATAATAACAATAATAATAAATAATGATGATGATGATAAGTCGATCTAGAAGGTGTCAAACTAATTACGACATTAGGGGGAATCGAACGCATGGCCACTATTACATAGGGCATGTCCGCCTGGGAACCAAGCCCCTTTACGCCTACAATCCGGAGGTGAAATAAAGTCCGCAATAACAGATTTAACTCGTAATATAAAATTTTCTCGGTGATTCGTTTGGACGATTAGTACATTTAAATCGCCGCATCTCCAATTTTATACGGACAGACGAGTTGTGTGTCGATCGGTTCTTCAGTTGAAACATTTAAACAACCAACAAAACTGAAATATTGAACTTCATCCGACAGGGTAACAGGACTATACTTGAAGCAATTTGTGTAATCAGCGCCAAGGTTCTGTAATTGACACGAGCCAATTAAGTTACACAGTTACGTTCGTGATAATTCAATGAACGTTTGAATTATTCTAATGAATTTCCAGCGAATCAGGTCAAGATATTTCATTAGCCATTCATAAGCTAGCGATAATAATATTTTCTAATTGGACGTTTGACGTATACGGAATCTGAAGCGTAATCCAATACAACGTTAATAATTTTGCAAATTAGTTGCATAAATTAATTACTGTTTAATCAAATAAATTTTATTTGTTTATGAAAGTGAGGCATATACGAACTCTACCGTGTGTCTCTGCTTTATTTAGCCCCGCAGTTGGAGCGCCATATAGAACGTTATGTTTATGCAAATTTTATTAATTGCATAAATTAAATTAATTGTTGATTATATAAATTTTGATCAAATTATTCAAATAGGTAATCGGCAATGCTATCAATCAAGTGGTCTAATTATCGATAAAGAGTGATTAATCTTGTCTTCTACTACTAAATAAAACGTCCAGAATTAAAACATTTATGAATATGGTACCTGTTAAATCATATTGAGACTAAATCATTAACTGTGGATTTTGCTTTGAAAGAATTGTCTTGTATGCCAGGTCTTAAAATAAATTAACTCAACACTATCGAATCCATTATAAATTAAATTTATTATAATATTGCATGTTGTACGTATTCATTGCATAAAAGAAATCATGTAACAAGAGTATGTACAACTATTTCAAAGAGATAATTAAACTCTATAACATATCTCAAATATCTGAAAGAAAAACAATCAAATGCTTACACATACTCGTGTGTAGTTATTGTATCACGAAATAAGACATAGTTGATGACGTTAAGAACTATCAATGTTGCGTGCTTGAGATTTGCACTAAGTGATATACTTCGTAACATATTTAAACACCTATACGCATGAAATACTCATATACTTGCAGTAAACATATTAAACACATACATATCTGAAATACTCATATACCTACACTAATAAGATAATACATGTGTAATATTCTATAATATTATTTATTCTTAACCATGGATTCGTATTTATAATGACTCTATTTTGAAATATCTCAGGCAGTTAGTTCTAAGTGACAGGTCAGCGGTATTACGATAAACTAGGAATTATTATAATAAATGGTTATTTTGGTACATTACTCAAGTCATCGTAGTGTCTCGCTCCCGTTGCATGTGTCCGTTTGGATCCGCTGGGTGACGATTGATGCTGTTCCTGGAACCACTCGTAACTCGCACTTCCAATTGTTATAAGTACATTGTTTCGGAACGCTAGTTCGCACTTCATGACATCCGTTATAAGTTTTATAATGTTATTACAGTTTAAGTCGTGATACTTGCACTAAGGATTATATTGACTATTCGTATCGCTTCAGTCTATTTATGCGTATTTTAGTTCGATACCTCCACGCACTTAGGTATTGGTCAAATTACATGTTCGACTCTTCCGCAACGCCTAGATTGATTTCAAGTTCATTAGACGCATATAAAACATCATCGGCACTTGTCTCTATTCTACGAAATAATGTTGTCTCACAAATTAAGTCTTATGTTGTATACCGATTCATTTCGTTTATAAAGAGTTCAAGTATATTACTACTGTATTATACAACTTCTTACGGAACTAATTGTATTAGTGTAATACTTAGAGTTTTACAAAGTTCATTAGTCGCGCATCGTCGCGAAAACCACTGTTTCGGCTTAACGCTCCAAGTCTTACTCCCGAACTTCCACTAATACCGAACACCAGTTTGAATATCACAAAAACAAAATTTTTATGAAAACTGAGAGAAAATTAGAGTAATACTGAGAGAGCGTCTCCTCTTGCATATAGTTTTTATGCCCTTCGCTTTCCCACTCTCGCTACTCCTTCGAACGCTTCATTTTCCCACCAAAATAGTTCTGATAGGACAATTTCTCGGATTTCCCTCGGTACTCATGCCTCTAGTCTGTGATTCTTGTGAATTCTCCACCCAGCGCCGTTTGGAGAGGGACGATCTTCTTCGGGATTTGTTCTCTGGTCGTCGGTTCCCGTCGAGACCATCCCCTACAGTTACTCCCTTCTGAATCCTCGTTTCTAATTGGCTGGTTGGCTTCTCTACTTGAATCTCTCATAGTCCACGTTGACATGACGAGTTGCTGTCATCAGGACGTTGCCACTTTCTCGGAATCTGCATCAAGACCTTGCTACTGAAGTCACATCTGCCCCTTTTGGTGTAGCGTGTCGAAATAAAGTATTGTTCGGACTCTGACGACTTCCTGTAGCGAACTTACGGGTGGCAAACATCTGTGTACGCGCAGACGCCTCCTTGTCTCCTGCTACATTGTCCGTGCTCCAGCTATTGTTTTTCTGTAAGTTTCACATATGCTTGGAACAATGGTCTTAGCTAGGCCTATCTATTCTCTCGCTACTGAAACGGATGCAAGGGTAATTTTCCTTTGTCATATTTGTAAAGTCAAGTGTTCCCACGAATGGCCCTTTTCGTCGTAACACGTGTTGCAGCACGCTTTGTCTTTTAAACGGCTTTTATGTCGTTTAAGTAGAAAGGAAAGGTTTGTTCCTTCCGTCGCTCACCCTCGAACAATGCTAACTCGTGTCACTCTTGACGGGCTCTAATTGCTGGCGTACCTCCCTCGGAATATCCAAAAAAAAAAACAAAAAAAAATTTCAAAGCAATAAGTACGTTATACCAATCAAGGCGGCACTGTTTTCCGTAGCGACAATATAGTTTTGCTTGCTTTTCATACTACTATAACATTGACAGTGTACTTCCCCTTTGTAATATTTTTATCTTCTGACACTATGAAAAAAATTTAGAAATTGAAGAAAGGAAGGGAGGATTGGAAATAAATCAGGATTAAACCAAAATATATGAAGACCTGCAGGAAAGAATAAATAATAATAACAAAGAAGCAGTGATAGGAAATTGTGGGTATTCAATTTAACTGTTTTAGAAACAACAGTAAATTATGAAAATGAAAGGAAAGACGATGTAAGTCGAAGAATATAGGCAGGCAACAGAATATTTACTTCCATGTCCCGTAAGGAAATGAAAGTATGGTGATGGCGAAAAAAATCGTGTTCGAGATAAGGGCTGATTCTGATTGTACTACCCTCAAGACGTGAAGAAGAGTCATTTTCCAGAAAGTGTCTGTGTGTCCATGTGTAGAATTTTTTTCTATGGCGAACTATAACTGCCGAAAATTCAAACAGAATCAAATCATTTTTTGCATGTATGTCTGAGTTTGTAGAGGAATCGAGGCCTATTGATTTTGGTGAAGATCGGTTAAAGGGAAGGGGTAGTTTACATGCAACGTTTTACGTTTTAACAAGAGTAAAGTACTTAATTTTGATAAATAAAGTATTCTGAAAATAAGGTCATAATAATCCACTGTAGAAAGGTAGATGAAATATCTATAAACGAAAATGATATTTGAAGGAGGAGGTTGTAATTTTTTATATGTGTAATATGTTATCGGCAACAAAGAAGTAGTTTCTATGGAATTATTCATTTCAATTTGTCAAACTTGTCAAATTTTTCAGTTTACATTTAAATGATTTTAAATATAAATCTTAGAACATGGAAGTCATGTATGGTTCTCCATACCGATTGTTTAGTTATAAAATGTTTACGAAAAAAAATAAATAAATAAAATTTCTAAGAGCACCGAAACGAAAATATACAAATTAGCGGTAAGGTATAAGTGGCGAAGACGATGTGTTTGAAAAATACAGTTGGAAGGCTGAGAATACTGGACAGCAAGATTATACGATGGTGGATTTTATAGAAGGTGCTAGAGAATACCGTGGACAGGAAGTGTAACTGACGATCACATGATGAGATACTGAAGGAAGTGGATGAAAGAAAAATTCTGATTAAAACTGTTGAGTAAAGGAGAAACAGTATGGTTGGTCGCCTCCTACGTCATTGAAACTGGTTCACCTCCCTATCGAGAGAATGACTGAGTGGTGGTTGGGGGGGGGGGGTGAAAAGACACAGACAAGCGTATATGGAAGAAATAAAGGTAGATATTAGGATACTGTCTTCGGAAGGGAAGAAATTGCAATACATCCTCCTCTTCTTCTACTCTGGTTTGAGGAGAAGAAGACAGAGATACAGAAAGACGACAAATTGTGAAATGCAGTAAAGATTGAGTATACGGCTAATAATTACGTCAGTGTAGGACAGAACTAGCCTCGACTTAACGGAAGATGGAATGAGATGTGGACAGTTGGAACAATGCAAGTACTGGAAACTGGCACTATAGGAAGTTACTGAAAGTAAGATGGATCGGCAGGGGTTAGTAATGATGAGATTCTGACTAGAGCTGGGGAAACACGACGTTTTTGGCAAAATATTGTGAAGCGAAGGGTAGAACTTATCGGCCATATTATGCGTCACGAGACGTCGATAAAAACAATAATAGAAGGTTGCACTGAAGGGAAAAGAGGAAGAGGAAGACGCCTCAGACTCCAATATACGAAACGGATTATTGGTGATGTAAGTTGTAATTCCTATGAGGAGATGAAACGGAAAGCACAGAGAAGATCGGTGTGGAGAACTGTTACAGACCAACAGTCTGCGGATTGTCAACCAAGGAAGTGAGAGACCTTTAATTCTTCTTCTTCTTCTTCTTCTTCTTCTTCTTCTCCTTCTCCTTTTCAAGGATTAGGTCATATAAACCTGTTCTGGCGCCCATCTCCACAAATATTCCTAAATGTATTTCCTAAATTTAATCATCGTCAACTTCTCTAAAGCATTGGGCCCATGGCCTGTTGCGTTTTTTAGCAGTTCGAAATATTGTTAGGAGACGCCTGACCATAATATTGACGGTTGGACCACCTCCTTACTCTCATGCCGTTATTGTTTATATATATCCATAAAGAGAATTTCCGATTGAAGTAGCTTATCAAATTTCGTTGCTTCAGTAAACAGTGAATACGTTATGTGTATCTCGTCGATGTAAAGCGTTTCCTTCTTCCTACAGGATAAAAAGTAACCACTGCAGATACACGAACAAACCTTTCGGCAATGTTTGCTTTCGTCCATACGTTACATATTTGGATAAACAATTTTTTCGAACGTTTAATATACTTTCTTGGAAAATAATATTCTGTTTAGTTTTCTGTCTATTTGTTTTTTTTTCGCCTGTGAGAATTTGTTTCGATAAAAGTCCTTTGTAAATATTTGTGTGCTGTTAATACAAAATCCCTTCCTACAGTTATCTTCTCGTTTGGGACAAATTATACGTTTTTTTACGGAAAATTTTAGCAGACCAATTGGTATGACGGCTGACGACTACTAATACGTACAGAGGTTCTGCTTTCGATTCCCTAGTGCATCACAAAATCAAAGGCGTGTCTTTCATACCTCAGATCGACTCAGCTTGTGGAAATGCTAACGTGAGGTAGTAATAATGCATGGGTTAATAATGGAGTAATAATGCATGGGGTAATAATGGAGTAATAATGCATGCCACACTACCTCGTTTGTACGCCAAACGATCCAAACATGGCAGTCTATCCTACCGAGGTCCTAAACCGCACATTCTATAAAAATATTCTAGTATTATTAACTTTTTTCTTAGTTTTAAACTTTTGTCTTATATATATATGTTTTATGTACTTTTAGACTAGTAAAACAACTGCAAGTGCTTGAAATGGTGGGTAACGATACTTACCCGCGTGTGTAGTGCGCGTGTGCGAGGTACGTCATTATTTTACGGGATATTCTTGAAAACAACATTAATTTAAATAACTATTGAGATAAGGCAAATTTTTATAGGATATCAAGTTATGCTGACACGTTTCTCTTCTCAACTGAATTTCTTGTTGTGAATGCAGTTGTGAAACGCTTTGTTCTAACTGACAGATGATTCAGAAGTCCTTTGTCGTCGTCATTCTTTACGGCTTAGGCTAGTAGCCTGTTCTAGTCTCAATGGAAGTCATCCAACCATCGCTTACGGGGTCTTCACACAATTCTCTTCCCTCTTGGATGATAGTCAAGGGATCTCCTTGAAAATCTAGTTGGATCCATTCTCTCTACGTGTAACTGCCACTCCGTTTTTTACCGGAAAATTTTCTCATTTAAGCTTTCAGCTATGCCTAGCTCCATTCTAATCTCCATTCTCCATCCTTTACAGCCCACAAGAACCTCATTTCCGCTCCTTATATTCTAGATATATCTTTGGCCTTTCTAATCCAAGTCTCAGTACCATACAGTAGTTGACGTATGGCCAATACATTATAATATTTCAATTGCATTTCTTTCCTTGTTTTCTTCTTAAGTGTTTAATGATACATCCACAAAACGACTGGAAGAGACTAATTTTGCTTTCAACCTCCTTATCATCTTGATATGTGATGCTACACCGTAGATACTTGAAATCTGACAGCTGTTCTATCGACGAGTCCTGTATGACAATCTTTGTTCTAACATGTTTGCCCCAGAAAAAGCTATAACTTTTGTTCTGGATACGGAAATGGTTTGATTGTAATCTGCGAAAATGTCAGTAAGATAAATATCAACGAACTTTGCAGGTTATTTTCTTTCCCTTGAATGATCACAAGATCGTCTGTATACATTAAAATATTTACATAAAATATTCAGAAGTGTTTCAATAAAAAAATATACACTTTTTTGATCACGAAATTAAGATTTTAATCCTTCAATTTAACAGCTCTGAACTATATTCAAGTTTGCCTCCTCTAAAGTGAATCAGTCGATGGGACTCCCGCCAACTTTTCCCAAGAAATCGTAATAATTTATGAATTAAAGAAATATAATATAAATAATACAGTACCTTATAATAGGAAGCATATTTTTTAGATTTATATTTTTTCGTCCTTCGCTTTACTTAATAATTTTCTGTTTTTTGTGAAGCCTTTGCAAGCATTTTTCACATTCAAGTTGTAAATATAAATAAACTAAAAACTCATTTTTTTTATGAGTTCCGGCTCGGCTGAATTTCTTTCTTTCGCGCCACACGAATGAAGTAGTCCATTACAAAGAAAAAAAAAAACTTGCTGAAAAAGAGGAAATTGCAGTAACATAGGCCAGTCTTAAATAATGACTGTCTTTCTTGAAGCTTGCTCTTCTTTGGTCTTAAAAATTGACTGCCATCAATTGCTGTGTACAGATATTAATAAAGCCTGGTAGTGGATTCAAATCTTGTAAACATTTGGCTGAATATTGTTAAGTTGTGAATAAATATCATCTACGTTCAGTTGTGCCGTATTAGTAGACCCAGTCGTTCCACCACTTGTGGGGACATCATCATCTTCTTAACGGTTTTTATCGGCCTGTTCCTATTCCATAGTCCACCTTTTTTTTGGTCCAAAATGCACTTTTTAAATCAATGCGAAGAGTCATGCAATTATGGAGCAGACTTAGTCAACCACGCGATGCTGTGGGAGCAGACTTAGTCAGTTAGGTGAACTGAATCAAACCATTTTTCTAAACAAAACAAACGTTTCTCTATGAGGAAGAGAAAATCTTGTTACAAATTCAGAGGACTTTAGTTTTAATCTTTTACAACATTTATTTTGTTTTATAACAGAAAATTTCATTTTTGTTTTGCTCCAAAGCTTCTTATAAATATCGGTATGGAGAACCATACATGACTTCCATGTTCTAAGATTTATATTTAAAATCATTTTCGAAATGAAATATTTCCATAGAAATTACTTCTTTCTTCAGCCTTAACCACAGTACTGTGGTCACTAACGTATACCACCTCACGTTAGCGCACTCGATTTTCACTGATGATGGCAGTCGATAGCACTGCCGAAACGTCTAGTTTTGTAGAAAACAATGGACCACGCCAAACAGCCCGGGAAGGAATTTTAACAACAAACTACTTCTTTGTTGCCGATAACGTAGTACACATGACATATAAATACAAATTATCCCCTTCCCCTTCAACTACTATTTTTATTTAAAGAAAAGTTACCCCACCCCCTTCAACTAGCCTCTTCATTTATAGATATTTCATCTACGTTTCTACAGTGGATTATTATGATCTCCTTTACAGGATACTTTGTTTATCAAAATTAAGTACTTTACTCTTGTTAAAACATAAAACGTTGCCGGTAAACTACCCTTTTCCCGTAACCGATTTTCACCAAAATCAATGGCCTTGAGTCCTCTACAATTCAGGCACATATGTAAAAAATTATTTGATTCTGTTTGAATTTACGGCAGTTATCGTTCGTCATAAAAAAATTAGTCTTGTTAAAACATAAAATGTTGCAGGTAAACTACTCCTTCCCCTTAACCGATCTTCACCCAAAATCAACCGACCTTGTGTCCTTTACAATTCAGAGATGTGTGCAAAAAATTATTTGATTCTATTTGAATTTGCGGCTGTTATCGTTCAACATAGAAAAAAATTCTACACACACACACACACACACACACACACACACACACACACACACACACACACACACACACACACACACACACACACACACACACACACACACACACACACACACACACACACACACACACATTTCGAAAAACGACTTTTCTTCATGTTTTGAGGGTAGTATCAGAATCAGCCGTTATCTCAAACACGATTTTTTTCGCCATGACCATACTTCCATTTCCTTATGGAACATGGAAGTAATTACTCTTGTTAAAACAAAATGTTGCAGGTAAACTACTCCTTCCCCTTAACTGATCTTTACAAAAATCAATATGCCTTGAGTCCTCTACAATTCAGGCACATATGTAAAACATTATTTGATTCTGTTTGAATGTGCGGCAGTTATCGTTCGTCATAGAAAAAATTACCCTTGTTAAAAACAAAACGTTGCAGGTAAACTACCCCTTTCTCTTAACCGATCTTCATCAAAATCAATAGGCCTTGAGTACTCTACAATTCAGGGACGTATGCAAAAAGTATTTGATTATGTTTGAATTTGCAGCTGTTATAGTTTGCCATAAAACAAATGCCACACACACACACACACACACACACACACACACACACACACACACACACACACACACACACACACACACACACACACACACACACACACACACACACACACACACACACACACACACACACACACACACACACACACACACACACACACACACACACACACACATTTCGAAAAATGACTTTTCTTCATGTTTTGAGGGTAGTACAATCAGAATCAGCCCTTATCTCGAACACTATTTTTTTCGCCATGACCATACTTCTATTTCCTTATGGAACATGGAAGTAAAAATTATCGTAATTTTGAGTACATCTGAAACTATAATCTTAATTGTTACAAACTGTTTAATTGAAAATATATAACATATATGTAGAAAAATGCAGACGGATCGAATGACATTTTCACCGTGAGTTTCACTGATCATTAACATAATATGAAAACGAATACAGGCGGTTTCATAAAAACACATCATCTAAGTGTTTGAAATAATTACTTGTTGCCAGCCGTTTTAACAGAACGTTATCTACACCTAGTCCCAGCATGACTTTTTAAGTTTTAGCTCATTTTCTATCGTAGCAACACGTTTTTAAACTTTAAGCTTAGTGTGACGATGGCAGTCGATGGTACTGTCGAAACGTTGGTTTCGGAAAGAAACATTGGACCACGAGCAAACAGCCCTGGAATGGATTTTAATAACACAAAAATTTGCTGTTTATTTTTTAAATAATATTCTGAACGTGGTGCATTAAAAAATTAATTGCATGGTTCATCGGATTGATTTAAAAAGCAAAATAATTAAATGTTGATACAATTCAAAAACATTTTTAGTAGTACACTGACCCAAAATATAGCACAATACTATAATTATAGTAGCTTGGCAAACGTAATCCAAGGCCTGAACCACGCAGGCAGAGGACAGCTTCACGATTTCCATTTCAAGCAGCTCAGAGCAGAAGCAACCTCTAACACACGTTGTCTGTGTCTGGTATTGTTTTTAATTGAGTCCGGCAGCCACAGCCGAGCTTTGTGTGTGCCTCTGCCTATATCGCGCGTAGTCCTTTGTATCGGCTCAAAGCCCGCCCGTCAGCATGCTGCGCCGTTTGGAATATTAATTTCCGTACAAACACGTACTACAAACACGTAAGGCTTAATTATGTGGCCTTTAGTACCGCAGTGTGCTTTTGTAAAAAATGGACACTGTAAGACAACGCTACACGCTGTAAGATGGTGTACGATTTTTAAATACACGGTCAAAAGCTCTGTTTGCACTAGCAAAAAAATACAAGTCGAATTGTTATGATTTTTTTACTTTCATATTACGTAAGGAAATGGAAGTATGGTGATGGCGAAAAAAATCGTGTTCGAGATAAGGGCTGATTCTGATTCTACTACCATCAAAACATGAAGAGAAGTCATTTTCTGAAAAGTGTCTGTGTGTAGAATGCTTTCTATGGCGAACGGTAACTGCCGCAAATTTAAACAGAATCAGATAATTTTTTGCGTATGTGGGCAAGTTGTAGAGGATCAAGGCTTATTGATTTTGGTGAAGATCGGTTAAGGGGCAGGGATAGTTTACCTGCATCGTTTTACGTTTTAACAACAGTAAAGTACTTAAAAATTCATTTAAAATTTTCCAAACAATGGTAATTGTTACAAATAAAATAATTTTGTCGCCAGGCAACCTGGTTGTTCGGTTAGGAGGGAGAGTTAGTTTACCTGTATTGTTTTGTGCTTTAACAAGAGTAAAGCACTTAACTTTAATAAATAAGTGCTCCGAAAATAAAGGAATAAATTCACTGTAAATTGGTAAATGAGACAATTATAAATGGAGTGTGTATGAAGGGGGGGTTGATTTTTTGAAAATTGCTGTGCTGAAATCAAGTACAGTACGAATATTTAATTTTGAAGGATAAGATAGCTACCCTATGATAAAATTACTACCCTATGAAAGTATAAATATAATTAATGGTGGGGATCGGTTGACGAGGAGTGATGATTATCTGCGTAGTTCAGTTTCTTTATAAGAATAAAGTACCTAATTTTTATGGATAAAGTGTCTCGAAAATAACATTATATTAAACGACTACCTCATAATATTAAAAATATGTATAAATAGTTGAAATAGTTTGAGGGTAGACCATATTTTTTTAGAAATTATCAAACCGAATTCAAGTAAATGATTTTAAATATAAATTATAGAAAATAGAAGTCGTGTATGCTTCTCCATACCGATTTTTTATTTGTCTAAAGTACAATTGAAAGTCTTGGTTCTACAAAATCGCTAAGTTTACTTAACCTTTTATTATATTGTGAGACGAGTTTTTCGATTTCGTTGCTGAAACGATTCCCGTCCAACATCCGATAACTACTCCCGCGCTGCGCTTTGGACTTCTTCAGCAGTTCATACGACCGAACACGAGAAAATCACTCGACCCAAAGTCAAAGTTGTAAGTAGGGTACTACCATTCCTTCCACTCAACATTTTCAAGGAGGTACTTCGTGACGTGTGGCAAATGATGCGCGCATCGACATTGCGGATAAACTTTTTCGGCATTTCAGACTCTCACAGATGAAAACTCCACACTCAAAATGGAAAATGCCGAATTAGGTTGAAATTTTGTCCACTGTGAATCGCCTGTTTGAAAGCAATAATTGGCGAACGCGTTCAACGTTTGTCGAAATTGGTGGTGGCCTTCCCGCTTGATAATCATGGTCGATATATGGGAGCCTGATGTCATTTTAGAAGAATTCACACCATTTTACAATGGCCTGAAGTGAAAATGATATGACGCTGTACGCTCCCCTCAACTCGCGATAAATTACAGTAGGATGACACCTCCTTGCCGACAGTAAATGAGTCGCTGCGCGAATCTGTCCAATAGTCTTCTATTGCCACACTTTCTTACACTACATGCCATATGGCATCCTATTCAGATGAGCAATCCATCTCTCTGCAATACGATCTTGGATATTGAAAATGTTCAACTTTTTACAAATGTCTGCACTGTAGTGTATATCTGTTCGTGTGAATCCTTTAACAGATCGCAAGATTCTCAACTCCGAGGCTTGTATTCCACTCAGATTTATTTCGCAGGAACCCAAGTTTCAGAACCATACAGTAACACTGGCGCAGCCATTACCTTAGAAAATTTTAGTTGAGTATCTGTCCTTGTTTTTATTGACAGCGCTCCGATCTGTTCCTTTGTGATTTTCGAGTAGGATAAATGCGCTCTAAAGACGTTAATAGCGTCCTGTAGAGTAAGACCACAGTGGTAGTAGTGCTACCTTTGAGCCTTTGGTCCTGCTAATAATAATGATTGTTATTATTTATTTTTTATTATTCATTATTTCGACTGTTATTAATTCACTTACAAACCTCTGATGATACTGATATTTTTCAGTGAAACGTGCGTCAGGTGTTAAAAAGAATATACGAAATTATACTACTTGCAGAAGAAACAAATTCAATAACATCAGAAATTATATATTACAACATAACAAATTGATGTTTATTTAAATCAATTTAACTTGTTTAGCCTCATGCTTTTGGGAGACAACGCAAGTTAAACCAATTTAAATGCATTTACATATGGTGTATTGAATTCATAGGTAGGTGTAATCGTAATAAGAAGATGGTACGTTATTTACGTTTAAAATCGTTCCATTATTTATTTATTTAAACAACATCTCTCATATCTGATATTAAACAATAACTCATTATTAAATCGTTTGTACGAAGTTTTCGTACATAACTTATTGCTAACAAATTAGATACATAAGTTATATACAACTCTTATTATCTAATTGTAATTACTTTAAAATGTTTATTTTGCTCTCGGCTTACTCATGGTGTGTTCATATTTTTGCAATTGCTGATTCATTAGCTTCAAAAAAATGAATTTACTTCTATTCAAACTTCTTTTATATTACTTTGTTTTACTTTCTACTGAATATGCATTTTTTTTTCTTTATCATCAAAGACTTTACTAATTACGTTAATTCAAAAATTGCTTATTTCTCTTATCATTTACGTTACTACGTAATTTCTAAATTTGATACAAGAAATATTATTCTAATTTTTACGGCTTTTACATTTATGTATCATTTATTTATTTTTAATATTGGTTGAATGTCTTCCATTCAGACTTTAATTAGTGTCTTTCAACTGCCTGTAATTAAATGTTTTTTTTTATCACCTCGTTTGACGTGGTTATTCATCTGTACGTCCTCCGTGTCCTTCTGGTCGTGTCCTCTGCATGTGCTTCTGTTCCTCTGGTTGTGTTCTCTGTGTGTGCTGATTAACAGTCGTCTCGTCTCACGTCATATGCTGCCGGTGTGTCTATAGACCTCATCGTATGTATTTTGCAGCTCTGGCTGTATAGCTAGTTGATCCTGTGACTCTAACGATAATTGTGAATTTGTGTCGTCGACTGACCTCCTCCTACGGCAATGGTTGAATCGAGAAGAAGAAACTTTATTAGCGCGGCCTGGTATTTATAGTCAGGTCGTGCAAAAATCCCTGTCTGAACACTTTTCAACTTGTCAGATTCTGTCGAGGCGTCACTCCCCCCACTCTGGTTCAATTCACTATTTTCGCCTATTTTCGCGAATTACGAAGTTTGTTTCACCTCACTCGATGTTCAATCGATCACTAATTTTAATGTGATTACTATACGTAAATTGCACTTCTTTATGGTATTCACAAAAAGAGTTATTAATTTTTTACGTATAGTAATTGCACTTTTCGTCACCTCTGTATGGTTTTTTAACACTTTATTTATCTATAATTTCTACACACTTTGGTGTCTTTTGTTTTATCCTATCGTATATAGTTTTCTTATAATTAACAATAAACATATAACTATTCTACTTGTAAAGGGTTGGTTACATTTCAGGAACGGACAGGTTTCACATACACTAACAAAATACGCGCGTACACAACGCTAGCGACAGGTGTGTCGAAACTGCATGTCCATGCATTAATTCTGTACTCCCTATTTTTACTACGATTCAGCTTATGCAATCTGAATCATGTTTCTTAATTTATATTTATTCATTTTTATTATTTATTTTATTTATTTGGGCAATGCACAGTATCATTACTGTTTGTACTGTTGTATATATATATATACACAATTTTCTTCTGAATGTATTTTTCACGCCAGGCAGCAAAAGAAACGACACAAGTGCCAACCAGTGCGTAGTAACTCTCTCCCTTCCCCCGCGCGTTTGTCGAACTCTCTAAGGAATATTGTTTTCATCTGTAAAGAGAATTTCCGATTGATGTATTTTCAATTTTCCGTCGCTTCGGTAAACATATGAATACACTACACTGCTGGGCTTGTCTTCGTTTCTCAAAAAGAATAAAGTATAACCAGCACTACTTGTGATAAGCGAACGGACCCATCAGCGCTATTTGTTTTCTTCTCTTCTCGCCCCCCCCCCTACTGTACGTGTAGTTGAATAAATATTGTTTCTAAGTGTTTATTATCCGTCTCCGTTTGCATGTCTGCCTCCCTACTTAGGCACACCGTCTTAGTCGCTTTATTCCCGCGCGAGCGCTCGTGTGTGTGTGTTTTGCCAATGCGGTGTATACCCGTTGAGACAACAAGCCTAATGAAACTTTGGACAATATAATAGGCTATCGTGAATTGTGTCATGTAAACATTTGTAGAAATGAGTTAAAGGTAAAATGAGGATGAATTACAAAGAGCTATGTTTTAATTACAAAAAGTAGCAAGAGAGTACTCGCTGACAATTTCAGTAAGAAAGACCAAAACCATGGCTTTTGAAGGTAAATATCCAGTGGCGACTAAGATAGTTATAAACAACAGCACTTTAGAACAAGTGAGCCGTTTCAAATATCTCGACTGTGCAGTAAGCTATGAATCTGAATATGATTCAAAGAGAGAAGACAAGTAAATTTAGCAATATTTGCGGTACGATTAATAGAAATCATAGAAACAAAACAAGATACCGCACAAGGATTAAATTTTATAAGACAATTGCAATACCCACATTGAATTATGCGAGTGAAGCATGGGTCATGACAAAACATGAAAGCGATACGATTCAGAGTGCTGAAATGCAGTTTCGTCGAAATACTTCAAATTATAAATTATACATTGCAAGATAGAATAAGGAATGAAGATATCAGAGCAGAACTCGTAGTAAAGGACATTTATGAAATTATTTCAATTTACAGAAGACAAAGGATCATCTGCAAAGGATCGATTGCCGAAAGCGGCACTGAACTATAAAGCCATTGGTAGAAGAGACGGTGGGTCGTCCGAGGATGAGATGGGTGCCGGAACAGGTTTATATAACCTAATCCTTGAAGAGGAGAAGAAGAAGAAGATGTTCGTTTGTATAATAATTACACGAAATTTCTTTCCACGTATTTACTACTTTCAGCCACACAGAACTTTATATGACACGACGCCACGACATCATAGGATCTACGGAAAGCTTTTGCACACGTGTAAGCTCACAGCGCGTTGTAAGGTACAGCGCGTTATTACGGGGCCGTATAATTAAGCCACGCGTTACGTGTTTGTACAAAGGAAATTAATATGGCACGCAGGACACGCTTTGTTTCGGATACAAAAGCTCAACGAAGGACTACACAGTGTGTCCGAAGCACGGAGTCTCAAAAGACAACATTGACCGCACAGGCTGCGTTTGTTCTCCCCACGAAACCGTTGTCCCGGCGCTTTGTGCGCGTCGCTTACTGTTTATATCATCTGTTCTTCCACAAAAACAAAAATGTTAAAATTTACTTAAATAAAGTAAATACAATAGCAATGGCAAATATGATGATGAAACACAAATATTATTATTATTCCGGCTGTACAGTGTTTACACATTTTCCGGAACCAAAGATTACAGAAGTGATTGAATTCTCATCTTCCACTGCTGCTTGTCCATCCAAAGATTTTCTTCAATTTCTCGTTTCCTCTATATTTCTTCTATTCACGTGGATAGAAATAAGAAGAAGAACATATCTCGCAAATAAAACATATTGTTACGACGGTCTACTGATCGTCGTATGGTACAGTGGAAAACAAAATACAAGACACCAATTAAATCACTAATCACCAGCTTCAATTATCACAATTAAACAGTTTTAAAATAACTCGTACAATATTTCCAGTCAGATTTGTCCACACGCAATAACAATGTCTATTAATAGAGTTTCACACAATTATTAACACAATACTACTTCACTTCGACAAACACTCAATCCGCACTAGCGAAAATCGCTCACGTAACTAACTGACAACCCGGCTTCTATGGCTTTATATACGTCGCGCTGAGGTACAGTACGGCTTTCCCTCCTTAACTGCACGCCGGCGGATTAATGCGTATCTCAAGTGTTCCTGGAACTCACTAGAATAACCTACTTGGATGACGCAACAGCTGCCACACTGGGCGGGGGGGATTGGAGAATGTTCTGGGTTGTTCAGTAGGCTTATCGTAACAATATTATAGATTAAAAAAGCACCTGGCGACTAGCTTCATCTCAAGAAGCACGAAATGCAAAATTTACAAAACACTTATCAGGCCAGCGGTGATATACGCTTCAGCAACCTGGACGATGACAGAAAATAGGAAGAGACTTTTAGGTTGCTGTGAAATACACAAAAGACTCAAATAAGAGACAGATTCTAAGAAGTGGTCCTTACAAAGGGGTGGTCTTCCTCTTTTTCTTCTTCCTGGTCCATTCCATAACTCTCCTTGGCAATCTTTCCTGTGCCATTCTTTTCGTGTGTATATACCATTGTAATTTTTTTTGTTTGGATGAAATCAACAATTGAATTTTTTACATTAATTCTGTCTTTAATGACTTAATTTCTAATTTACTCACGTCTGAATACTCTTGCCGAATTGTCTTCAAAAGGCATCTCTGCTGTCATTAATTTTGTTCTTGTGTGTTTATTGGTAGTTCAAATTTCTAAGCTGTAAGTCATGATACTTCTAACAATGTTTTTAAATAATTTGGTTTTAGTTTCTGGAAATAGAAATAGCGTCTGAGACCAAGCGAGGTGTGAATTCGATTGTACGAGAACAATCGATTACAAACATTACGAAGACATAACTGAAGGAAGACGTTATGCAAGAACATTGTAGTTTACACGGCAGTCGATTGAAGAGCAGCCGAAATAAGGTTATGTCGACCGAAACGGATTGTGCACGACGAAGACGATGTGAACGAAGACGAAGATTACACTGGATGTGAACGTATTTGAGGGGATCGAGAGAAAACAGTTTGAACACGGTAAACGGATGAGTAAAGCGATATGGCCAAGGAGGATTCTCGAACGGATAACAGAAGAAGAAGAGGAAGAGGAAGAGGAAGAGGAAGAGGAAGAGGAAGAGGAAGAGGAAGAGGAAGAAGAAGAGGAAGAGGAAGAGGAAGAGGAAGAGGAAGAGGAAGAGGAAGAGGAAGAAGAAGAAGAAGAAGAAGAAGAAGAAGAAGAAGAAGAAGAAGAAGAAGAAGAAGAAGAAGAAGAAGAAGAAGAAGAAGAAGAAGAAGAAGAAGAAGGAAGCTTGAGACTAGAGCAGTTGGAGGGTTATATTGAGACCTAGAGCAGATGTCCCAATATCGGCTAAATTGTAGAGACGTCATAACCGAATGAACGACTGCCGCATCCCCAACAACTACTAAATTAAAATCCGAAGGGATGGAGAGGTGTGGGGCGACCGGCTCTAGTCTATCTGCTTGGGACCGGAACAAAACCAAAATTCTTGGTTTAATCCTTGATGAGGACGATGATGATTATGATGATCTCCTACAGCATGTCACTGTTTTCGTTTACTCTGTTACTGGGGGGGGGGAGGAGAGGGAGATATTTGGAATAAAACCAATGATTATTTGTTTACTATAAATGTATTCTTGTTTGACGGTACGATACAAGAAGGTAAAACATTTTATTCACTGCAAGATGTGACTGATTATTAAAAATTGTGTTCACTTTAGGGTTTATGGTTAGCCCTTTGGTAGAAAGGAACTCAATATTCAGGACAGCAAGCTTTCGTTGGCTTTGTCTCAACACAAAAGACTACAATATGAGAGCACGACAAAGCTTGCAGCTTGTCTGCCGGACTCATGTAAAAACAATACCAAACAGGAGCGAGGTTGCGTACATATTGCCACTAATGAAGGAAAATCGTTTACAAAGAAAGCTACTTCAAACGAAAACCTTGAAGCGTTCAGGTGAAGAGACAAACTTGGTACTGGACAGGCAGCGCGAATGAACTAACTTAAATTTACCATTTAAGCGACAAAATTTAGGAATATTTGTAGTACGATTCATAGAAATCTTAGCAATAAAACAAGACACAGAACAAGGATTAAATTCTATAAGACAATTGCGATACCCACATTGGCATATGCGAGTGAGGCGTGGGTCATGACAAAAAAGGAAAGCGGTAAGGTTCAGAGTTCTGAAATGCAGTTTCTTCGAAATAATTTAAATTATACTGTTACGAGGGTCTACTGATCGTCGTATGGTACAGTGGAAAACAAATACAAGATACCAATGAAGTCACTAATAACCAGCTTTAATTATCACAATTAAACAGTTTGTAATCAGCAAGATAGTCTCTTACAACAAATAAAATAAAAATTGTTCACACGCAATAACAATGTCAACTAATAGAGTCCCCGTACAATTATAAAACACATAACACTTCGCCACAATACTTCGAACCGCACTGGAATAAATCGCTGCTAAAACTGAACTAAGCGCCGTTGAATGCCTATATTTATACCCCGCTGAAATTCCAGAATAAACCATACTACGCGTCAGCGCTACACTAGAGCGTAATTGCTTGCGGGCGTTGACAGAGCGCGCGCGGCCGGCGAAGTCAGGAACGGCTAGCGCATGTTGAGATCACGTACGCACACAACATTACAGCCTGATTCCACTGGAACAGCTGAGAAATACACGTAGAATGTTCTGTTATGGTGTAACAGTTTTTCCGCATTACGTAACACTAAATTGCAAGATAGAATAAAGAATGAAGATATCAGTGCAGAACTCGAAGTAAAGGACATTACAAATGAAATTATTGCAACTTACAGAAGACAATGGTAGGATCGTCTTCAAAGGATGACAGAGGATCGATTGCTGAAAGATGTAATGAAGTATAAAGCCATTGGTAGAAGAGACGTGTGTCGTCCGAGGATAAGATGGGTGTCGGAACAGATTTATATAACCTAATACTTGAAGAGGTGAAAAAGAAGGTTTAAGCAACAATGACGTTACTGTTTGAATTATACTTAATGAGTACGACATTCTAAACAGAAAATATTCCTTCGGTTGATGCTTTCCCCAAAGTTACCAATTGTAGGGCTCAAGGAGATAAGAAATGCAATGGGTAGGAGGGCAGTCTGTTCGCTCAGATTCTGGATCCGTAGGGTCTAAATAATGAATACTGGCTAAGTCGTCAATGGTTTTTGAATAACAACGGTGGCTTATGTCCATCTGCGGGGGGAAGAAGGGGCAAAGGGCAAATAATAAATGTATTATAAAACCTGACAGTCAGTTCGCGACCAAAATTGGTCTCAGAATCATCAAATAGTTTACCTTTTCATATGTCCTAATTTTTGTCCCCGTTACTTCTGTTAAAGAATACTCATTTCATCACAGTTCACTTTAACACTTCGCATTCTTTATGTTTATGGTTTATATTAATTATAAAAACCATAGTAGCGGGAATAATAACGAACAGGTCTTGTGCACTTGTCTTAACGCTTATTTACTTCCTCACGCCTCCGTCAGTGTTCGAAAGTCCGAACCTGTAATTCGAAACTGCAAAAAAAAAGGGTATCGATTTTGAATGTCCGAAAGAGATAAATGCGCAAACGCAGAGGAACTCGTGTAATTTTGTTAATAATTTCCCGAACAAACGTACTAGGCTGCTTTCAGTAGACAATAACATCGAAACAAGAAGTTTCATTGTTTCAAGGGTCAGTATCTTTTTAACGCTACTAGGCCTTACATATAATTAAGCCGCAGGTTCGTTGGGTGTTTTGTACAAAGGAAATTAATATTCAAAACGGCCGGCGTCGTCCTCGCCACAACAAAGTATTTAAGCGCACCAAATCTCAGGGATTTTCCGCACAGTGACGGAATAGAGATTTTTCAAAGCTACTGCTGTCAGGCACTACAAATGGAAATCACGAAGCGTTCGTGTCGTGAAATTCACTTAAGCCTTGCACTGTATATACACCGCCGTCTGCCTTACCTTAGACTAGGCGGATTGCAATACAGCGAGCAACTACGAAATTAAGTAAATTTACTCTCTTTCTTGACTGTGAGTGTGTGTGTGCGCGCGCGCGCGTCCTACACAACTCCGATACATTTGTATCTACGCAAAATATACGCTCGTCGCTTTGCCTAGAAACAAAATACATATTTTGTTAAAATTCCTTCCCGGGCTGTTTGGCCGTGGTCCATTGTTTTCTACAGAAACAGACGTTTCGGCAGTGTCGTCGACTGCCATCATCAGTGTAAAATCGAGTTACGGTAACGTCAGGTAGTAGACGTTAGTGACCACAGTACTGTGGTTAAGGGTGTTGATCAACATTGACTCCGGTCGTGTAAGCCTACAAAGCACAAAACTACACATTTAGTTAGTAACCTAATACTATCTAAACCTAAAAATCTAATACTGTTTAAACCTAATACTCAATTTTAAGATCAGATCAGATCATCTTCCACGTTTTTACTTGAAAAAAAAAACTTTATTTTATCAACGATGAAATCAAATTCGGTTTAAGAGGTAAAAGAAATCTGCTTAATCAAATGCAAAAATGTAAGGTTATACAAGTGACCGGCTACTGTAGAGATATAGGCCTATTGCGTTTGTAGGAAAACAAAAAACATGCAAATGGAGAACAAAGTAAAAATATATAGATGCGCAGTAAGACTGATTACACCATGTGCTTCTGACATTAGAAGAGAAATCAAAAGTAAATCAGATAGTAAAGCAAAGCGTTACCATGTAAGAACATGTAAAGCATGGTGTAACCGACATATAAGAACACTATGTGGTTTCTCGGACATAAGTACATTCATCAAATACATAAGGTGTCAAAAGAACCGTCACGTGGGAATAAATATGACAGGATAGGAAGTGACAAGAAATCACAGATATTAAACAGTAGAAGCAGATCGCCAAAGAGATACGCCCAGATTTAGATGCCTTTATCAACAGACATCTCTCCGTAAAGTCGTAGTCTAGTAACCTATTATGTTTTGAAGTCTTCTTTCTGTATGGACCGCGTCAAAAATGTATTGTATCACAATGTATCACTCATATTACAATCAGTATCATATCTTATTATATTACATATTATATCATATTACAATGTCATTTTTGACGCGGTCCATCCGGACAAAGATTTCAAAAACATAATGGACAGCTGCCGCGGAAGTCTACGTGAGAATCTAGTAAAATATACGTTCAGAAAAAGAACGAAGAAGAATATAAAGAAGACGAGGAAAAAGGAAACGTCGCGAGAGTCACTCAATAATATTTACAAGATAAAAAATTTCGGAAAAGATACAAAACTAAAGAGTTTTTCAGAATCAAGGAAATATACTGAGTTCGTTAGTTCCACAATACGAACACAGTAGTTTTTTTTAACTAAGACAACACATATTACATTAAAAAAATTCCACGGTACAATACCAACTGTGTGATTAAACAATAAACGTATCCCGAAAAGGTACTGGCGATATTGTAGTGTGCGTATGAAGCGTTTATTGCGGATTAATGGAAAGTGATTGTTGTGTTACAATTAGTTCGGAACTGCGGAACTCTAACAATTTACATTACTATTGTGTGTGGAAAATTTAACTTGCATTACTGTATGAGAATTCTGTGTCTTGTTAATTACAAATTGTTGTTTGTAGCTCATTAAAGCAGGTAATTAGTGATTTAATTGTTGCCTGTACTTTGTTTCGACTGTCCAACGATCCGCGGTAACAATATTGTATTATTCATTTACTTTTAAAATAAAAATAGTACTTACTAAATTGGTTTTCCAAGATAAGATTGCCCCTCCTCCTCCCCAGTTGTGGCGCTCGTTTGTGTTCACGTTCGTCATGTTTGGCAATCCTACAGATTTGACACTTTCATCCAACCGTTGTATAGTATCAGATAAACATCGTCGCCTGCGCGGGAGATAAAACTTCCGCTCGCCTTAACTTGGTTCACATGACCGTAAACACGACAGTCACACAAGTAACTGGAGATACGTCGTCGGGAAGAAAGAATTTATAAACTCACAGTTCCGATTCAAAATGGAATCTACATTATTAGTCGGCAAACCAGCGCCCGTCGAAAAGGTTTGACGCGCCCGCGAACCAATTTGTAATTTTATCTTCTTTTGCACGAAGGAAGCCACCCGCATTGTACCTTGTTCGAAGTACTGTATTATAAAATAGTACCAGCCATTTACCGAACCGCGCTACATCTTCCCCCAATACGATTGTCAAGCTTGTCGCCTGTAAACACTTTTCTCACCAAAGTGATTTTTTCAAGTGTCACATTTCTGTGCACTTTATGAAAATAAATAGTGTTATTATAGTAAATTTTTAATTTATTTTTATTGAAATGTTTCCCTGTTTAACCATTTCTTTCGTTTAAAGTTTTATCAGTTTTAACGTGCGTGCGCATGATGACAAATTGTTAATGTGAAAAATTGTTCACAAATTTATATAAAAAATACTGCAAAGATTTTTTTGATTCTGTGTTGTACGTCGCTAAATATAAGCGTAAGGGTATTATAAAGCGATAGTTACTGTTTGTAACGCCCGCCTATTGAATCCGCACCTTTCTATTTTCCATTGATGGGGATGGGGAGGAGTGTGTCCATCGAACTGGTCCTCAGTTGTATATGCGCCCCCATAAATTCAAAGGTTGCCTATCACTGGTCTACATGATGCGGATTGAAATACACAACACCCGAATTGTAAAAAAATATAAATGAAAGTTATAATAATAAATATAATAATTATCTTATAACACAGATAATACTGTTTTTAATCAAATAAAACCCTAAAACTGAATCCAACGTTCACAATAAAAATTAAGTTTACAAAACATAATGCAATAAATTCTACGTAGGCCAGCGAAGAAAAAACTTTTAGATAGATTCCTTCAACACCGGAGTGTTTTTTAAAGCCTAACATTACAAGTCTAATTTAGCCACACGTACTGTTTAAATAATAAACACGAATTTCCGGACATTCAAAACGTCAAATTGATTAAAAACATGCAAAAACTTAACAAAATGAATATCTGGGCAAAATCTGAATATTTACAAACGAAACAATAATAATTTTACTAATTACAGAACATATTCAAATAAAAACAAAACAAAATGGTTTATTTAAAATTATACTTTTATTAAAATAATGAAAATAGAGCATTAAATATTCAATAAACAGCTGACTACTTAAATAAACATTACAACAATCGAAAATTTAAATCGAAATAAAATCGATTATTCGTTAAGTTTTATTATAATCGAAGCAAATCAATTATGCACGTTAATTCATACAAAAACCACTGAAGATACAGAATGATTTCTGCGAAACGTATGTAAGGTGAAAATACAATAAATTTTTCTTGCAGAAGTATTTATTATTTGAAGACGTATTCATAACATAAATAAAAGTGTAGAAGCTTTTAAAAAGTTTACTTGAATATTGCTTAGTCGTTGACAGACAGGACGTCAAGTTCTCTTTATTTCCCACACCTGTCATGCGAAAGAAAATGCGAAGCACTTAGAACTGAAAAAGTAATAAAGTTTAAAATATATGTAATCTAAACTGTGTTGTTTTCTCAATTATATCACTTGACTTTACAGTAAAATCTGTCTCTCGCTACTTAAGAGAGAATACAATACAACAAAAGTAAAATAGACCCTGACGTTGTACGTCCGAGTCTTTTCAAAGATTTCTCGTTTCCGGTCTGTTTTACAATTACTCCTTAGACCTTCCGTTTTCATCTGTAATAAGTCAGAGACATTAGCAACTGTTTTACGTTATCAGGGAACTTCTACGTGTCCTTGGAGAATATCTTCTCCACGTTGAGTAGTAAGACTGTTTCTAAAATATTTCGAACAGTTCTTCTCTGCGCGTGTCATTATACAAGACATCTCGCGCATCTCGTAGCTTGCATCGTAAATTTGAATTTATCAACTTCCAGAGGTATAATAATTGATCTTCCGAAATCAAACAGCATGCGTTACCAATTCTTACGAGCAGTGAGAAACTGCTCACGATCACTGACGAACTCGTTCAGAGGATTTTACTTATTCAGTACAACTTATACATCAAGCAACAATATAATGCCTAATATGTTGGAAAAAGTTTGAAACGTAAATCAAATACATCAGTCGAATTCCTTCTTTCGATAGGGTCGTTAAACTAGAAGTAAAAGCTTCCTAAATCTTCACGTTATACACAAAAATCTCCGGATCAGAGTATCCGGACTTCGTTAAACAACAGTTTCCATAATGTTATTTCAACGATGAGAAACAATTAATTTGAAAAATTCTTTTAATATAGTCGATTTTCTAATTGTGTGTTAGGCCCCTTTGATGCATACGATTTATATCGTATGATAACCTACGTTAACAACTCGTAAGACGTGTAGAACAACAAAAACAAGCGGGCAGTTTTATGCCCTGTCGTACGATGAATTAATCGTTCCAAACTCAAAACCGTATCCTGGTGTCCTAGGAAACGCATCCGATAAAATATGGGCCGTAATGTTTCCGTTTATACACTCGCAGGAGTTTTATGTCGTATGACTTTCAGAGAGCAGTGGTACCAACCTTCCTGTCTAGTGTCGGCGATAGTTCTTGCACTAAATTTTGACTGACTAAAATAGTTTCTTGGAATATCTTCATATATTTATATCAAACGAGGTAAGAGACATTCTGAAATAATTGAAAACTTGTCCTTATCATCTCTTTAATTTTTCGTATAGATTACGAAAAGCGCCGTCTATAGATATCGTGCACAGTTAATCGGACGAACATCCCATCTTCTTTTCCTTATCATCTTCAAAACGAACCGACAAGCGGTATAGGCTACAACACGCACGGATCCATTTTCAGTAATGATGACGGCTGCGCTGAAAGTGTTTATTCACACCTACTTCCGATATTTTTAAGACACGATAGAAATCGGAGTCAAATCGGATGCATAAAAGGGGCCTTATACATACGAACTTTGGACGTAAACGATAAATTAAACACTATTGTAATTAAATATTGTTGAGACATCACAGAACAATCTACGTGTTTCTCGAACGATCCATTGGAATCCGGCTGAATGTTGTGGCGTACGTGATTTCAACATGCGCTTGCGAGACTTTTCTAGACGCCGCCAGCCTCGCTGATTGTGTCAAGGCCGCAATTGATTACGTCGTAGTGTAGAGATAACGCTTAGTTGTGAAATGTTCTGGTCTGTGAGCGGGAGTATAAATACAAGGCGTCAGCGGGCTTAGCTCAGTTATTATCGGGCGATATTACTCTGTGCGTTCAAGTGGTTATTAGTGCGTTTCGTAATGTTGTGGTGAAGTGTTATGTGCTTTTTATAATTGCGCGAGACAATTGTGGTACAATTGTGTTACATATCAGTTGACATTTTTCTATTGCGTGTTAACAATTTTTATTTGATTTGTTATAAGAGACCGTCTTGTTAATTATAAACTGTTATTTGTGATTAATTAAAGCTGGTGATTAGTGACTTAATTGGTGTCTTGTATTTTGTTTTCCACTGTACCATACGACGATCAGTGAGACAGTCGTAACAATATGTAAGGTCTCTAACTGAATGTACAAAGTTAGGAAAGTTAAAAATGCGAAAACAAAGTCAAACTTTACGTTGTAACACCGACACGTCCCCTCTCACACACACACGCGCGCGCACGCACTTCTGAGTCTCAATACCTTGACACACGTTATACGCGCGCACGAAACGCCTGCTGTTTAAATAGTTTGATTGCAAAACTTGGTGTGGCGTCTCTCAACAACGAACGGTTTAGCTCTCCGCCAAAGAGACACGCGGGGTGGGGATTTTTCCTCGCCTGCAATCCGATGTTATCGGTACGAAATAAACTTTGCGCTTAACTCCAGCAAACGTCTACCGCCGACTACTTACTACAAAGCCGCACAAAACATTTACATACATCGGTGTAAGTTAAACAGTTAGTACAACTGTCTGGTTGTTACGCTGCCAGGATTCAGCAGTGACTTTGTACAGTCCAAGTGTCTTACTAGGTTAAGTAAGCAGACTAACTTTGTGTAGTAATACCTACGGAACAGTCGAGAATTATTTCGAGATCACTGGAGTTCGTTGGATCCGCTGGTGTTGTCTGGCAAACCCTATCTGAACAACAGTTGTTAGTTTTAAACCTTTCATAAACCACTGTAATACATGGTGAATCTCCGTAAACGCGTACAAGACCCAAATTTGTGTTTTAAATTCCACAGGAAGCAACAGGAATCTTTTTTTTTTAAATCTCTAGTCCGCGTAGGCCCATCAACTAACTGTATTCCCGAAGTGTGTCTTGGAGTCACGCTTGACTACAAACTTAACTCAAATCACACGAACCTCACACCAAGCCCGCAAACGAATCCGTTCTCTCAGAATTCTCAGCAGCAACGAACGTTGCTCCAGCGTACTACTGAGCCGCATCTACACAGCCTGTATCCGCCCGATCACGACGCACGCCCATCCCATCCTTCTAACTGACGATCCCGCCCGCCTCAAACGTTACCGAATCACCGAACGGCGAGCCCTACGACTTATCTATCGCAGACCTCCCCTTAACAAAACCCCCCCAATAGTGCTCTGTATGCCCTCAATAGACTCTTCCCAAACTTCGACTCCTTCCTATTCAAGATCAACTGGAAATACTCCTAAACTCCAAAACAACGCACTTCCCTCCAATCCATAGCCACCTCCGTCAACAGAACTACCCGCACACCCGTAGACCTTCCTTCCTCATAAACCGCCTCTTTACCATAGCCGATGGACCTCCTCCCAGAACTCCCCGCCATCAGAGACAAAGAAAGAGAAACACTTAATTCCCATCTTCAAACATACTCCACCGATCACATAACATTTTTAATTTTCCCTAAACCTAGTCTTTAGCCCTCTTCTTTGTGTCCCCCGCCCTACCTTGACGCATCACTGTCGCCTCCTTCCAGCTTTGGCGACCTGCTTTACTCGTCCCTGTCTTGGCTGCCCTCATGTTTAAACTTTATGGCACTTCTATCACCCACATCCATTATCTATTTGGCTACACAGTACATCTACACACACGCACTAATCTACCTCCGTGTGTCTCCATCTTCTTCGCTTCCTTCCGGCCTGCACTGGCGTGCGTCTCCTCACATCCTTCCATTCGGCTGAAGGAGGCTTGCCCCAGATCAGCCCGAGTCTTTTCCTCCTAGACAAGTCTCAAACAGCACAAAAAAAGAGTCTTAACGCTAATTCACTTTCTCACACCTCCGTCAGTGTTCGAAAGTCCGAAGCTGAAGTACGAAACCTTTTGAAAGGTTTTCAAAACTAGGAGGTAAACATTTTGAAAGTCTGAAAGAACGAAATGTGCAAAAATCGAATGTCCGAATGTAGAGTACCACCTGTATAGGGGTACAATGTTATAACATTCCATTCATATTAATACACAAAATATGTGTAATCATTATTTGTGCATTGGCCACACACAGTTCCCGGTTTTTATGACAAATATTGTCGAAAAGTCAAAGTTCAAAACTGCTTGCGTTGTCTATTACTTGTTAACGAACCTGAAAACCTTTCATCGTTAGATTTTATCAGAAAATGTACCGTTTGACAAGCGAGCTGCGGCCCGTTCAGATACACTCAACAATTTTTCCCGCTCAGCATTTTAGGAGTACTTTAATCGCCCTTACAGTGAACAACAGCTATTTGAACTTTTTTACGGAAACAATATGTGCACTGTAGTTTGTAATGTGTAAGTAAAATAGAAAAAGAGAACTGTCGACAGAAAACGTTTTAAGAGCTGTGAGTACAGAAAAACGAGAGAATGAGGAAGGAAGGGAGGGAGGTAGAGAGAGAGAGAGAGAGAGAGAGAGAGAGAGAGAGAGAGAGAGAGAGAGAGAGAGAGAGAGAGAGAGAGAGAGAGAGAGAGAGAGAGCAATAAAGGGGGAGGGCGAGACCAGACTACTGAAATAAACTTAGGTAGAGCCGCGGCACGGCGCGTCTAATGAAATCGTAAGGGAAGAGAACAAGCAGCTAAGTTGAGCGCGAGCGGGTTCAAGAGCTGTTGTGCGTACAAGTAATCAAGTGTAGGAGCTCAACGCCAGACCAACTGTTCCCCGCACACGTAATAAACATGTTATTACTGTAGCTGAACATGTTGTATCATGCCGGCAAGTTTCTCTTTTTTAGTATTAAATGAAAAGCGATGTTTATAGTTCATAACATCAGCTGAGCTGAACAAAACTGTTCCCTTAACGTTTCAGAATGTGATAAACAACGTACTACCTGCCAGGCGGTAACGTTTAGGCGCACGCGATATAGATCTCAGTTATTGTTAATAAACATGGACTTCATATTATGTAAGAAACAACATCTTTGCATAAGTGATGTGAAAAGTAGAATTGCACAAACAAGAAATAGGCCTACATTTTTCAAGAGTAGAAGATCTCTTGTCCGGAGACCCAAAGACGGACCACCATGGCTAACAAGGCATACTTCGCAATGCTGCCATCATTTAGGTCTGGGGAAGTGCACAGGGAAACAAAAATGAAAATATATAAAATATATAGGGCTGTCATTAGACCGCACCGGTGCTATGCTACGGGTATGAGGCATGGACAATCACACAGAAAACAGCCGACATAGTAGAAGACACCTTTGAAAGAAAAATCCTCAGACGCATTATAGGCCCAATACAAGAAAATGGCTGATGGAGACTGAGATACAACAATGAACTATATCAAATATATAAAGAGATATCAGTCTCAAAATTTATAAGAATACAAAGATTGCGTTGGGCCGTTGGGCCGGACATGTTATGAGAACGGAGGATGGCAGGAACCCCAAGAGGGCTTTGCTGGGTACATGGGAGGGAACGAGACCTAGAGGCAGACCGAGGAAGAGGTGGGAAGATGGCGTTGCAGAGGACGCGAGGGACATGGGGATAAGAAACTGGAGGAGGGTTGCAGTGGATAGAGTGGATTGGAGGCGGAGATTGGTGGAGGCCAGGGCCCGACTTGGGCTGTAGCGCCTTAGGAGGAGGAGGAGAAGATCTCTTGTGGCATCGAGAACCAGGAGAAACATTTTAAATCGGGAAGTGTACCTATTTTAATAACTGAGATTCCTAAAATTCGTACACAATACAATACCATACGTATATGAGTGTGGCGCGGTCGTGCAATCGAGCCCAGGTCATCTCGGATGTATTTATAAATACTATAAAAATTTATTTACGTCTGAATAACACAATTAGTTTAAAACAGAGATTTATAATGATCGATTTCGGTTAACCATGTAACCTAAAATATTTAAAAATCACACTTAAGGTTGAAAAAACAAGCGAGGACGCTCCAACGTAGGTAAAGAATCACCGAAGAACTGACACAATATAAACAAAATACACAATAATTCACACATTTGCAAATCTTCAGTAAATCACCAAATCTTCAGTGGTGGTGGTGGTGGTGGTAGTGGGGGTATTATTTTCCAGCAGTCTCGAGTAGTCACGCATTAGTATCAAAGGTATGTATTAAAAACTGATCTCTCCCAAAATAAACTATTAAACACCATCATCATCATCTTCTTAATGGTTATGGACTTTAGCGGCCTGTTCCTATTCCACAGTCCACCTTTTCTTAGGTCTACCAACTTTTATTCTGCCTCTAGGGTTGTAATCTAACGCCATATTCGGTATTCTACTTTCTTCCATTCTATCGATGTGTTGAATCCATTTTCTTCAGTATTCTTTAATCCTTTCATTAACTGCAAAAACATCTAAGTCACTTCTTATCTCTTCATTTCTTATATGATCTTGTCTATTACACCTTTTAAGTGATCTCAGAAATTTCATTTCTGCTGTTTGTATCTACTGCTCATCTTTTTTCTTTATGACCCAAGTTTCAGAACCAAACAGTAGTGTAGGTATTGGTATTGTTTTATAAATTTTATTTGGTTTTTTCTACATTTATTTCCCAACTTTCTCCAAATCATTCACACATTCCCTTTAAAATTCGTCACTTTAACTCTGAACACTACAAAATTCGTCACTTTAACTATAAACCCTAAATTCGTCGCTATTAAACACTTATAAATTGTTTATATTTAAATTATATTAGAGTCTATTATTTTTCATGCATATTTAAGCTGAATGAGAAACACTACACTAAGTAAGTAATTAAGTTTAATTAAGTAACAGAAAATAATAAAAATTCGAAAATAAAGAGAATATTATAATTTATTTTATTTCAAGAGCTTGGCGTGTTGTGTACGGGTACAGAGTGAAATGTGTCAAATACGGGGGGGGGGGGTGAAGCTGCGACATCGAAAATCAGGCCGAGTTCTTTTGTCTGTAGTTAGAGTAGTCTATAATCATTCCGTAAATAGGTGCTACTTTTCTTTGTTGCCTATCCCAAAGTCCAGAAACATTTCTAGAACCTCCGAGGTCCAGATTTACAAAAAACGTATTGCGGCCAGTAGTATTATATGCTTCAGAAGCCTAGACCATGACCTCAGCCCAAGAAGATGTAATCAGAAGATGGTAATGAAAGATTCTGATGGGGGATATATGGGGAGGTGTACTGGATACTGGAATGTGGCGTGTGAGGACAAACGCTGAATTGTACGATCTATACAAGGAACCGGGCATCATCGTCACAGCAATAAAAGAAGGCAGAATTAGGTGGGCCGTACAAAGGCAGAGTTCTTTGTCACGTACAAAGAATGACAGAGGAAAGAGCAGTGAAAAAAGTATTCATTAGAGGACCACGTGATAAGAGGGAGGCCAAGAAGAAGATGGATGGACGGTATAGATGAAGATATGATAAGATTGGAGGGTCAGAAGGTGGCGAAGAATAGTACAGGATAGAGAGGAGTGGAGGTACGTCATTCTGGAGGTTAGGGCTCTTCATGAGCTGTAGCGCCGTGGAGTAGTAGTAGTAGTAGTAGTAGTAGTAGTAGTAGTAGTAGTAGTAGTAGTAGTATAATCATTCCGTAATGGAAATCAAATACACGTCTGTACCAAATATTAACAACTCGTCAGTTTCTAGCTTTGCAGATCGCGTTTACTCTGACGCTTGTTGAACAAACAAGATTTGTATAGTCTTATCAAGACGTGGAGGGAAAATAAAATCAGTACGTCTATTCAGTAAATTGCGTCGGAGAGATGCGCTACGCTGGGTTCCAATAAATTATTATGATAAGTTTGTTCAAATAAAGGGGGAAGGCGATGACACCAGTCTCTGGGGACTGTGCTGCGCTTGAGAGATAAAAAAAATTGTAAATAAGAATCGATCTTCACTCTGATGATATATTTATTTTAAAACATTTGTTTCTACACTCACAAACCAGCTGGTGTGCGTACAAGTTTCAGTAATCGATACAGTCTTATACTCTGTGCAAAGAACCACAGTACATAAACATTGTGGAATTTACGGTTGTACGATGTTGTAATATTTTATTTAAAATGAAGCTGATCTTACGAATTCGCTACGGGACCTTAGGGCAGAAGCGTGTGTCCAAAAACACAACTTTTCATGAGAGCAATTTGAAAGTTTAATTGCTCTATAGTTTTCCAAAGAAACGTCGCCAAACGCTTTATATCTACTTTGAAACAGTCTAAATGTATTTACATAAATAAATTCTAAGAACATTTTTTCAATTAATTGGGCATTCGCTAGTTTTGTAAAACTTGAATTTAGGCTGATGGACATAGGTTAATTCGGTTCTATGTATAATTATTTGTTATTTTTAAGCGATAGGCGATTTCTTACGGGTAAATCCTCTATCCGGACTGCTCCCATCATAATTTTTTAAAGCTTGACTTTCCATTCTTGAAATCTGGTATCGTCCTACGAAGCTATGAGCGGCGGTTGAAAGACCCCGTTGAAAGACAGAACAACAGGGTTAGGTCTTTCAACCCTGTTAAGGACCTGTTGAACCTTGCTAGGTTTTTCAACGGGGTCTTTCAACCGCCGTTCATAGCTTCTGAGGAAGATCCCAGATTTCAAGAATCAAAAGTTAACCATTAAAAAAATTACGTTGGAAGCAGTCCGGATAGAGGATTTACCCGTAATGGGATATACAGTTTAACGCCGGATACGAACAGCATAGTTGGGAAGGGTTTATACTAGGCAGGATACCTCTCGCTGGTTTGCCATCGCAATGCGGCAGGGAACAGTCGTTCTAAATCAGATGATCCCAGCAGGAATCAAACCCACGTCGACAGCGTAGCAGCACCATTACGCCATGACCGCTGCTCATAAATCCAAAAACTCTTTTGGAATTTGGAAATTAGGCTAGTTATGGTCCAATGTAGCGACTGTTATACATATTGTTAGGACGGTCTAACTGATCGTCGTATGGTACAGTGGAAAACAAAATACAAGACACCAATGAAATCACTAATAACCAGCTTCAGTTATCACAATTAATAATTTGTAATCAATAAGATAGTCCCTTACAACAATTCAAGTAAAAATTGTCCACACGGAATAATAATGTCAACCATCAAGAATTCCGCACTAATTATAACATAACAACACTCGCTACAAACACTCGAAATCGGTCAACACCACTGAACTGGCAAGCTGGCTGCTACGGCTTTTATAGCTAGCACACGTCTGCTAGAAATTTTCCATCCTCATTTCACGCCACTTGATTCGTATCTCAAGTGTTCATGAATACACTGGAACCTACTTGTGATCGGCCTTGACTGAGGCAACATCTGCCACACTAGCGGGGGGGGGGTGGAGAAAGTTCTGGGGTGTTCGATACGATTCTTGTTACAATATAGTTTCTGTATCAGGCCTACTTCGTTTTGTATCACCATGGGTGTAATTTTGCAGTTTGACCAGACAGCCGTTCGACAAGACAGGGGGGGTTATATGAGTCGTTTGATCTACAATGAAAGCTGTGTGGCCAGCACTACGATTTAGCCGCACAATATAACCTCACGACGCTATCCCGGATATTCCATTCCTCAGACTAAGTCGACTTGGGGGCTGAGAAACGCACCTCCAATTTACGGTCTGTGTCTGTATGTACGTGTTTAGTGTCAACAACATGGACCGTTATAGCAGCTGGGGTTTGAGAAAAATAATCTCACTACTTAAAGTTGGAAAGGCGTTACTCTATTGTAAAATTATATATTGAATTATACGCAAGTAATAAAATATTGGAACAGATGATGATGTTGACAAACAAAGAACCAAGAATAAACAAAGCAAGACAAATAATTAGATCATTGAGTGGAATTCTATGGAGCACAGAAACTGAAAAAGAAGGGAAGAAAAGAATATACGATAGTATGATTAACAGCCTATCCTAAGTATGATTAGGACCCAAAAGATGGAGAATAAAGGAACAGGTAAAGAGAAAGTTAGAAGCTACAGAAATGGATGCTTTGAGGCGAGCTCCTAGAACTTCAAGGCTAGAGCGAATACGAAATGAAACGATCAAAGAAGAAATGGGCGTACAAAAGACAATCATCTGCTGCAATGAAGAAAAAAAACTAATCTGGTACGGACACATACACAGAATGGGACAAGACCGACTACCAAAGAAAATAATGATATGGATACCTAGAGAGCGCAGGAAGAAAGAACGACCCAAGAAAACAGGGATAGAGGCCATAAGAAGATCAATGAGTGATAGAGGACTAAACGATGAAAATTTCAACGACAGACAACAATGGAGGTTGGACATCGGACAACGTCGTAGGGCGTTTTTGACCCCGAATTATAAAAAAAAAATAAATAAATAAAAAATAAACTGAAACACTCGTCATACTTCCGCCAAACTGTAGCAAAGTCAAAATAATTTTACCAATGTACTCGAGACACAAATTGCGTTCTTTGCACTTAAACGTTTTTACATTTCCTTTCTGTTGTGCATTAAACTGCAATTTAGAGCACGAACCGGTTGCAAATGGAAAACCGGTTACATTTACCTTTTATTTACCGAGCGCAGAGGTGTGTTTCATAAAAAAAGAAAATAAGTACAATATTTAATAACAATAATGATAAATTATGTCACATCCTTTGTGCTGTGTAAAGGGAACAGAATACAGTTAGTACTACGCCATAAAGAAGCCATGAAGGATGACAATAAATAGAACCGGCACGTAATACAATGTCTTTTCTTCTTCTCTCTCTCTCTCTCTCTCTCTCTCTCTCTCTCTCTCTCTCTCTCTCTCTCTCTCTCTCTCTCTCTCTCCTTTTTTTCTCTTCAGTTAAGCATAAAAAGCTTTAAATATATTTACGGGGCGAGCTCTTCCTCTTTACTTTGTAAGTCTGACAAATGACCGGGGCGCATAAAATGTAAGAAGAGGAAAGCAGTGTCGTTGGGGGGGGGGGTAGTAGAGCTCGAAGCGAGCGACATTACGCAAAACTCCAGGTGTCGGTTGAGTAAAACTTTGTACTACTACTGCTACAAGGATTTATATAACAGTATTATCCGGGATTCGAATAAATCAATGTATGAAATCAAACTGCGCTTAAAGTCGGCAACACACAAAAGTTTGTGTTATACTGCGGAGCCGTGTGTCTCTCGGTTCGGAACACATTTGTATAAACTTGGCGAGATTTATACGCCCCATCGTTTCGTTTACGATACCGAGTTAATTTAAAAGCGCTGCAAGATTCAATTGTGTTTCAAACTTGTTAGTAAATCGCGCACGCGCGCTTGCGATCCTATTTGTAATACTGCACAGATACAACTAATTTAGTCAGAACTAGTCTTCTTCGCTGAAGCTAATCAACCGTATCTTCTACACATTACAAAGAAATTGTAATTAGGTTAAATAAAGATATTGCACTATATACGTACATTATAATTATTATGCAAGAATATAATAAATTATTATTGAGTAGGCCTATGGCAGACGTGGACTGGCAGTACACAAAACCAAGACAGAGAACACAAGACGGTTGCCAGAGGAGGAATGGAGGGATCGGAACTGGAAACACAAGCAGCGAAGCTTGTAAGTGTACACATAAATCGATGGAAAACCCCGTTAATAACAGGCGGTATAAGAAAGTAATACTGAAAGCTTTAGAAAGAAAGGAAAATTATTGGTAACTAAACTCGATTCTTTGTTAGAGACATCTGAAGCAACAGAAAACATCTAATATACAATAAGATACTGAAAGTTATAGACATTTAGGTAGGTAGATAGATAGATAGATAGATATACAGACAGATAGACAGGCATGGAGGTAAACATGTAAACAGGCAGATTGATCAGATAGATAGATACACAGATAGACAGACAGACAGACAGACAGACAGACAGACGGGTAGACAGTCGGGTAGACAGGCAGATTTATCAGATAAATAGATATACAGATAGATAGATACATAGATAGATAAAGAGTCAGACAGACAGATAGAGAGATAGCTAGCTAGCCAGCTAAATATATAGATAGATAGACAAAGACAGATTTACAGAATAATAGACAGACAGGCAGATAGATAGGTAGACAGGTAGATAGATAAACAGACAGATAGGGAGGAAGGCGGGCAGAAAGATTGGTGAGATAGATAGTTAGATAGACAAACTTACAGATATATATAAATATATAGACAGGCAGGCAGCCAGATAGATAGATAGATGGATGAATGGATGGATGGATAGATAGATAGATAGATAGATAGATAGACAGACAGACAGACAGACAAACAGACAGACAGACAGACAGACAGACAGGCAGACAGACAGACAGACAGACAGACAGACAGACAGACAGACAGACAGACAGATTAGTAGATATATATATAGATAGGAATAGAGGTAGAATGATACAGAGATAGATAGATAAATAGAAGATAGATAGGCATGGTAGATAGATATAGTAGATATAGATAGGTACATATACATATAGTAGATAGATAGGTAGGGTAGATAGATAGGTATGAAGGAAGGTAGGTAGATATGGAGGGAAGTATGTAAGTCGGTAGGTAGATGTATGTAGACAGAAAAATATTTAGAAAAATTGATAAGTAGATAAATACAAAAGTGAACAGACAGGTAGGGTAAACAGGTATGTAGACGAACAGTTTGCAAGGCAGATAGGCAATCAAGTAGATAAGTAAACGGACATAGTGGTAGGGAAGGGAGGAGAGATAGCGGGAAATTATTATTAATTCAGATGACTAATCGTATGATAAATAATGTACGAAGCCGGCGCGGGTAATAAAGCCCTGACCAGTGTACCGTGTCGCGATTGCTCAGTGTAACGTTTGCTGCATAAACTGCTTTAGTTATTTAACCTGAACGAGAAACGGTGACAACGGTGTTGTCCTCGCCGATGTGCCGATCGTTACTATCCTCTAACCTGACCGTTTTGCTTTTCCCATCAGAATTGCTATTTCGTCGTCGTCGTCTTCTTCTTCTTCTTCTTCTTCTTCTTCTTCTTCTTCTTCTTCTTCTTCTTCTCCTTCTTCTTCAAGGATTAAACCAAGGATGATTTGACGTCCCACACCTCTCCGTCCCCTCCGCTTATAGTTCCATAGTTGTTTAGGAATGCGGCAGTCATCCATTCGGCAAAGATGTTCCTACCATTTCAGCCGATACTGTCGAGTATACTCATAAGATTTAGTTCCTGCCGTATATCTGTGTTTCTTCTATGATCATGGAGGGTATACGCTGCCACGTGCCTGAGAAATCTCATTTCAGCCGCTTGGATGCGGGAATTGCTTTTTATTTTATTGTTATTAAATCGGGGTCAAAACGTCTTAACACGCTGTCCGATGCCTAATCTCCATTGCTGTCCTGACGTTACAGTTTTCGTCGTTTAGTTGATCTTATGACCTCTATCCCCATGTTGTCTTGGGTCTTCGTTTCTATCTGTATTCTCTAGGTATCCATCTCATTGTTTTCTTTGGTAGTTCGGCTTGCCCCATTCTTTGTACGTTTCCGTATCAGATTTCTAGTTTTTCTTCAATGCAGTCGATGATTGTCTCTTGTACGCCCATTTCTTCTTTGATCGCTTCATTTCGTATTCGCTCTAGCCTTGAAGTTCTAGCAGCTCGTCTCAAAAAAGCATCCATTTCCGTAGCTTCTAACTTTCTTTTAGAAGTTACAGAAATGGATGCTTTGAGAATGCATTTTTTTATATTAATTTAAGTAATTAAAACAATCGTCTTATACTTTGTAGCTATCCGAGTTGTTGGCATACTCTTTGCGAACTTCATTTTTCCTCGGGACTTTCTTCTACGTGTTCTTTTATTCTCCACGTTTCGGATACGTACATCAATGTGCTTTTAATCATATTATCATATATGATTCTACGCTATGTTTTTCAATCGCATATTAGCTTCACTGAAATACCCGTCCAGACGACGAACAACATACTCGAAACGTATAACATCACATGTATATCACTATGTCAACGAATTAAGTTTCACTATTTGTAGAGGACGGCGCGGCGGTTGGACAACCTGAAATAACTACGTTTGGTTTGCAAAGATGATTTATATTGTTACGACGGACATACAGATCGCCCTGTTGTACAGTGGAAACAGAATAACTGACTTCTAACAAGTCACGAATAGTAAAAAAAAAAAAAAAAAAAAAAACAAAAAAAACAAGGCACTCTTATACAATAATGCAAGTTAATTTTGTCCAACATACACAATAAGTATCAGCTTGTTTACAGTCTTCTTCTTCTTCTTCTTCTTCTTCTTCTTCTTCTTCTTCTTCTTCTTCTTCTTCTTCTTCTTCTTCTTCTTCTTCTTCTTCTTCTTCACGTCAAGGCATTGGCTTACAGTCTGTTCCGCCTTCGCTCTTCCTTGGTCTACGTATATCTCGTCTTCCTTGAGGTCTGTATCTTACTACTTTTGTTTAGGTAGTCTCATATTTTCCATTCTCTCGATACGCTGCCTCAATTTTATTTGTCCTTCCCTTATTCTGCTGGCCATAGAATATACATTTAACTCGGTTCTTCATTTAATATCTTCATATCTTCATCTTCCTTTGGTTTTCTTCAAGAACTTCATTTCACTTGTTTGTTTGTATTCTTCGTTCGTCATTTCTCGCCAACGTCCAAGTTTCACTTTCATGAGTTAAATCAGGCGTTGCCATTACTTTATAGAATTTTATTTTGGTGTCTTTCCTTGTCTTATTTTCACGTGTTCTGTGTATAGTACCACATATCCTTTGAAATCTATACAGTTACATACCATTTATCATTTACCTGATTATAGTTCTGCACTAATTAGCATAATGATCACTTTCTACTAAACCGACAGTTATTACCGCAGACAGAGACGGAGGTGCAGTAGTCAGCAAAACAAGGTGTAGACACTTACTTGAAAAGACCCCCAAGTTATAGCCAACTCACAGACCGTAGACTATAGTATAGTAGATTGTAATGTTTGTCACGTATCACAGTGTCCTGCATTAACTCTGTCTCTTGTTTCTTCTGTTACAGAGCAGTGACAGTTGGCAGGGACATGATAGCGATCAGGTCAGTACCTACTACCACTACTACTGCTACTACTACTATTACTACTACTACTACATACACGCTTCTTCTTGTGTGTGCCGTAGGCCTATGTAAACTCAAACACACATACACACACACATACTGTTTCCGATCTTACCTTAATCCTGACGTAAACAAACAGGCGTGGTACATCTGAAACACTATTTGCTACTTGAATGTGTCACTCTTACAGATGGAGTACAGGCAGGTCACATGTAATATTGATACCGTGTAAACACACGTTAATAATAAATTGTCCTGACCAAAGTAAAATTTGTGTGACAGTGTCAGACGGACAGTGAAACATTTTATAACACCAGTTAATGGCCTTTTTTTATTAACCTTCTAAATATCGCAACAAACAAAACAGTAAAGTTTATTTCAAACGAAAACAGAAACTGTGATAATTACAAGTGTACTGAATACTGTCAGTTGCTGTCAGAGAGTAATTCAATGCCTTCCATATCTTCGTCTGAACTTGTGTCATCACTTGAGTCACCGTTATTATTGATGATAAGATTGTCCATTGTCCACAATGACGTCGGTAATGTGCGCCAGATGCCATAGACATCAATCTTCCTTGATTGTATGCTGCATACAATGACTCCACTTGTCCGTCGTTGTTTCATTTACCGCCTTCTCAATAAATTGTTTTATGTCAAGCAGCTAATGTTGTGTTGTGATGGGCAACATATCCTTTTAACTGACTCCATATTAATTCAATACGATTCAGAATACAGTGATAAGGAGGAAGTCTTAAAACGACGTGCCCCGATTTAGGTGGCAAGGTAACTCTCACATGACTATATAGACATTCTGCACATGCGCAGAATTTTAGATTTTAGATTTGCCACGTTGGTTTGTTTACATCAGGATTGAACTAAGAACGGAAAGAATATAGTATACTATTGTCGCTTGCTTAGTTTTGACTGTAGACTCGATTTTGTGTAATAGCGCACAAGAGGGTAAAGTGGTCACATTGCTGGCTGCTTTACCCGAAGAACTATGACATTTACACTACATTTTAAATTAACAAACACAATATTGTGACAGGCGCAATATAGTGACTTTAACTTTTAATGTAGTGTGTGGTGTGGCCTTCAAAGTATCAGTGGGGAGGGGGTGAGAATTGCCTTTACGTTCCTTACGTGAATGAAGAAGAACTGCAACCACATCTCAGAGAAGTGAAAGCTGGGTGGTAACAACCTTGGGTGGCTTATACGGGTCTGGAGACCGAACGGTCACCGGGATAAATGCACATGGACCGCGAGTCAGTTGCGACCCAATCGTACACAACCCGGTCAGTTGCAACCAAGCTAGAAATTTGAACCCGGCCAATTGCCATCAATTCGATTTTCATGTTATAATAATAATCACCGTTATAACTCTATTCATTCCTAGCCTAACTTGACCTAACCTAACCTAACAAAAATATTGGAAGAATGAGGTTACTGGCACAAATTAAAAGTTGCAGAATTGAAATCTCATCGAAATTCAGAATAGCAAAGTTTCTACATGACAGATTCAGCCAGCAAGTGAAAGTCAGGGGCGCAATTGACCGCGTAAGAACAGGTAAAGATGTTGTTTTGTTGCAACTGACCGAGACCGCTTTCTTTCTCTGTAAATACCTGTGGTGTATCATCGTCTTATCCTTGCGTATGAAACTACCCCCTACAGAGGGAAAAGCCACTGGCAAAAATGAAGAAGGCAACAGGAAGCTGTTCAATTGTAAAGCCCAGGGTGAAGTGAGCCTCTTCATCCGAGACGAAAGCAGCCCAACAATAAGAGAGACCCTACTGGTGAAAATCATGTAACCGTATAGTTCTAACTACACTGACACGGCAACCTCGCATGCTAAGCATCTCTTGGTGAAGCCTCACCTTATCTAGTGAAAAATCCAGCCCAGGAATCAATGTAACAAAAACCGGACGTCCGCTGGAACGCGATTCTTAAAATTATTATTAATCGATGGCGAAATATACTCATTACAAATTATAAAAGTTTCGGACATTATCCATCGTAAGTTAAAATTATTAAAATTAAGAAACACTACGTTTCGACCTCTATGGAATCTGAGGTCGACTTCAGGCGAACAAAAAATTAATACATTGATAAATCTATGTATCAATCTTAGTTGTTTACGTAGCGACTACAGGAGGAATCCTTCTTTGCTGGATTGGTGAGTACTGTTTTATTATTATTATTATTATTTTTTTTTTTAGCACTTCATTTGTTTAACCAAGATTTGGAGTTTGACGATATCTATTTGTTAGTGATAGATTCATACGTATTTGTATTCATTTTTTGTTCGCCTGAAGACGACCCCCGATTCTATAGAGGTCGATACGTCGTGTTTCTTACTTTTAACTTACGATGGCTAATGTCCGGAACCCTATAATTTGTAGTCCGCTGAAATATCTTCAAAAGCGGACGTCCGAGGACACGTTGGGCGAACAAAGTGTAGATGCTTCAAGCATGAAGAATGATGATAAAATTGAAGCCAAAAAAAATTTCTAAAAAACGAATCTCTTAATATTTATTTTCTTTGTTCTTAGTTGTTTGTAGATTTATCAACGAAATCCTTAATTTTGTTTCACTGAAAGTTTTCCACTATGATTTTCCTTCACAGATTCCGTAACGTTTCATATAGTAAATGAGTTTTGAGTTTCCACAAATACGCAGCACCACTTTGACCTCATCATTTGTTGTTTGTCAAATGTATTACGTCTGTGTTAATGTCAAATTAAGTTGCAATTCACAAACATCAAAGCGGAAAACTGCTGTACTGAGAGTTTGTGTTACTCACAGTTTGTAACAATATTACGTAACAGAATCAACCTGGCTATTATAACAAACCTTTACTATGTTCATGATTGTGCGAGTTATTCTGTATAGAAATGTACAGTACTGCCTGACTACTAACTACACGTGGGGGGGGGGGGAGTGTACAACCGTTACTCTGCTAACGTTGTCCAATTCTCTCTTCCTCTCTTTCATACTCTCTACACCGCTTTACTCACAATTCTCAGACGCACAACTGAATACACACCGCGGGCGGAGGGATTGACGAAATGATTAAAGAAATGATTCGAGAATGACCCGGGACGAAGTCAGTTTCAAGAAATGATTTGACGCGTCTAGAAAAAGTACAGGTGTGATTTGACGTACAGGCGTGCAACATTAAATCCCAACTTTTTTTCTATTTGTATCTACCATCTTGAGGACCACATGCCAATTTCAATTCTTTATGCCTTGTTCTTTTCTTTTTCACCAATATTCTTTTCATATGTCTCTTCTTCCTGTCTTCAGTCCACAGTAAACATGCACTCAAAACAAATATATTATTAATATATACCAATTAAAACATTTTCAATGTATTTGACTTTACTTACATAAAAAAAAACATTGCTCGGAATTTAATAATTAATAGCACTACATTATTGTTTCGCGGATACTTTTATGACACATTTTTTACGTTGACTCTAAGTGAAGTGAATGGAGAGAAATTACTAGAAAAGCCATGTATATAATTTTATTCCAAGTACAAAAGCTTTCATACTCTCTACTCTGCCTTACTCACAATTCTCAGACACACAGTTAAACACACACTGCGAGGGGGGGAGGGAATGGCGAAAACGTGGTCGGTTTAGAGAAATGATTTGACAGGTCTAGATTTAATAGGTGTGATTTAACGTACAGGCACGCAACATTAAATTCCACCTGTATTATTTAAAAAATATATTGTCAATACATATCAATTTAAAAAATTTCAATGTATTTGACTTTACTTACACACAAAAAAAAAAAACAGCTCGGAATTTAATAAGCCAACAACATTGTCCTGCGCAGTAGCTGTTGCGAAGGATATTTTTAAGACACATTTTTTAACATTGACTCTAAGTGAATGGAGAGAGATTATTAGAAAAGCCACGTATATAATTTTGTATTCCAAGTACAAAGGCTTCCGAGAATCATCGACCTGCAACAGAACCATCGAGTTTGAGTTTTGTTAACCTTAAAAACCAATGAATCCTCAGTAGGCTTCACTTATAATATATTTTATTTACATCAATAATTGATGTAAATACATTCAGTTTTCCTTGTAATGAAATAGTAGACGAGATGTAAAGCGAACATGAAGTAGGACCTTATTAATTAGTCTTCAACAAAGTCCTTCTGCAACTACTGTGAGGTAAGCACGTTTCATAGTAGGCTTACATGACTTTAAGTACCACAATAGAGGTAGTCCACCAGGAAATTTTCCAGGTGTATTTGACTGTTGTACTTCTTCTTCTTCTTCTTCTTCTTCTTCTTCTTCTTCTTCTTCTTCTTCTTCTTCTTCTTCTTCTTCTTCTTCTTCTTCTTCTTCTTCTTCAAAGATTAGGTTATATAAACCTGTTCCAGCACCCATCTCATTTTCGGACGACCCACGTCTCTTCTACCAATTGCTTTATAGTTCACTGTCGCTTTCAGCAGTCGATCCTCTGTCATCCTTCGCAGGTGCTCCAACCATTGTCTACTGTAAATTAAAATAATTTCATTTATGTCCTTTACTTCGAGTTCTGCTCTGACATCTTCATTCCTTATTGTATCTTGCAATGTATAATTCACAAAGTATTTCGAAGGAACTGCATTTCAGCACTATGAATCTTGTCGCTTTCCTTTTTCGTCATGATCCACGCCTCACTCGCATAAATCTATGTGGGTACTGCAATTGCGTTATAAAATTTAATCCTTGTGCTGTGTCTTGTTTTATTTCTAAGATTTCTATGAATCGTACCACAAATATTCCCAAATTTATTTATTTTCTCTTTCATGTCATGTTAGCTTAAGCTCCTCCGAGATATTTAAAACGACTCACTTGTTCTAAAGTGCTGTTGTTTAAAACTACCTTAATCCTTACTGGATATTTACTTTAAAAGACCATGGATCTGTTCGTTCTTACTGAAATTGTGAGTGAACACTCTCTTGCCACTTCTTGTAATTGAAACATAGCTCTGTGTAAATCATCCTCATTTTTTTGAATAAGAACTGTGTTATCCCCATAGAGCAGTAAACCCAAACAAATTGATCTGTTAAGCTGCACTCCCGAAGTCACTCTGGATTTCCATGCAGTCAACATGTCTTCATTGTGTATGCTAAACAAAACAATATCATTTTACTAACGGACCAATCCGATTGGCGTGTATGGACAGTATTACTGTTCTATAAACACATCAAAACTCTGCGCGTGTAAACTATTTCGTATTTTTACTATTGTACATTGGTTTAAATAATTGACAGTACGAAATACGACAGAATAGTAAAACGCTTAAAGGCACAATTTAGTCGTAGTTATTTAGTCGCAGTTATTTAGTCGTAGTAATTTAGTCGTAGTTATTTAGTCGTAGTTATTTAGTCGTAGTTATTTAGTCGTAGTTATTTAGTCGTAGTAATTTTTGTGATACGTTACGAATATTGAGAGTGCAAGTCACGCGACGTCAAAGCTGTCCAAAACATTTATTTCACCACACAGACGAACTAGATTTCTTCAATGTTCGTCGTTTAACAGTAAAAAAAAAAAATAAGTAATTTTGTCCGTTTGACAACGTGACATCTACTGTATCTGTTGGCAGGTGTTTACAAACAATAATACTACTACGTCATTACAGAACGATCTACACGTTCTCGGCTATCCCAGCAGAGTCCAGCTGTAATGTTTGCGTGCGTATAGGTATCGCTACTTCGAGAAGAAAGACAATCACGTGACGGTTAACATGAGTCTACAATCGAGGCTGTTCCAGACTTCACCGTTCACGCACTGTGTTCAAGGCCGCAACAATCAATTACGCTCTAGTGTTTTCGAGCAGTGTTGACGCGTATCATGGATTATTCTGCAACACTTGTGCTATCTATTTAAACAAGGACAGCTGCCGCTGAGAAGTCGGTTCAAGTGTCGATTTATTCAAGTGAGGTTCGAAGTATTGTGGCGAAGTGTTGTTTTATAATTGTGCGAGACTTTATTAGTTGACATAAGTATTATTGCGTGTGGACAAATTTTACTCGGATTATTGTACAAGTTGATTATAAACTGTATTTGTGATTAATTAAAGCTGGCGATTAGTGGTTTCACTGGTGTCTTGTATTTTGTTTTCCACTGTACCATTCAACGATCATTGAGACCGTCGTAACAATGCATTTCATGTTAATTTGAGGCTTTACAACAATTTTAACAATTATTACAATTTACTTAATCTATTCTAAATTAAATACGTATAATGAAATTTAATTATATCTAGCCTAGGAGTACTTTTATTTTTTTGGGGTATAATAATTTAATATGCTGAAAATTTATTGTTATTATTATTATTATCGTTGATAATTTATTTTAATTACCTCCGTACTTTCGGATTTCTTGTAAAAAATCTTCAATTTATTGTTATTATTATTATTATTATTATTATCGTTGATAATTTATTTTAATTACCTCCGTACTTTCGGATTTCTTATAAAAAATCTTCAATTTAATATTATTATTATTATTATTATTATTATTATCGTTGATAATTTATTTTAATTACCTCCGTACTTTCGGAGTTCTTGTAAAAAATCTTCAATTTATTGTTATTATTATTATTATTATCATTGATGATTTATTTTAATTACCTCCGTACTTTCGGATTTCTTATAAAAAATCTTCAATTTATTGTTATTATGATTATCGTTGATAATTTATTTTAATTACCTTCGTACTTTTGGATTTCTTGTAAAAAAACTTCAATAGTATTGTTTCTGCTAATATTGTAAGGGTGAACCCAACAAAATTTAATGACTTTTACGAATTTAACAATAACCACTGTTTTTTGTTAGCTTTACAGTTTTCCAAAACGTAAAAAAATTAGCGCTTCCTTTCTATAGTCTACTGTAAAAACACTGGAAAATGGATGCACTGTGGAATTTCGTTTAGAGGAACAGTGCTATGTTTTTTCATAAAGAAACATTAAATTGACAAACGGCTGACAAAGAATTCACAAAGGGCAACAGTAAATACACCTAACAACACAATAGGTAAAAATGCCAACAAATAACAATAATAATAATAAAAATAAATTTATCTCGTTTTTTGTGCTTTTGACAGGTATTAATAAAACAGAGGTACTTGGAAGAGGGAAACGAAGACACTAAGAATGATAATAAATGGAGTTATTATTTTGTTGTCATTTCCGTTTTGTGTAAAAAGCCTTATGTAGGCAACTGTACTGTACGTGTACGTACACCAGCTTTGGTGACGAGACGCCTGAAGAGCGGGGGTCTACTGAATGATACTGCGTGCTTGTCTTGGTGCAGTATTACTGGTTCTGAAAACATTGTTCACACGTATTTAGTTGTAAAGTTGTGTGCGTATTAGATTCAACGTTCGTACATTGTATGTCAGTGTAATTTACTGAATATTTTGTTAAAGTGTTTCTTTTTATTCACTACAAGAAATACCTTGTGAGAGACAGTCAAATAATACCGAAACTGTGTTAAACGTATTTTAAATGTGTAGTATTACAGTGATGGGGGCAGTGGAATGGCACACGTCACCACATTCCTTGTTCGGTTGCAAAGGTGAACTGCTGATAGTAGTTGTTACTATGTTATCTTATAAGCGATTAGGTTTGTCGTGTTAACTTCAAAGATTAGGCTTTGCGACCTGTTCCGATTACTCCACAACCCACCTCTTCCTACGAACTGCCGACATTGCGTCTACTGGAAAACAACCGGTTGCGGCAATCGGTAGTCTGCTTAATCCATGTTTAATGCAAGATATCATACCGTCGTTACGATATACACAAACTCGCTCTACTGAGGAGAAAATGCTGAGCTCCTCTAAAAAAAAAAAAATCATTAGTAATTTGATCTCGTTCAGTACAAGCAACAGAGGAACTTCATTTCTGCTGACTTTCTACTACCGGTTTTATGACTCTGCCCAATCACCCATATCTTGCACCCACACAATAACGCTGCTTCGCACATTCTCCATAACAAAGCTACGACTAACGTAATACAGATGCTGTTACGACGGTCACAACGATCGTCGTGTCGTTCAGTGGAAACAGAATAACTAACACTTATGAAGTCACTAGTTGGCAAATTTGATTCGACACAAACAACGATCTAATATCTACAAAGACACTCTCATACAATAATTCAAGTTACATTTGTTTACACGCAAACATAAATGTCGCCTTACTACAGTTCCGCATTAATTAACACAATAATCACTTTCCACTATAGTTAACTGCATGGAAGTAGTACCGTCAAGGTCACACCGCTTACTTACAGCGTTGCCACTGAGCAACAGTTTCCCTTTCTTCCGAAAAATGCTACACTAGTAAGTAGGCCTACTTAATGTAAAGAATATAACAAAGTGATTTTTAAATTAAATATTTATCTTGTTCTTGTCAAGGAGGCTGCCTTTAAAATCACAATTAAAATTTTTTTTGTACTTTAAACTGTTGAAAATTCTAAAATCAATGACAATAGAAGACTGAAAAAACAACGACACATTTTGAAGATAGATGCCTACAGCAGACATTTTATGATAAAATTTAATATTATGTAAAGTAAAAAACAAGTTAAAACCTTACGAGAATCACACAGTTGTTCTGATTTTGTAAGATAGTGTAATGTAAGATATTTTCGCTGGTTTAACTTGCGTTTTACTGTATTTTTTTTACGTAACATTTTACAGTGAGAAAGTTTCTAATACATACATTAGAATACATTGTTACATTGTTAATAATAATTACATCACAATTAATACATTGTTAATAATTAATTAACAATTAATTTCCATAACTTATACATAACATTCAATGCGAAGCGTCAGCTATAGTTTGTTTGAACGAAGTTTCGTACGCATCCTGTGTCATAATCTTGCCCCGTTTAATTATTGAAGAAACACCGCACTATTCCTGACTCCGAAAAATATTCTATTTTTAATTCCTGCGCTGCTGTCATTAAAATTAATTAAAAAATTCAGCACTAGAGTATAAGACGTTACATGCACAAGTAGCATAAAAATAATGGTATGTATTTCCGTGCGGCACTGTGAGCATATTGTGCGTAGTTACAGACGCTGGAACAGTCACGTGCGCAGCTAGAGACTGCACGTGCAAGGACAGTCGGGAAACGTGTAGAATGACGCTCTCAAATTGAAGACAGCGTAATTGTCGTGTGAATACTTTTTAAAGAGGTGACCCTACAGCCTTACCCTACAGACTTACCCGCTTTCCGCATTAAAGAGGTGACCCTACAGCCTCACCCGCTTTCCGTGTTAAAGAGGTGACCCTATAGCCTTACCCGCTTTCCGCATTAAAGACGTGACCCTACAGCCTCACCCGATTTCCGCATTAAAGAGGTGACCCTACAGCCTTACCCGCTTTCCGCATTAAAAAGAGGTGACCCTACAGCCTTACCCGCTTTCCGCATTAAAGAGGTGACCCTACAGCCTTACTCGTTTTTCGCATTAAATAGGTGACCCTACAGCCTCACCCGCTTTCCGCATTAAAGAGTTGACCCTACAGCCTTACCCGCTTTCCGCATTAAAGAGGTGACCCTACAGCCTTACCCGCTTTCCGCATTAAAAAGAGGTGACCCTACAGCCTTACCCGCTTTCCGCATTAAAGAGGTGACCCTACAGCCTCACCCGCTTTCCGCATTAAAGAGTTGACCCTACAGCCTTACCCACTTTCCGCATTAAAGACGTGACCCTACAGCCTCACCCGCTTTCCGCATTAAAGAGGTGACCCTACAGCCTTACCCGCTTTCCGCATTAAAGAGGTGACCCTACAGCCTTACCCGCTTTCCGCATTAAAGAGGTCACCCTACAGCCTTACCCGATTTCCGCATTAAAGAGGTGACCCTACAGACTTACCCGCTTTCCGCATTAAAGAGGTGACCCTACAGCCTTACCCGCTTTCCGCATTAAAGAGGTGACCCTACACCCTTACCTGCTTTCCGCATTTCATTCACATCCTATCTCTGCTCATCCACTGGCTACACTCCATTCTCTGGTAGTAGTCATTAACCTGCTTGCACGTTGTATTCTTCCTCTGTTCCTTGCGACGTACACTATTACTTTTGAAGCCAATGTTCATCCCCCCCCCCCCAGCCGTTCGCGTAATGTGTCCAACTGACGCGCTTCTATGCTTTGTCTTCCCATATAAGACTTTACATGACCTTTGCCGTCACTCCATCTCAGTTTACTATGTTTTAGCATTATCTCTAAAGGCCAATTGTCAACATATTGCACCGTACATCAGTAGGGGGGGGGCACTAAACTTACTTTATTAACTTTATTAAAGGGCCAGTCCAGAATGTTAGTTACACTTAGCCATATTACGTATTTTTCTAAAAGAGATATTTCTACGAAAGTTATTGGCAACTCTGGTAAACTTCGGTTCCGTAATCAAGGTGGTAGATAGGTAAAACTTTCACCAATCCTCATGGACTGGGCGCTTCCGGTGATGAAATAAAATAGCCTAGACGAACCGAAACTAGCAACAGCTGACCGCGCCGTAGAGAAGGGAACCGGTCTACGGCATTTGCACCGCGAAACTAGCAACAGCTAAACCGCGCCGTAGAGAAGGCAACCGGTCTACGGCATTTGCACCGCGAAACTAGCAACAGCTAGCCGCGCTGTAGAGAAGGCAACCGGTCTACGGCATTTGCACCGCGAAACTAGCAACAGCTAGCCGCGCTGTAGAGAAGGCAACCGGTCTACGGCATTTGCACCGCGAAACTAGCAACAGCTGACCGCGCCGTAGAGAAGGCAACCGGTCTACGGCATTTGCACCGCGAAACTAGCAACAGCTAAACCGCGCCGTAGAGAAGGCAACCGGTCTACGGCATTTGCACCGCGAAACTAGCAACAGCTAGCCGCGCTGTAGAGAAGGCAACCGGTCTACGGCATTTGCACCGCGAAACTAGCAACAGCTGACCGCGCCGTAGAGAAGGCAACCGGTCTACGGCATTTGCACCGCGAAACTAGCAACAGCTAAACCGCGCCGTAGAGAAGGCAACCGGTCTACGGCATTTGCACCGCGAAACTAGCAACAGCTAGCCGCGCTGTAGAGAAGGCAACCGGTCTACGGCATTTGCACCGCGAAACTAGCAACAGCTGACCGCGCCGTAGAGAAGGCAACCGGTCTACGGCATTTTCACCGCGAAACTAGCAACAGCTAAACCGCGCCGTAGAGAAGGCAACCGGTCTACGGCATTTGCACCGCGAAACTAGCAACAGCTAGCCGCGCTGTAGAGAAGGCAACCGGTCTACGGCATTTGCACCGCGAAACTAGCAACAGCTGACCGCGCCGTAGAGAAGGCAACCGGTCTACGGCATTTGCACCGCGAAACTAGCAACAGCTAAACCGCGCCGTAGAGAAGGCAACCGATCTACGGCATTTGCACCGCGAAACTAGCAACAGCTAGCCGCGCTGTAGAGAAGGCAACCGGTCTACGGCATTTGCACCGCGAAACGAAAGAGTAAAGTTGGGTGGCCACTGTGGAGTAAAAGTTTATTCAAGATTTGTACAACAGTATTAGACTGAATACGTATAAATCACTGCACGAAATCAAACTGCGTGTAACATTTTCAACGTACAAAAGTTTGTTGGGACGACTCCCAACTCCGTCTGCTAATACGTGTCGTTCAAACCGCGTTTGTACAGTATAAACGCGCTATCTTTTAAGCGATCTTTGGTTAACGTTTAAAAGCAGTAAAAGATGCGATTACTTCAAACTTGTTTGTTGTTGTGTCTCTAAATTAAGTTTGTGCGGGCGTCCATAAACGACCGGGACCGGTGTTCCCAGCTTGCTGAGAAAACAAAACTTCACAAATCGCAGACGGAACATAATCTAGAGGTAATCGCTTTTACGAAAACAAATCGGGCTTCAGAAAAATCGTGAGATTCAGAAATTCACAAACGCCTGTGTTTTAAGGTACACTTGTCAAACAATCAACAGATTTACAGCACTACGTTGAGAAAGTGAAGTGACTTTTGCAAAACATCATAAATTTAAAACAAACGAGCATTCATAAACGTAAATTTAATAAAACATACTAATTTACGCGGACTGAAAGATAAAGAAAGCGACTGGCAATAATGCTCTCGATTAACAGCGCGGTCGCGTATGTTCTGCATTCGATATACAATTAAAATGACGATAGCATTCATACATATTTTTCATCATCATCATATTCTTCTTCTTCGTCTTCCTTTATGTAGGCTAAACAGACTGTTTTCTTCACGCATAAAGGGCATTCGCAAGAGTTTCCCCGTATATCTTTTCTGAGATCGGCTAGGATTTTCTTTTTATTTTATTTTCTTTTATTCTCTTTTATTTTTCCCTCTATTACTTTCTTAGGATTCCAGCCACGGCCCTCCTTACTTATCACTTACTATTTCTATTAGTCTATCGTCACTTGCCCTGTCAACATGGTCATTCCTTTTCTTTTTCGCAAGATGACAAATTTGACTACACTCTCTAATTGACACCGTTGCCTTTCGCGACTATTTCGTGTTCCATTACGTCTTGTTTTTCCAGCAGTTGTCGTGAGTGTACTGTCCTCTATTGTCTTTAACAGTCGTTATGTTCTACTAATGTCAGCTCCTACTAGTCACTCATCGTACCGTCGTTGAAATGGAGGAGGAGGCATTGACAAGAATAATAGGCAACAAACGAAAAGACGCAACGAAAATAACTATTACAGAATCGTCCAAGTAACAGACACGGCGTATCGGATAAAGAAAAGGCGGAAACTGTGGAATAACCACGCTGAGACAGGACAGACGATGATAAGGCTCGAGGTAATCGTCCGAAGGGTAAAAGAAGAATTGAACACCCACGAGTGAGACAAAGGGATAGAGTATGGTGTTGTAAAGCTGGTTATAAACAGGAGAACCTTCTAAATGAATAGAAAAGGGGAAGAAGACAAATCGCAACCTGAGTTCTCCTGGTTAACATTCAGAATTACTTAGACATGCCACTCTTAAAGGGGGAGGAGGGAGGTGGAAACAAGTTACACGAGAATGTACAGGAACTGTGTTGGCACTGTAACAGTTACACAGTCAGTTCACAGTGCTTCTGTGACAATGCACCGTAACAAAATACCTGCCAAAATAATACACCACTATGTACTTAACTGTGTAAATTATGCTTCACGTAACTGAATCGTACGAGAGGTTAATAATACACTGCGCTTAAAGAGGGGCGTGTTCAGTGGGAGGCTGACTTCGCGATACTACATAATGCATCTCTCTCTCTCTCTCTCTCTCTCTCTCTCTCTCTCTCTCTCTCTCTCTCTCTCTCTCTCTAACTTCTCTACCACGTATTGTCAACTTTAATATTCATACACATACACAGACGCGCACAAACGTATGCACAATTACCTACATTTGCAGATTACCTCTTTGAGGTTTCGAAATGCAAAATATTAGAAAACACTTATCAGACCAGTGCTGACATACGCTTCAGAAACCTAGGCAATGACAGAAAATAGCGAGAGACTTCTAGTTCTGTGTAAGATGGATACTAAGAAATATTTAGAGGAGTATAAGAAAATAGAATGTGGCGCAGGCGCTATAATTATGAACTATACCATCTTTACAAAGAGCCGGACACTGCCAGGATAATCAAAATATACAGGCTAAGATGGGTTGGACACTTAGAGAGAATGGAGGAAAAACAGCCTACGAAACATACTTTCTACCAATGGGGAAGACTCCTAAGTAGGTTCAAAGACCAGATGGAGGAGGACCTCAGAAAACTGAACATAAGAAACTGTAAAGCCAGGGCACGCAATAGGGAAGAATGGAATCTCCACTCTTGGAGCAGGCCAAGACCCGCCAAGGGTTGTAGAGCCACGACGGCTGATGATGATGCCCTCTTTGAAGTTTACATTTAATGAATCATCATCATCATCTTCACTACAGGGATTAGGCCCTAGTTGGCCTGTTCCGGAACCCATCTCCTCCTCGGTCTACCAACATCCCTCCGTCCACTAACGGCTTGTACTTGAGAGCTGCCACTGGCAATCTGGTATCTGGCATTCGGGCCACATGTCCACACCATCTCCTCTTATACTCCTTAATCGTCTCATTTAAAGACTGGATCTTGAAGTCTTGTCTAATGTCTATGTTTCTTCTCCTGCACGTTTAATGAATTCGCTCAGAATTCACTGGATTTCAACCGCAGAGGGGGTTTCGGACGGACAGAAACGAGCCAAAACAAAGACTTTTCAAAAGGTGGTTATTATTGGCAAAGAAATCATAAAGGACGACAATAAAGAATAACCGGGACCAGTGGAGCGTAACTACGGGGGATCAGGGGATCAATTATCCCTCAGAACGTTTAAAACTTCAGCGTAATTTCATAACCACTTAACGTAGTTGTATTCCTAAGGCAGTTGCGTGTGTTTAAAATAAGGCTCTAAAATAATTGTAGAAGTTAATGTAATTATAATACGATATTACAATACGGTATTTGTAAATTAAAAAAATAGAGATTTCTTAACAATGGCAGTCACTAAACATTTAGTAAATAATGTACGAATTTGGACCTTAAAAATAATTACGCATGCGCCAGAAAACACAGGCAGAGTCTATCAATCCGGCTTTATCTTTCTGCGCACACACACACACACACACACACACTTCCCTTACAGCGTCGTCTGTTACGTCTCCTGCAGTGTATTATCCTGTAGTCTCCTCTACACTATGGTTTGAACCATCGTCTTTGTACAGGCAAACACGCAGTTTCTAGACTTCCGTTCGGAAAATGCCAATACATTATTGATGGATTTTACAATTTTAAAGTTTTACTTTAACACGAACTATAGGTTGCTTAAAACATTCTTGAGACAACGTTTCATTAAAATGGAAAAGGGCATTAAATCCGGGCTTCTCAAATATCTCCAAGAAAACTCACTTTCACGGTATTTAAAAAATAAAAATTTAGAATTACAGTGATACCTAACGACTTAAGGCTTATTACTTTTGGTTTAAAAAAACGATTAATCAAGATATTAAAGGTATTTTGAAGTCATTTCCCCATTTTTGCAACCCTCATACTTCACGAGGGTTTATCCAAAAAATTTATAAAAGACGCAAAGAATTTATAAAATTATAGGTGAAGAACCTTGAATTTTTCGTTTGTACTGAGGAAAATAGGGGGGCGGGTCCGCTAGACTCATCTCCCCCCCCCCAGGAGCAACTCCTAGTTACGCCACTGAGAGAGACATATGGAAACGTTTCCTTTAGTTTTATATTTTAATAAAAATAAATAAATGGATGTACGGAGTAGCCATGATGAATTATTTAAATTGATAAATGTAAGACGGAGATTATGGAAAAGCATGGTCAGGAGGAAACGCCGCTAATTAGGGAACTTAATTAGGCAAAATTCCTATGTTAGACTACGACTCTAGAGAGGAAAATTCACCGATCTACTGCTAAGGAAGGGTCGAGGAAAAAGTTACAAGAGAAGGCAGTCGATCGAGAAAAGCGATGACTTCAGAATATGGGCGTCCATACTAATCTTTGGACTGATGGTAGGACAAGAAGAATGATTGACACAAAAGTTTCAAATTACCTTGCAGCGATCTACTTTTTACTTCGCAAAGTTTAACAAATAATTTTAGAACACAAGAAACAAAGTGATGAGTTTGTGTAGGTAGTAGTAGTGTTATCCTACAAACAACAGGTCGACTTAAACTACTTTCAGGGTTTATATAACAGTATTATCCCGGACAGGAATAAATCAACTTATGAAACCAAATTAGTTTAAAGTTCCCAAAAGTACAGATGTTTCTTACGACAAGTTTAGAGAGAACCTAAATTCTGATACGTGTGTCTCGGTTCAAAACACATTTGTATAAACTCAACAAGATTTATATATAAAGTCTTGAGTTACATTGATAAGTATTACGAGATCCAATTATTTCAACTTGTTTGCTGTTGTCTCTTCTATACATTACCGCTAGCGTGATTTGTGTGTTTTCCGAAACAAAATTCAAGAGTTAAACGGAACGACGCAAGCAGTATCAAATAAATCTACGCTCAATGTGATATCTTTGTAAACTCGAGTTACTTCGGAGTCGGCGAGATAATACATTAACGAAAAGTGACAGTCCTTTAGATGACAGCCACATACGTTGATATCCAAAATATTTTATCCACTTTCTTCATTATTATTTCCTTCTCGTAATCATAATTTGTGCTTATAAGGTTTGGGTCCTGCTTCCCGAAACTAACATCCGCGGCAAAGTTGAAACGTCTGGGACTTTAACAGAGCAAATAAAACGTCCGGGGTTTTAACAGAGCCATGAAACGTACGGGTTTTTAACAGAGCAATGAAACGTCCGGGTTTTTAACAGAGCAATGAAACGTCCGGGGTTTTAACAGAGCAATGAAACGTCAGGGATTTTAACAGAGCCATGAAACGTCCGGGACTTTAACAGAGTAATGAAACGCCTGGGACTTTAACAGAGCAATGAAACGTCCGGGGTTTTAACAGAGCAATGAAACGTCCGGAGTTTTTACAGAGCCATGAAACATCTAGGGTTTTAACAGAGCAATGAAACGTCCGGGGTGTTAACAGAGCCATGAAACATCTAGTGTTTTAACAGAGCAATGAAACGTCCGCGTTTTTAACAGAGCAATGAAACTTTTGGACCTTTAACAGAGGCAATCAAACGTGTGGGACTTTAACAGAGCAATGAAACGTCCGCATCATAAGGGTACGGTTACACGAGAGTTTTTCCCCGGCCGTTTGCCTGCGTTTGGGAAACGCATTGAATTTAACACACAGGCGGCAATGAATTTGGTCACACGGATGTAAGAAAAAACGCACGGGTCGTCAACGTTGCTGCGTTTTCAAGGTCTCCCGCATCGAAACGCAATCTGCTGCTGTTTAAGTTCCGTGTTTAATACGCACGAGTGTGATCACGCGGACGTTTCTGTGCTGTTGCGTTTTACCTTTCAGCGCCTTTTACCTTTATTAGTTGTTTCCTTCGAAAGACGATGTGTTATCATCATGTGAAGATTAGTAAAAGGGTCAATAGACATTCTGTAGTACTCGAAAACTTTTCTGGATACGCCTTCAAGTTCATGCAGAAGTTGAAACTGACTGTGCTTTTTGACTTAGTAGAGGGTGGATCCAGAATCTCTTAACCCTGTTACGCTTTCGACGTCTAACCAGAAGCACGGCTAAGCAAACACTGTCTTCAAAATCCATGATCTACTACGCGTCACACATCGACTACCGTCAAAACAACAACGCTACCGTCCGATTATAAACCGCCTGTGTGACTACACTTCCGTCCGTATACGCACGTGTGACCACTGTGCGTTTCTCCAAACTCCACGGGCGCGCACGGCCCACGGCCGGTAGTGTAACCGTACACTAACAGAGGCAATGAAACACCTGAGGTTTTAACTGAGGCATTGAGCTTCTAGGGTTTTTAATGAACCAAGTGAACGTCTGGGACTTTTAACAGAGGCAGTGAGGGTCTGGAGTTTTTACTGAGGCATAAAACGTCTGAGGTTTTTACAGAGGCAGTAAGGGTCTGGATTTTTTACTGAGGTATGAAACGTTTGCGATTTTTAACAGAGGCAGTAAGGGTCTGGAGTTTTTACTGAGGTATGAAACGTTTGGTGTTTTTACAGATGCAGTGAGTGTCTGAAGTTTTTACTGAGGTACGAAACGTTTGGGGTTTTTACAGAGGCAGTAAGGGTCTGGAGTTTTTACTGAGGTATGAAACGTTTGGGGTTTTTTTTTACAGAGGCAGTGAGGGTCTGGAGTTTTTACTGAGGTAGGAAACGTTTAGGATTTTTAACTGAGGCAGTAAGGGTCTGTAGTTTTTACTGAGGTATAAAACGTCTGAGGTTTTTACAGAGGCAGTAAGGGTCTGAAGTTTTTACTGAGGTATGAAACGTTTGGGGTTTTTACAGAGGCAGTAAGGGTCTGGAGTTTTTACTGAGGTATGAAACGTTTGGGGTTTTTACAGAGGCAGTGAGGGTCTGGAGTTTTTACTGAGGTAGGAAACGTTTGGGTTTTTAACTGAGACAGTAAGGGTCTGGAGTTTTTACTGAGGTATGAAACGTTTGGGTTTTTACAGAGGCAGTGAGGGTCTGGTGTTTTTACTGAGGTAGGAAACGTTTGGGATTTTTAACTGAAACAGTAAGGGTCTGGAGTTTTTACTGAGGTAGGAAACGTTTGGGATTTTTAACTGAGGCAGTGAGGGTCTGGTGTTTTTACTGAGGTAGGAAACGTTTGGGATTTTTAACTGAGACAGTAAGGGTCTGGAGTTTTTACTGAGGTATGGAACGTTTGGGGTTTTTACAGAGGCAGTGAGGGTCTGGTGTTTTTACTGAGGTATGAAACGTTTGGGGTTTTCACAGAGGCAGTAATGGTCTGGTATTTTTAATACAAGCAATGAACGTCTAGCTCTTTTAACAGAGGAACTGAAATGTGTGGGTTGTTTTCTGTGCCTTGTAAAGCAGCATTGAACCTCGCGTCTGTGTGTCACCTCGTTACGTTTCGCACAATTACAAGTCTAAAATTATTACATCAAATCCACACAGACGTGAACAATACTGAACAATAGGTGTATCATACATTGTACTGGATGAACTGAATTTACAACTTGTGCGTGCATAGAAATTCTCATCCATGGAAGTTGTTAGACGAGACTGAATGTCAGCTCTGCTACTGGTATAATTTCACTAAGCGTACATTCAGTAAGTAACTAAATAAATCCTAGTAGAAGTAATGACAGACATTTAAGTACTTAACTGAATACGTTATGTTATAGACGGCAATTTGCGTATTGTGTGACTGGTTAATGTCACCGTGGTAAGTACTGAGGTAGTAGAACAGTAATGGAGTAGAAGCAGCAACAGTGCTCAGGTACCTGACTGTCAACAATCTTACCAATATGTTAGCCATTTATCTTTTCCATTTGCTACTGTTTTAATCTCTACCCCCCCCCCCCCCGTCAAACTAACATCTGAAGCAATAAGCTAAAGGCTGATAATGTCAGTGACACTGATGGTGTTCCTCATATTATTAAGAACAAATGTAAAGAATAATTAGGGCATATAAATAGGATATACGAGTTGATAAGTTCGCGGAGCGACATCTGTAGCTTAGCGGTAAAATTAAAATTTGTCGTGTACTGCAAAATTTGTATTTTATGTGAACTCCTGTTAATTTCCAAATCTATCTATCAATTTATTCATTGTTTAGAAGCTGATTAAAATTGACATGTCATGCGTGTTTTGAAAAACGGACAAAATCAAACATCGTGGTGTGATTCTTTGTTAAAAATTGTTTAGCGTCAACGGAAATTCAAAACGAAATTGTAAATGTGTCAGGAGATACTGCGACTTCAAAACCATCGGTTTGTAAGTTGGTACTTGAGTTTAAACGTGGTCGTACGAGCAGTGAAAAAGTGGTTACACTGGACGGCCAAAAAATGCAACAACTCCAGATGCGCCAACCATCTTGCACAACGCTTTTCACACCAAGTTCTTGAGTGTGATTCACACGATCATACGAGATACCTATGATTTCAGCAACGTCATCCACTTCTCAATCTGCGGTCTTCCAACACCCCATGAAATTTTTTGTTGCACTTTATAGACGTCGACTGCTGGGATAGTCTTCAGTGCTTGTACGACCACGTTTAAACTCGAGTGTACCCCACTTACCGTTATTTCTGAAGGCGCAGCATCTCCTAACAGATTTACAATTTTGTTTTGATTTTCCATTGGCGCTAAAACGTTTTTAACAGAGAATTAATCACAACACAATGTTTTTTTTGTGCATTTAAAAACACGCGTGACAGGAAAAGTGAATAAATTGACAGATATATCTGGAAATTAACAGGTGTTTACGCGAAATATAGGCCTACGTCTTGCAACACACGAAAGATTTTAGTTCTACCACTGAGATGTCGCTCCTCTAACTTTTCAACTTACCCTCGTATACCAGTCAAGGGTTTTCAGGAAAAATCCAAGAGAAGACAGGTGCCATCTGGAATGACGAATGAAGGGAGAGAAATCGATCAAGAATGAAGGAAATGTGGGAGAGAAGGAAGAGAGAGGAGAAGAAAGGCGGAACCAGTTGAACCAAAGGTGGCTCATACGCAAAAAAAAAGGATATATAATTAATGTTGTTTCTGTCCCAAGATACTGCAACGGACAGCCATGAATCATAACTAATTTGAACCGGGTAAGGTTCCGGTAATCGATTTATTCCGACTACCGAACCTCGATGTGAAAAAGAAGGGATTTAAACCTATTGTGTCACATTTTAAACCAAAAATTGTGTTTTATAGTACAGACAACAAAATACGATTGTCGCCCAGAGCCTGTAAACACCTTTCTCCCCAAAGTGATTTTTTCAAGTTTTACATTTCTGAGCACTTTATGAAAATAAATAGTGTTATTGTGTATGCTCTTTAATTTATTTTTATTAAAATGTTTTCCTGTTTATCCATTTTTTTTGTTTAAAGTTTTGTTAGTTTTAACGTGCGTGTGCATGATGACAAATTGTTGATGATCTATTCCTAATGTGAAAAATTTTCACAAATTTATATGCAAAATACTGCCAAGCTTTTTTCGGTTCCCTATATATAAGCGCAAGGGTATTTTAAAACGACAGTTAATGTTTGTAAAGTCCGGCTATTGAATTCCGCACCTTCCTATTTTCCATTGATGGGGTGGGGAGGGGTGCGCCCATTGAACTGGTCCTCAGTTATATATGCGCCCCCCCATAAATCAAACGTTGCCTATGACTGGTCTCGATGGTAATTGAGTACACGGCCTTGACAGGGACACGCATCTGCTCGGCTAGCCGAGAAACGTGTAGCACGACACTCTCGACTGTTCGAGAGCGTTCCTTAATTATCGTGACACTATGTTCTCGATATTAAGCTGTTCACGACATTCTAAGCGTAGGCTATTTTTGATTGTCGTCCAATTAGTTATATAAAAATAGATTCGTGTAGTACACAGACAATTATTACGGCAAACACAAGAAGAGGCAAAAGCAAGGCAAGAGCAATACTTTAGACGGCGCAACAACGTGGAGACACACAGCGCGGCGTTATCTCCAGACCTGAGCAATGTAATTACCGAGATGTATGCGTCTCGACGCGGCGCGTCGCGCCAACGCGTTATCTTTATTACGTTACATTACACGCACGAAAATACCAATTAGACGTCTAACGAAGACAGCCAGTGTGACGTCTGCGTATAGGCCTATTAGCTGGGGGGCCATCGTATTCACGATTAACCGTACATCTTTGCGATCATACTTAATCAAACCTGTAATTTACACACTTTCCTAATAGAATTATTACGATTTATTTTGTCGCGTGAAGGTTTTTAAGTAAGTTTTAGTTTCACGATCAGCATAACAAATGGGCTGAGCACTTGTCGTTCTTTGAAAAATCTATTAATGAAAATTATAGTGAAGCTACTGGATACCCACCAATTGAATTGGGAGAAGGGCAGAAACCAACTAGATTTTGGAAGAACTTCGTTAGTAAACCTGAGAATCAGAATCTACCTATACCTACGAGTCAAAAATTAGATAACGCAAGAAATAGGATAACAGATAAGGGTATGAAGAGGATAGAGAGATTCAATCGAACACAGAAGTTAGTGGAATTTAAAGTTGGAGTAAAAGTCAGACGCACTGAAATAAAAAGAGTCGTGAGGAAGTCGTAGTACAGCGTGCATGCATGCGAGCGCTCCGAGCGATTCAGTTGTTACGTTTTTATTTATATATATTTTATTTAAAAGATTTTAAATATTTTAAATTATGACAAACCACAAATTGTGGTATACATTTATGTTTTGATTATTGTGTATCTGAAGATGGGATTTCATCCCGAAACGCGTCATTAAACAACAGAAGCTAGTGTCACTAAGGTGGACCGAATAAGGTAATTTAATTATATTAAATAAAAAGAGTTTAGACAATTTGTTTAACATGTCTGTTTAGCTAGTAAGATTATATGGTTATTTATTTTAATATATCATGAATAGCAGAGAAGGTTATATGGTACTTTATGTAAACTTATAAAAGAGAATACAGTATTTTATTTATCAAAGATTTGAAATTTTAATATTTGAATATTTTCAGTTAACATTAATAAATCATAGAATGATTATTTTGAAACAGTTTAATTAATTATTTCATGTCAACAACATCTCACTTCTCTTTGAAAATTATTTAATTATTGTGCAACTACACATATTTGACGCAACGAGAATAAAAAAATCTTGCGACCTGGCCGGTGTAATACACTTCATAGTTGCGTTGAGTACATGGTGATGTAATTGTGCGAATTTTTGAGATACTTGTAACGTTGCATAATAAATTAGAGGTTACCAACCTCTAGCTAAGTAGTTAGTCAGTAAGTAGCTTCAAGTGTCCTAACCGGCCTGTTTTCTGTTAGGGTTGTCTCCCCCAGCCGAAGGTTCCAGTTTTAAGGCGCTGGACATTGTACGCCACGCTTTCCAGGTGCCACGCGGCTTTCGCCTTCGAGGACGTGGAAGTAGGCTTTGCTCGCAGAGTTGACTTGATTTCTCAAGTTCCGACTTTTGTTGGCAACAGTGGGCATTGCTCCATTTCCTTTCAAGTAAACAAGTAATACTATACAGGCCTCAGGAAGACGTGATATAGGTACACCAAGGAAGAGATGGCTTCAGTGGAGTCGGAACAGGTTGTACGCCTAACCTTGAAGTGGAGAAGAAGATTTTGTCGCTAAGAAAATTATAAATGCCTACAGTTTGGTGTCTCTCTCACGACAGAATCGTGCAGGCCTAATATACAGACTTTCCAAGGCGGTTTCTTTGTTTAATTGCTGTCGTCTTAATTTTAATACCGGCTACCCGGTAAATTTGTTCTCATAAACAAAAAATGTACCTGGATCAAAAAATAAGAAGTACGTTGCAACATTACATTTTGGCACAGCTTGATATCGTACCAGATTTAATGAAGATCATGGATAAGAAACTTAACAAGAAGAAACATATCTTTTAAAAATGATAGTGAAGATGAACAGATGACAAATTTAAACTGACTTAGACTATAACTGACCGTACCCAAATTAATGTTTAGGTAAAGTGATGTAAAATTCTCTGATGATGAGATAAAATTCAAATAATTACAATAATAATACTTACAAAGCCAGACAGCATTATGGACCATTACCATCAGTAAACAAATTGTTTTGTTAAAAGTATCATATAATATAATAATAATCAAAATACAAATTGAGGGATAATAGGCCCAAATACAATAGAATGTAAAATAATATAATACCAAAATGTTAACTAACCAATATAATTGAATAATACAAGAACACAATCATTATAGATACATGGAAACATACAATTAATAGTGTGAATAATGGTGGACCTAATGTTATAAAATAAATACTGTACAATCAAATAATAATTATCAAATGTATATAAGATGAAAAAACAGTAAAAGTACCTAGTACAGCAATGGGTGAACTGCCTAAGAAAAATAGAAAAACTAGAAAATCATTATTAAATGATTAAACTTTTTATTTAAATGTTCAAAAGTAAGAATAAAGTTGTGTTTATGTTATTTATAGTTTTATTAAGTAATGAGTGGATGATATGTCTTATGCAGGATTTATGTAACCAGGCATATACAGATTGTTTGATCACAAAATATGAATTATGTTTTTTTATAATGTTCCAGTAACAATTATTGTTGTAATTTTAAATAATAATATTAATATTATAGGGAGTTATAGGGAGTAGTTTTGATGGTAGTTGCATAGTTAATAGGTGTTACAATAACAGAAAATAGAAATTTAACATGTCAAGACATAGGCCTATAAAAACTTTGGAATTTTGTAAATTTTAGGAAATACATTTAGAATTTTATAAAACAAATGTTGTAATATGGATAGGTTTATAATTAATAGTATACACAGTAAATATGGAATCGAAATAATCAGTTTTAAATTATTTAAGAAAATTCAAATAGCAAAAATGTAACATAAGAATTTCTTAAGCAAAAATAGGCATGTTTGGTGTCTATGTGTCACAAATGTTAAAACCAAAATAATGATGCTATTAGTTTTAAATTCCCAATTAGTATAACAGAGTTATACTAATTTAAAGCTTTGGCCAAGTTCATGCAATAAAACAATGAAGTTGTATGACAATGTATATCTGAATCAACCAACCAGATTTCAAGTTTTACCTTAGCAACCGAAAATGCAGATAAATAAAAGAGGACTTCTTTAACAACCATCATTGAAGACAGACGCGTTTTTAAAACGTCTTAACTAATTATAGTTTAAACAGAGTAAACCTAAACCAAACATAGTAAAACGAATCAGGACAGTTATTGAAGAACATTATAGGAATCCAAGAACAACCAGACACCAATTCGGAAGAATACAAATCCTGGAAGAGGAATTGAGGAAGATTTGGACCCCACCTTCGTCCTGAACGAATAAAAGAAGAGGATCTGGGTGAATCTGAATAATTTTATAACCTTATTTAACACAACAATCACATATGATCACACGAACCACTTAGAAAACTAAATAATAAAAATCACATACACTATAACATACACCAACACTAAAGAACACTTGAAGATAACACAAATTGATAATTACACCTTTTTGAATACCATAAAACCTGAAAGGCAACTAATAAATATCTAAAACTGTTCATAACCTATAACTGTGAACAACACATACACAACTACTAGTTTGCACTATAAACATCAAAACCCTTTTATATCCTTCTCTTGTAAAGTTTGTATTTTGATTTTAAGAGTTGTATTAATTGTTTAACCATAATATTCGGACCGAATACGCCCTGAGATTATTTTATTTAATAGAAATAAAACAACGAGTATCATTGTCTTGGCTGATTCCAGTACAGTTATTTAGTTACTACCAACTTATGAACAAAGACGACATAATTTGTCACAATTTGTATTTAAAATAAAGAAAAAACGAGAAACGTAATTGATCAATCCTTCAATTGAATAAAGATTGATTGAAAGAGTACATCTGTTTGGTTTTATTTTGCATTATTATTACTGTTAAAATTAAAAAAATACGACAGCACAGCAAAGCGGACGGAGCGACAGTTCGCAGCTCCGCGTTACGTCACGGGTTTTGATCGCCGAGGCGAGAGTGAACGGCGGGAATAGTGAACAACAACCGTAAACGAATTCACATTATACTAAAGAAAAGTTATTGGTACAAATTGACGCATCCAACGTGCGGCATAATAATATACGTCCCGTTAGTTATTGTTACAACGTATTAAATTTATGCAAAGCTTGCTTTATCTGGTAAATTAGTATCACGAAACAAACATTTACATACAAAGTAAAATAGGCCTATAGAAATATATTTACGCGTAGTTACAGAAATACAGAGATGTCTGCGTACGAGACGCTGAAATGTGTATAGCAGAGATGGCGAAGACACTCAAACGTGGAGAGTGTGATAGGGGGAGAGGAGACGGAGACAGAGGAAGGAAGAGATAAAAATATTAGGAATATAAAAATAGGATTACAAACGTAGGAAGGCCATTTCCTACATGAATATGTCTTAGACAAAAAATTCCCTCCGCGAAGGGCGTTCCGCTCTCACACGAGAGAAAACATATTAAAACTCCTGGTAAAACTAATTTAGGTATAACGTGTATTGCACACTGATAACGGGTTAAAGAGCATTCCGTAATAAGAGCATTAAAGAGATTAAAGAGATACCGGATTAAAGAGCATTATTAGATTGTCTATGACATTTCAATGGGCGATGGTGCGACAGTCTGAGACAGTAGGTAGCTAACGCTGAAAGAGTCCCGCGACGACGGCGGATATCATAATTTGACCGAGCGAGGAGGGTTGGAGTCACTTTGACCCCGAAAGGGTTGTTGAATTCACAGTTCAGTCACGATCTGTAAAGTCCTGGAGCGGAGCGGTTGCAACTGCCGCCTGTATAATCTGACCACACCTCCTCGTCTGCATATTAATGAAGGTTATTAATTATGCGACGTATTGAACGTACTGGCGGCGTCACTAGACCCGCCGATACAAAACATCCATTAAATTACGTTTACCCACTTAATTACGCACAGCAAAGTGCTACTGTATTTAGTAATTCTATACCTAACCTGTCAGGTAAAACGTATGCCGATGGTGTATCATATTAACGTATTACCAAATACTGTTGTACAGTACAAAACTGTTACAACACTCCCGCCTATTACGTTGTACCGTTTAATACGAGCTTTTTGTCCGGTCATATGAGAAATCTCCGTAGTAAAATACTCCGTTTATTGCATTCAAATTCAGCTTAATCCGCTTTTTCTTTAACGTTTTCGATCATTTTTCATTAATGATTAAAACAATTAGCAGTACTAATACATTATATGTACATAAATGTACATACTCTTGTTAAGTTACATTCAATAGTACAAGGAATTTCATCAAATATTTTTAATAGTACAAGTATTTCCTCTAACTCGCGTCAGCTGAAAACCTATCCGTACCGTATGTTTGAGTTGCCATATATTTTAGTGAAAGTAGTGACATAAATTCGTTTTACACCTTCGAAAAAGTTTGTTTTTCTCTAAAAAATACGTCTTTACACGATTTTTATAGACCCATTATAAAAAAAGTATCGAGCGAAAAACTCCTGAGCGCGTCGAAAATCCGCGGGAAAATACCGCGCCAACGGTTCGGACAGCAAATTTGCATGATGTCTTCTTATCGCGTTTTCCATGGAAATTATCAATTTTACGAAAATAATCAATAGGCTACAACCTTTTAGTTCAAAATTTCCCGCTCTTTCACGTACAGTTTGTATTTATATCTTAGAGTAAATATTAAAAAAGTTATTAAAAAAAATAAAATTTGTGTAAATGTTACTAACTATAAATAAAAAAGTCCAGGGGGTGGGGATGCAAAGATTTTTTTAAAACACTGTGTTTTATATATATTTTCATTGTGCAAAGTTTGGTCCATGCAAAATTTTTCGCAAGGTGAAATCGCAGAATGACTGGTCTATATGGCTTTCTTTTGGCTTCGCTACGATCGTCATCTATCTCAGTAGGATTTACTTTTTAAACTTTTTCCACAAAACAAATCATACGTGTTTAAAAGGAATAATTCCAAATATTTAGTACCAAACCACGTGTTGTTCAATCAAATATATTACAATATATTTTATTCAAATCATACGTGTTTTTAGATGAAAAAACGCCGTAAAAAAAAATAAGCGAGGAAGTTAACAGTTTTTGTTGTTGCAAATTTTGGTGGTTCTGAAAAATCAGTATCGTTGCCAAAAAAACACAGATACACTGCGATAATTTTATGCCGACTTTATAAAGAATTTATTTTAAACAAAAACTACACTGTTGTACACAATGCGGTTTGGGTAAACATGCCGGTATGCGCATGCGCACGCTACTTTCACTGCCTCCAAAGCAGTGTGACTCACAGGGGCAAAGTACGAAACGCGGCCAGATACATCCGCCTTTGGTTGGTAAAACTGTTAATTCGGAATAAAGGTTCAAACTCGAGTGCACTTAAGCCCCCTACACATTATCGGACCGAACCACCAGACACGACCAAACAGCCAGACCGTCTGTGGTCGGGTCAAGGCTACACACCTTCGGTCCGGACCAACTTCAGGCAGGAACCTATTTTCTCTGACTAGTCGAATGTTTGATCTTGTGAAGAAAAGGGTGTCGCGCTATGGCTCCGTATCTTTCAAAAATGCAAAAAATCGGTGTAGCTTTAAGTGCTTTAGTAGCAACTAGTGATGACAAGTGTCGAAAGAAGAGAAAAATGTGGGCAAAGAACTTGTTTCAAAACGGAAAACATTCACCCATGCAAACTTACTTTATTCAAAGAAGAAATACGGTCTTCAGGGAATCCGTGAGTGCAGAAGAGAGGCTAATTGTGACACTTCGTTATTTAGCTACTGGGACATCATGTGAAGACATGAAATTCAATGCTGCTATATCACCACAACGTTTATCAACTATTATTCCAGAAACGTGCGCAGCTACCAACGCAACAAGAAACAGAAGCACAAACAGCGAAGGTTTGGCAACGACAAGGGAAGTTCGGCGACAACGCTACACATTCCACGACCAGACTGAAAAGCGGTAGGGACGGTCCGCGGTCCGATGGTTTTCCCATCGAACCTCCCGACCGTCCGTCACGACAGATTTTGTCCGCGGACACGCCTACACATCTTCGAACCCACGACCAAACTGCGTTTTGTCCCGACACGGTCCGCTGGTCTGGTCCGATAGTGTGTAGGGGGTTTTAGCGTCTGCGCCGACACTAAGTCTACACGTTTAATACGTTTAAGTGTAAAGTAGACTGGCACACTTAAGTGTTTGTGAGGAAGTTTAGAGTTGTGAACAGAAAACGTAGTAACGTATGAAGCTTTGTGCATTTCCTAACGGTAATCCACTTTGCTAACGTTTAGTAATTATCAAACGGATACAAGACTTGGGGTTGAGGCGGCGGCAGAGGAAATAGTTGTGCGTACACACGGCGCAAGAAAGGATAATTCGGTTTAAACCGCCGGCACAGAGCACTCGCGGTCTGATTTAACTCCTTATGACATGTTGTACGAAGTAATTAAAACATGTTTCAAACTTACTATGAATAATCTCTGTCTCTGTCTCTGTATGTCTCTCTCTCTCTCTCTCTCTCTCTAAACTCATCTACCCGCCTCCCACATTGAAGCAGCCAGTGTGCGCACTAAATACGTACACGCGAGAAGATTATCCTTTCGATTTAAGTTTATTTAGTAAACTCCCTTCTCCTATTAACAACGAAAGGATTGCAGGTGGATAAGGGAGTATTTGAATCGTTTAATGTTTTAATATTTGAACGTATAATTAAGTTTTGTAAACAAGGGCGCTCTTCATCAAACACACGTTTTAATATTTATATTCTTCTTATTATTATGATAGTTCCTATCCGTTTCGGATGTTGGATATCGTACAGACTATTTTAACTTTCTGTACTGCTGCACAGAATAAGTCAGTTGTATTCATGCCAAACCAGGTCCTTAAATATCTCAGCCATGAGATTCTCGGTCGCCCAACTCCTCTTTTTCCAAGTACTTTTCCCTGTAGTATGGACTGCAATAAGTAAAATCTCTGTTCACTTCTCATGAGATGTCCCAGATATTGAAGCTTTCTTATCTTGACTGTGTTAATATCTTCCCTATCTTTCTAAGAACTTCAACATTAGTTATATGTGCTGTCCATGAAATACTCAGTATTCTACGGTAAAGCCACATTTCGAAAGATTCAAATTTTTTAGTTGTCGCTTCAGTCAAAGTCCTAGATTCTACACCGTAGAAGAGGACCGAGAATACGTAGCAGCGTAAAAGTCTCATCTTTGTGTTTATTGTTAAATCGTGAATGAATAAACTGTTCATTTTAGTGTACTGCTCTTGCCTTTTCAATTTGCTCTTTATTTCTTGAGAGTGGTCCCATTGTTCATTGACTATAGTACCACGATATGTAAAATTGCTTACACGTTCAACTGGCCTTTGGTTTATATTAAGGGTGCAGTTTGTAAACTTGTTCTTAGATATAATCATTAGCTTTGTTTTATTGACATTTATGTCTAGACCATATTTATATTAATCATATGATAATAAAAATGCATGAGTTTGGAATACCAGGTAAGCTGGTAAGATTAACGCAAGTGACCATGCAGCAGACTGAAGCCCAAGTAAAAATGGATAGCCAACTAACTGAATCCATAAATATCACACGAGGACTAAAGCAAGGAGATGGGTTAGCCTCAACACTAATTAATATTGCATTGGAAGTTGCCCTAGCCGTAAATATAGATAAAACAAAAATGCTTATCCAAACAAGAAGGGACCAGATTCATAACAACATTGAGATAGAGGAGGACACAATTGAAGTGGTGGAAAATTTCACGTATCTCGGAGTGAATCTAGCAAAGACTGGATCAGAGGAGCCGGAGATCGAAAGACGGTCCACCATGGTTAACAAGGCATACTTCGCATTGCTGCCATCAAGGTCTCGGGATGTGCACAGGAAAAAAAAATGAAAATATATAGAACTGTCATCAGAGCTGTGTTATGCTACGGGTGTGAGGCATGGACAATCACACAGAAAACAGCCGACATAGTTGAGATTTTTGAAAGGAAAATCCTCAGACGCATTATAGGCCCAATACAAGAAAATGGCTCATGGAGACTGAGATATAACAATGAACTGTATCAAATATATAAAGAGATACCAGTCTCAAAATTTATAAGAATGCAAAGATTGCGTTGGGCCGGACATGTTATGAGAATGGAGGATGGCAGGAACCCCAAAAGGGCTCTGCTGGGTACATGGGAGGGAACGAGACCTAGAGGCAGACCGAGGAAGAGGTGGGAGGATGGCGTTGCAGAGGACGCGAGAGACATGGGGATAAGAAACTGGAGGAGGGTTGCAGTGGATAGAGTGGATTGGAGGCGGAGATTGGTGGAGGCCAGGGCCCGACTTGGGCTGTAGCGCCATAGGAGGAGGAGATTATAATAGAATGACAGCATGTTATTTAAATAAAGTTGCAACAGCGTGTGGAAGAAGGATATATCAGTAGAAAATACAAAGGCAATGGTTCACTGTGGGAAAGAGGAGGTTCGAACGAAAATAGTTCTACGAAATAACCCGCTGGAACAACTTTATCACTTTCAGTATTCTTGCTGTGATGTCACATATTAACACGATAGTGATTACGTCAACAAAATTAACAAATATCAGGCCACATGTGGAGTAAATAGCGTACGCAGTGGGGCTCAGGTGGCTCAAGCCCCCCAACCATAAAAATGTAATATGCACTTCGTTAATTTACTTACGCACTCGTTTGAAATTACAAAATTGCATATTTTGACCGATTTGAACGGGGATATAAAGATTAACAAAATAAATAGTTTATAATAATTATTATTACTTCAGTTATAGGCTAATCGACAGAAAATCGGGCTGGACGCTAAGCCTGAAGGTGGCAGCCCCCCCATACGTCTTACCCTGCGATATGTTAGTAACATATCCAGGGGACATATTCACTACTAAAATGCCTCAACATCAGGCGAACCCTTAAGTCAGCAAGTAAAGGAAGACCCCTAAAATTCTACAAGGTGATGGCTCTTCCCATACTTCTTTATGGGTGTGAGAATTGCACTTTAACGAAAGGCCAGGCCAGTCGCATCCAAGCGGCTGAAATGAGATTTCTCAGGCACGTGGCAGGGTATACTCTCCATGATCATAGAAGAAATACAGATATACGGCAGGAATTGAATATTATGAGTATACTCGAGAGGATCGCCCAGTATCGTCTGAATTAGTGGGAACATCTTTGCCGAATGGATGACTGCCGCATCCCCAAACAACTACGAAACTATAAGCCGAGGGGACGGAGTGGTGTGGGACGTCCAAGGAAGCGCTGGAGTGACCACCTGAAATATTTGTCTATTTGAGACCGGAACAAACAATTCTTGGTTTAAACCTTGAGGATGATGATGATGATGTTGATGACTTCAGTTATAATTTATATTTCATTTAGCGGTGTATTACTCTGAGTATAACATCCAGTAAGCGGCGCGGTCATGCGCGCGCCACACAGGCCACCGGCCACTACTACCAGTGAATCATAAGCATTTTTACTTAAGTATTAAAAAATATTTTTATGAAACTTAAATAAATGCATAAACCTTTTTCATAAACTTTATTCCCAGTGCTACTGACATTAATGTATAAAATATTATAGTCTAATTGAAGTAAAATGAATCTACTGTTAAATATTACAATGAACATAAAAAATCAATTAAAAATATTTAATTTTTGAAAGAAAAATGTTATGTTTTTAAAATTACTGATTAAAAATAGAATGAGACATAAGTTCCCCAATCACGAATAATACATTTTTAATAAAGAAAATGTGAAACCCACTGAAAAAAATACGCCTACTAATAAATTTTAACCATTAACTGGCATATGTAACACTATGTGGCATTATTATACTATAAGTTGCCTAGAAGAGTAGGCTAATATATGGGCTGCTAAGGTTCAAGCACCGCCCCCCCCCAATTGATTTCTGCGTACGCCACTGTGTGGAGTACTAGCAAAGACGTTGACACACACAAATCCGAAACGAAATATTCAGTCACGACCAGAAAAATTCGAATCCTTTACTTGCTCAGGTACGAGTAAATTCATAAGTTGTGTTATTCTATACGTTTGCCAACTGGTAGGATTTTAACTCTCTTATGGTACGCTGAATACGTGGACAGTGCTACAGTCTTCATTGAGAGCTTTGTTATCGGCTACGGGATCAACAATAAAAACTCAAAATGATTCAGACCTGAAAATATATTTAGTTACATAACTATCCGAAACTATAACTGGGTACGATTTTGACGAAACGCTTTAACTTTATTATGTAATCCTCTATCGTCGTCGTCGTCGTCGTCGTCGTCGTCGTCGTCGTCGTCGTCGTCGTCGTCGTCGTCGTCTTCTTCTTCTTCTTCTTCTTCTTCTTCTTCTTCTTCTTCTTCTTCTTCTTCTTCTTCTTCTTCTTCTTCTTCTTCTTCTTCTTCTTCTTCTTCTTCTTCTTCTTCTTCTTCTTCTTCTTCTTCTTCTTCTTCTTCTTCTTCTTCTTCTTCTTCTTCTTCTTCTTTTCTTCTTCTTCTTCTTCTTCTTCTTCTTCTTCTTCTTCTTCTTCTTCTTCTTCTTCTTCTTCTTTCTTCTTCTTCTTCTTCTTCTTCTTCTTCTTCTTTCTTCTTCTTCTTCTTCTTCTTCTTCTTCTTCTTCTTCTTCTTCTTCTTCTTCTTCTTCTTCTTCTTCTTCTTCTTCTTCTTCTTCTTCTTCTTCTTCTTCTTCTTCTTCTTCTTCTTCTTCTTCTTCTTCTTCTTCTTCTTCTTCTTCTTCTTCTTCTTCTTCTTCTTCTTCTTCTTCTTCTTCTTCTTCTTCTTCTTCTTCTTCTTCTTCTTCTTCACAACACGGCATAGGCAAGGTGATGCCTGTTCGCTTTCAAAGATCCTCCAACGATCACTTCCTGGTTCTATCCACCCCCCTGTGTTCTATAGGTTTATATTTTCAGACTTGTTTGGCCAATCTTGAATCTGACATTCTTTCAAGTGTTCTTCCACCGTTGTTTATAATCTTCGAATCGTTAGTTCAATTTAAAAACTTGTAATTCTTCACTTAGAACATCATTCTGTCTGTATACGGTCGAGTTTAGAACACCTTAGAACACAACATCTAGCTCCTCTTAACAACTCCATTCGCGACGTTTGTACATTACTGTCTTTTTTCTTGGTTGTTGTCTATAATTCACACCCATAGGGCAGTACAAGGACCGCCATAACTTTGTACAAGTTTAATTCTGTGTCTCGACGTACCTTGCTTCCAAAATACGATTCATTGTCCCACAGATCGTCTGAAACTTGACTATCTTAACATAGTCATAAATGCAATGAATTTTCAAACAACAAAATTGACATTCAAGCAACAAAACAAGTATAATTTATTGGTGAATTTCATATTAAAATAAAAAGTATATTAATATAATCTTGTAAAAAGTTTTATTATTAATAATAATATGAAATATATTATTATATATTAAAAAATGCCCAAGGTTTTCAGGAAAAACCCAAGAAGAGGACAGGTGCCAGCTGGACTAACGAAAGGAGGCAGAGACATCGATCAAGAATGAAGGAGATGCGGGAGAGGAGGAAGAGAGAGGAGAAGAAGGGCGGAACCAGTTGAACCAAACGTAGTCTACAGTGGCTCAAAAAAAAAAAAAAAAAAAAAAAAAAAAAGTAAGCATTTATGAATATAATTAATAACCTTACAAGGTAATTTGCTCACAACTTTAAAATAAAAAGCGACGGAAAACTACAGTTTTATACTATATGCGGAGTAGTGGAAGGAGGAGGGGGGGTGTCACGGATGAGCGGCGACCAAGCGAGTGCCAGGTACGTTAAGTGACGGACTGGATTTCGCAATGCGGATAATTGCCGTAGAAAACTTTCTGTTTGTACGCAGAGCTCAGGCTAAACTATTGATTGCCTCGCCCGAAGTAAACTTCTGCGCTGTCCCAATTACATTACTTCGTGGTAAGAAAATTTTCTGAAGGACAGACATGGTGTACAAACAGACTCTCCACAAGAACTAATGTACTACGTTTAATCACGATAATTATGATAACGAGGTTTGCAAAAAAAAAAAAAAAGAATTCTGTTATAACGACATTTAATTTGTCATGACTGTCTGCTGTTTCCCCAACCTTGTTTAGTATATACATTGACGACTTGTTGAGAGCATGGAAATCCAGAGTGACTTCGGGAATACAGCTTAACAAGTCAATTTGTATGGGTTCCCTGCTATATGCGGATGACTTATTTAATAAAATGAGGATGATTTACAAAGAGCTATGTTTCAGTTACAAGAAGTGGCAAGAGAGTACTCACTGACAATTTCAGTAAAAAATACCAAAACCGTGGTATTTAAAGGTCTATCCGGTGAAGACTAAGATAGTTATAAACAACAGCATTTTAGAACAAGTGAGCCGCTGCAAATATCTCGGCTGTGTAGTAATGAATCTGAATATGATATAAGAGAGAAGATAAATAAATTTAGGAATATCTGTAGTACGGTTCATAGATATCTTAAAAATAAAACAAGACACAGCATAAGGATTAAATTTTATAAGACAATTGTAATAACCACATTGATTTATGCGAGTGACGCGTGGGTCATGACAAAACAGGAAAGCGATAAGATTCAGAGTGCTGAAATGCAGTTTCCTCGAAATACTATAAATTATACTTTGAAAGATAGAATAAGGAATGAGGATATCAGAGCAGAACTCGAAATAAGGATATAAATGAAATTATTTCAATTTACAGAAGAGAATGGTGGGATCATCTGCAAAGGATGACAGAGGATCGATTACCGAAAGCGGCACTGTGTTGAACTATAAAGCCACTGGTAGAAGAGACGTGGGTCGTCCGAGGATGAGATGGGTGCCGGAACAGGTTTATATAACCTAACACTTGAAGAGGAGAAGAAAGAGAAGGCTGTCTGCTTTATTTTTCTTCTTAGAAGACATGAAGGGGATTCATGTCCATCGACATACCGTAGCTGATACTGTTGATATATTTACAAACAGAGCAACACCAACCCAGCATTGATAAATAGTGGATATCACGAGACGAGGACCGACTTTTATAACTAACTTTTATATTACGGGAGTTTTCTAAACCCTCAGCCTAGCTTGCTTTTTTGCCTTAGTTTATCCAATTACGCCAATGATAATCCTGAAGCCCATCATCTTTCCACAAACTTTTTAAACGTGTCCTCTTCGGCATCCATTCCCAGACCTCTTTCGACCATCTCCGTATCTCTGTGCTCTGGAGCTCGCTTTACCACATTCACTTGTTTTGGGTTTTGTGTCCAGAGTATTAACATGGATCTGAACATCAGAGATTTCCTGCTTGGCTCAGAGTTCTGTCCTTGAAATTACATGTGATCGGCACCAACAATCCATCACCACTGTTTTGTTTTTAAATAATTATAATTGTATGAAATTCATGTACGTTACGTTGGCCAAACGGAAAGAAGGAACAACTTTGTAAAATTGTTAGAAAGATGTTGAAAGTGGCAGAGTTGGAGAGGAATAGGTGCTTCATTGGTCTCAGACCCTGCTTCAGAGCGGAACTATTGCAGGAACGTCAAGCTGCTTCTGTATAAAACACTGATCCGCTCAGTTCTTACCCATGGTTCTGAGACCTGGACCATTTCTAGAAAATCTGAGTCAAGCCTGCTAGTTCATAAACGCAAAATCCTCCGCAGTATTTTTAGTCTAATATGTGTGGAAGGTGAATGGAGAAAAATGACCAACCAAGAACTGAACACTCTTCTGAACGAACGAGATTTTGTGAAAGTTATAAAACTTGGTAGACTCAGGTGGGCTGGACATGTGATCAGAATGGGGGAGAATGAAATACTCAGAAAGGCACTCACAGAACAGATCTTTGGCACCAGGAGAGTTGGTAAACACAAACTACGTTGGGAAGACGGTGTGAACTATGATGCGCGCCATATCCTTGGCACCCGGAACTGGAGAGTAGCTGCATTTGACCGAGACAACTGGCGGAGGCTGTTAAAGGTGGCCTTGACTCAGTAATGGGTTGTCGCGCCGCTTAAGTAAGTAAGAGTTGGAGAGGGCGGAAACTAAGTTTTTCAGAGAACGACGGACGTGTGAGGAAGTTTAGAAGACCACGGAAGGAAGAGACCTTTAAGGTTGGATGAGGATAAGAGGTCTACCATGTAAAGGCGAGAAAGGTGAGGAAAGAGCAGAAGAAAATTATCGACTACGAGCATAATAAAGATTTTGGGGATTATAAAGATTATACGTGGATCACATGGGTTTTGGGCCCTTCGCCTGTTTCTATTAAGTAGGTTACTTAATTTAAATTTATTTCAATATCTACGCGTACAGTGCTTGCATCACATATATAATTCACGGCGAATTTTGTTGTCACATACACTAAAGTAGACATGTGAGGTATCATTAGAAAGTTCTTATAGTTAGTAGTTTGTACAAATTATGGATTAAAAGACTATACAGTATACGACTCTACAATGAAGACATTTGTAATGAGTTGAACAGTTCTAATATCCAAGATCGTATTGAAGAAAACAAAGACAGAAGATGGATTGCTCATCTGAATAGGATGCAAAATGGCAGGTTGCTTAAGGAACGTAGGAAGCGTTGGGGAAGTGGATATATTCCTTTGGAACCGTAACATCCCATACGCCTAGTCCTAGACAGAAGAAGAAGAAGAAGAAGAAGAAGAAGAAGAAGAAGAAGAAGAAGAAGAGGAAGAGGAAGAGGAAGAGGAAGAGGAGGAGGAGGAGGAGGAGGAGGAAGAAGAAGAATAAGAAGAAGAAGAAGAAGAAGAGAAGAAGAAGAAGAAGAAGAAGAAGAGAGAGAGGAGAGGAAGAGGAAGAGAAGAGAAAGAGGAAGAGGAAGAACTTAGGCTCTTTACATTAAAAGTTTCTCTATATTAAAAAAAATATTGTTTCTATACATAGAAATTCAACTCTTACCAAGTAACAATATTAAGCTAGGTAACAAATAGTAAGCAGATATCAAACTCTATAGCCTCGTTATAATTCAGTAACATTTTGTTATTGTGTGCGTTCGTATAAAACGTTTTTTACACTCGTAAGTGAGCGGACCAACGTATAAATGTCTATGTATTTGTTAGTTTGTGTGAGTGAAGAGACTAAGAAGTCTCTGTCTGTCTGTCTGTCTATCTCTGTCTGTCTGTCTGTCTCCTGTCTCTCTCTCTCTCTCTCTCTCTCTCTCTCTCTCTCTCTCTCTCTCTCTCTCTCTCTCTCTCTCTCTCTCTCTCTCTCTCTCTCTCTCTCTCTCTCCCCCCCCTAACTTCGGCAGATGAACCTCGGGATAGAGGGTATTAAAAATTAAATTACTTTCCTTAAAAGGAGTAGTGGCCTTAAGCAGTAGAGATTGAACGAGAGAGAGAGAGAGAGAGAGAGAGAGAGAGAGAGAGAGAGAGAGAGAGAGAGAGAGAGGTAATCTCTTCACAAAATAAATTCAGCCAGTGATCAAATGTAGTAGGCTTAACTTCAATAATTACTAACAATAGGGGAAAAAAGCAGACATAACTGAACAAAATTGAAATCTTCTTGTAATCCTCTTTTCGAAAAAAGCAGGATTAAACGAGATAAATGAGAGCGAGCGCGGATTGCTGGAGGAAGCGAAAACGAACGAACGGATGTGTATAAATTTAATAATTGATAAAGGGGTGGGAGGAGAAGGTTCGGTTCACAGACACGACACATCGAGTGGAAATGACATTTTCGACGTGTGCATGGAACTTGCATTAGAACCGGACCGGAGGAAATGATAAACGCCGCAAGACTGGGAAAAGCACAATGGCGCGGGGCGCTTTCAAACGAGAGAAAGAGAGGATAATGGATTGAGAGCCGGGGTCGAAGATCAAGCTGTTAACAAGAGAAACTGTGCGGCCGCAATTCAGAAAATAAATAGAGTGCAATTTCCGCGCGGAACAAGATGTATAGCGCGCGAACCGAGGGTGAAAAATCCGCCGTTAAATACAACAAAACGAACTCGCTGCTACCCCAAGAGGGTCTTAAATACTGCGATAAAGTATTGAACACGAGTGATTTTGTAGTTTCTCTTCTTTTCTTTCTCTGTTTTTTTTTGTTTTGTTTCAGTACACAAACCTGTTGTGTACGTTGGCTCAGTTTTTCTCATTAAACTGTCTGTGTGTGCTGACTGTAAAATAGTCAAGCTTCAGCGTACAATGAGATTGTCACGTATGACAAGCACGGGTTACACAAAACGAAGTGAAACAATTTTTGCGTACAATGTGAACGTCTCTAAAATATGTAACAAAGAAAACTCTTACGAACACTTAACGCTGGTTACCGCGTCCTTTTTTTGCGGGGAAACTAATTAATTACAATACAGTGCTGCAGACTGTTGAAACACGAAAGCATAAATACAACAATTACATCATCATCGAACAATCAGGCTATTCTGTCGGACTCGGAAAACATGTTGCACATGGGTATACATTTGTTAAATCGAATCTGCAAAGATTCTGGATTGCAAATATCCAAAAGGTGATGGTTTTTTGTGGAAACGATCGCGTACGAGCAAAAATTGTTATAGATGGAACAAGTCCTGGAAATTGACTTGTCCTGGAACAAGTCAGTTATTTTGAATACCTGGGCTACAATGTGTGTTATAATCCAAGCAACGACGTTGTGAATAGGTTGCATAAGTTCAACATTAAGTGTGGTAACATTAGGCAAACTCTTAAGTCAACAAGTAAAGGAACACGCCTAAAATTCTCCAAGGTGATGGCTATTCACACACTTCTTTATGGGGCTGAGAATTGGATTTTAACGAAAGGCCAGGTCAATCGCATCCAAGCGGCTGAAATGAGAATTCTCAGGCACGTGGCAGGGTATACTCTCCATGATCATAGAAGAAACACAGATATACGGCAGGAACTGAATATTATGAGTATACTCGACAGGATTGCCCAGTATCGGCTGAATTGGTGGGAACATCTTTGCCGAATGGATGACTGCCGCACCCCGTAGCAACTGTGGAACTACAAGCCGAGGGAACGGAGAGGTGTGGGACGTCCGAGGAAGCGCTCGAGTGACCAGCTCTAATCTTTGCCTGTTTGAGATCGGAAGAAACCATCATTGATTTAATTATTGAAGATGATGATCATGATGATGACAAGCACCATCTAAATTTCGTTAGCTTACTATCCCAACCAATATCGGTTCCATATGGGATATCACAATCCAGGTAACAGAAGTCAGGTAATTAAAATGACTAAACTGATGCAAAATCTGATTATCCACGACTATCTTAGTTCTTATAGGATACACGTCCTTAAATGCCATCGTTTTAGATTTTGTAGCAGAGATCTGTAGTCCATAGTCTCGTATTATACTATTGAAAGTAAATATCGCCGTTGTAAACTGGTCTTCTGTTTTCTGCATCATTACCTTGTCATTTCATAAAGCAATGAATTTACATAAATATTTCGCTGAAGTGATATTCGCGAGTCAACTTTACCTGTCCATCGCCGAAACAATTTTATTAAGGAAAAATTTCTTTACATAAACTAAAAAAATTGAAATTTTGGGAAATTTCAGAATATTCTACTACATTGTATTTCAGAATGATCTCTTAAGAATGACATACTACTCATTCACATTGTTTTTACTTCCACGTTCCATAAAGAAATGAAAGTATGGTAATGGCGAAAAAAATCGTGTTCGAGATAAGGGCTGATTCTGATTGTACTGCCCTCAAAACATGAAAAATATCGGTATGGAGAACCATACATGACTTCCATATTCTAAGATTTATTTTTAAAATCATTTTCGAAATGAAATATTACCATAGAAACTACTTCTTTCTACTTACTGCTTCAGCCTTAACCACAGTACTGTGGTCACTAACGTATACCACCTCACGTTATCGCACTCGATTTTCACTGATGATGGAAGTCGATGGCATTGGCGAAACGTCTGGTTTTGTAGAAAACATTGGACTACGGCCAAACATCCCGGGAAGGAATTTTAACAAAAACTACTTCTTTGTTGCCGATAACGTTGTGCACATATATATAAAAAATATGCATACAATTAATGGCTTGTATAAGTTAATGATTGATCTCCATTAAGTAGTGATCAAGTTTCCAAAGTTTTAATATTATGACGTCCGTAATTAAAACATCAGAGCAGGTTTAATGTGTATGAGGGTACACCGTGGACAAAAATTTTCAACATTTCCTATTGAGCGTTGCTTAGAATAAAGCTGCGAATCTACAGTGTACGTTTCACAGAACAAACACGCGGAAAAGAAGGAGCGCTCCGAAGTCACTCATGGACCCTCAGCATCTTGCAGAGGGTTCATTCCCTAAAGACGAAAAGTCTGTCTATGAATCGTTCCTCTGTAAACACGTGCAGTTACACTGCCCAGCGATCCACAGGAAGCAAATCGCTATCCGCGCTGGACACTTTTTCGTCTTGCACGCGTTATGTTGGTATGGGTTTCGGCACACAAGAAGGGAGAAGATACAGAAGAATCAACAGTATCTCTGTTCCCTTGTTCACTTACTAAAGATACTCGATATCGTGCACCATTACAGAGCGTTATATACTTTTTGTTCCTACCTTCAAATACTTGTGGGCACAAATGACCTCCAAAGGTCGTTCTTTTATCTTACTCACATTTTAGCAGATTACAATCAAACCATTTCCTTTTCCAGAACAAAATTTATGGCTTTGTCTGGGGCAAATCATATTACAACAAAGACTGTCGTACAGGACTCGCCAATAGAATAGGTGCCAGATTTCAAATATCTAGATTATAGCATCACATACCATCATGATAAGGAGGTTGAAAGCGAAATTAGTCTCGTCCAGTCGCTTTGTGCCTGTAACGTTACACACTAAGAGAAGAAAACAAGGAAAGTGACGCAATTGGAATATTATAATGTAATGGCCATACCTCAACTACTGTATGGTAGTGAGACTTGGATTAGAAAGGCCAAAGATATATCTAGAATACTAGGAGCGGAAATGAGGTTCTTGAGGGCTGTAAAGGTTGTGTACCTGGAGAGATCTTATCAGAAATGATCATATTAGAATGGAGCCAGGCGCAGCTGAAAGCTTAAATGAGAAAATCTCCCGGTACAAAACGGAGTGGCGGTTACACGTAGAGAGAATGGATCCAACTAGATTTGCAAGAAAAGCCCTTGATTATCATCCAAGGGGGAAGGGAAGTGTGGGAAGACCCCGTAAGCGATGGTTGGATGACTTCCATTGAGACTGGAACAGGCCACTAGCCTACGCCGTAAAGGATGACGACGACGACGACGACGACAACGACGAATTTTAATACGGTACCCACTTTGGTGGCATACGTATATCCACATTGCGCTACATACGTATATACTGAAATTTATTACGTAAATCATTATTCTGATCACAGCTGATGTCGCAACCAAAAAAACTGAAACGTGACTCCTGTTTTGTGGCTTGAGTGTCAAAATTTATTTTTCTTATTGGGTGTACTCTTTTGAACACCATAACTTTTGTATTATAATTTGAAATAATCACATTATAGTTCTCTCTCACACACACACACACACACACACACACACACACACACACACACACACACACACACACACACACACACACACACACACACACACACACGTCTGTCTGCATTCCAACTTTTCAGGATTTTTTTCAACTGGCATGTGTTACAGCATGGAAGCTGTGTTAGGCAAAAGAGTAAACATCAATCTTGTGGTTGCAGGAAGAGGATATTCGGCCACAATACTTCACGCACTGACACTAAACAAATTTATAATTCTTGGTTGTTGCTAATCTTGCAGTTATCCTCATCCTTTACTGATCCATAGATTCTTTGCAAAATTTTACGGTCCCATCCTTAATTCTTTTTTTTTTTTTGATTCCTAAATGTTGTTACAAACCTTAAAAATTTAGTTGTGTAAATTATTTCAGTTTTCCTGAGACACGTTTGCTGCTGAGCAGAGGCTGTGAAGCTTAATAATACCTGTCACCTGACAAATTCCCTATATCTTTCTTTGTATCATTTTTACAGTCACTAACGACCCCAGATATTTTAACTGCTGCGTTTAAATAATAATTTGCGAGTATTTGTTCTAGAGGATAGTTACGCCAATTTGGCCTGCTTTTTTTTGGAGCATTTGATTTCAAGTCGTAATCTTTCCGAGGCTTGTATCAATTCTTGTATTAGGCCTACTGACTGTAAAGACCCTTTATTTCTTGAAACAACCGCCACGTCATCAGCATATTCATTACTTGAATATTAATAATAACAGTAATAATATTATTAACAGCAACAAAAAAGGCAATGCTAAGAGAAGGGACGATAATTCTTATAATAATAATAGCTACTAATTGTAGTAAGAATTATAAAATTTCGAATATCACAACATTTATCGACAAAACGATATAGGCCTAGGAAAGAAAATTAACAAAGGCCCAACCATTGTCGTACCCAAATAATAATAAAGAAATTTCCAAGATCCTAACGAGACAAATGATAAATGACAGGAGAGTATGAAAAAAACATAATGGGAGAAATTGAGATGAAGGCGGGTAGAAAAGTGAGGAATGTCAGACGGTGCGGATTAATGAAAACTAAAAACGCGCGACAGGGAAGGAAGGAATTTAAGAAAGAATTTCTTAAAGCCGCAAATTCTTTTCCAGCCGCCCGGCACAGCTGCTTTTCCTTTGCTTCCAACACGTTGATTACAAAAGTGCGTGCGTTCTCTGCACTAGAATAATACCACTTACTTGTTTGTTAAAACTAAAATTATTCGTTTAGAAGTAAGTAAAAAACATATGACGTGACAAAATTGAAATAGAATTTTTTAACGTTAGCTTAACGCTGTACATGAAGCTGTACTAGATACTGAAATGTGGCGTACGACGACAAACGCCGAATTGTACGATCTATACAACGAACCAGACATCGCCGTCACAGCGTAAAACTAGGGAGAATTAGGTGGACAGGTCACGTCAATGAATGTCAGAAGAAAGAGCTGTGAAAGAAGTATTCACAGGAGGAAGAAGAGCAAAAGGGAGGCGAAGAAGAAGATGGGTGGACGATATATATGAAGATACGAGAAGACTGGAGGTCAGAAGGTGGCGAAGAGTCGCACAGGATAGAGAGGAGTGGAGGCACATCATTCTGGAGGCCAGGGCTCTTCATGAGCTGTAGCGCCGTGGAGTAGTAGTAGTAGTAGTAGTAGTAGTAGTAGTAGTAGTAGTAGTAGTAGTAGTAGTAGTAGTAGTAGTAGTAGTAGTAAACGCTGTGGGTATTGTGCTGATATTTTGTAGAAAAATAAACAAACGGGTTTATACGACGGACAGTCAAAAAGTTACTTGTACTTGCCCGTATTCTTTTTTTATAATACGGGGGTTACGACTCCTGGGGACAAAATAGGACGAGCCTATAGCGCGATTCCCGGTGGCCTCGGACTTTGTCCTCCCTACCTTGGCTGAGAACGCGATCTGACCAATCAAAACGGTTGTAAATGTCAGCGTCAGCACAAAAATGTCTTTGTTTAGGTACACGTTTCAAATCGTTTATAGGATACGTTATACTGTTTAAATGTGATAATCGCTCCACAATATTGGTGATAATTTTCACTGCTTGGTGATTAACTTGTGTTAGCGCTTAAAAAAAAATTGTGTTCATTTTAGAAGCATAAAAACCAACAGGAAAGAATCATATCTCACAAGACACGGTGTTGTGTTTTGGACACACCAGACAGACACCAGATCATCGCACATTAATTAATCTCTTAGCCTCAAACTGTTACCCGTTGATGTTTCTAAACCTACTGTACTTCACAAATCATTTTTGTGAAACAATCAATGACAAAGAAAAGCAACAACGTCATTATTAACTCGTTTCTTTGAATACGCATGTGGGTCAAAACTGAATGTTTAATGTGCGTTGGCTACTCCACGGGATCGTTGGAGTGTGCTTGACAAGGTTCTCTCGCTTTGTCACAGAATATACACGCTTGTTTGGACGACAATCATACTTCCGCATCGGCGGCGCTGTTTCCTACCTTTGAAACGACGATACCTTTCGAAACATAACTGGGTCGAAGCTCAATTGCAATACTTTTTAGTAAATAAAATTCCGGAAAGCAGTAGTTATAAGAGAATTCATTTGGTGTGATGTAACTTTTTAACTAATAAAACATATTAGCTTTAGACAAATATAAATCACATTTACTGGAAAGCAGAAGTGCATTGAGATTTTAACTCTTAATAACGTGATAATTATGTGAAGCAAAGACACACAACTGGAAGAGAAATAATGAACCTAAATATTTGTAGACAGAACTCATTGAAAACAATTTTGAGAGAAAATTAGTTCCAATGCAACAACATTATATACAAACAGTATAATGCACTTGCCATGGGTTCGACACTCTCTCAAATTTCGAGTGACGTTTTCTCGCAAATATAGAAGAGAAATTACTCGTCAGAATAAGTAGCAAGTATGTACAAAGTCAAACAACGGGTTCAAATGTACAGACTGTTGCCTGTGCATAACTGAAAGTGAACCAAGAATAACGCATGCACCAGGTTAAAGAAGAACGAATGGAGAATAAGAAATAACCAGGAGGTAGATGAACTATTGAAGCATGAGCACATTGTAAAATGCTCAACGAATACAATAGCTAGGTCACCTAGAGCGGACGGATAATCAGAGTATGCCAAAGAAAATCCTGAGAGCGCAAATCTATAAAAGCAGAAAGAGGAGCCGATAAGATAGTTGGATGATCTGCTGGAAGATCTAAGAAGAATGGACGTGAGGGTTATACTGAGATGGCAACAGACAGGAGCCATTGGAGACAGGTGTTGGGCTCCAGTGCTAAAGAAAGAGAGGAAGAAGAAATACTGAAAAACAGCCACAAGAGAATACATTAGTTATACTAGGGTTTTAAGTAATAAATCACGTTAGTGTAAGACAAACAAATGAATAAATAATTATACAAATCATATTTACTGGAAACCATAACTGCATTAGAATATCAACTTGTTAATAGCATCAGAAGAGTGTATCAGAAAGATGTACAGCTGACAGATAAAGTATGCGTTCCTCAAAGGTTAGTAAGCACAACCAATTGGAGCACTGCTTACTAAAGCGAATCTGAAAGCGGACAGACAATACAGTGTGCCCTGACAAAACAGTACGAAAAGTGTTAAACTCAAAAATACTAACTCCCTTAAAAGATGGCTGTGATGGCTTGTAGACATATGTTGAATCTAAATGTCGGACTTTTGTCATTACAGAAAAATATAAATGCGACGTTTCAGCCACCCAAAGAAGAAAAACGCTGAACCTAGTTAGCAGGACGAAAAGCCACGAATACGGTCCCCGTTTGGCAATCCACTCCTCCAATTATGGAAGCCCCATCGGCAAGGTATGGAGGAGGACAATTATGTCTGTGAGCGGTTTATCGGTTGAAATCTAGGACACAACATGAGGAATCGGATTACGGATAGAAGAAATATCTTACGCGAAGTCTGGAACATACAGGCTTGGAGAACCAAGGACAACAAACCTGTTCAACAAGAGGAATTCAAAAGGACAAAATTTGGACATCTTGACAATAAGCAGAGATTGAAAAAAAAACAAAGAAAGAATTTCGACGAAACAGAAACATCGAAGCGTCATAATGTTTTTAGGCTTTTGAAACGTATAATGTGGATTACGTTTGATGGATTACGTAAATCGTTTCCAAACCACAGACGATCACAAACAGAGCATGTAAAACCAAATTTATTCTCACTAAAACGTTTGCAAACTCAATGTCAGCAGCGATTATTTCTGTATTGATGCGTTTACATATCAAATTTCTAGACTGTGGGGAATCGAAAGTGTGGAAGCGTTACATTTTTCGATGACGTTACATTTTTGTGGAATGACCCCCAGCCTAAAAACATTATCATGTTAAAAAAGAAAAGAAATGATACTGATAAAATGGATGGTGATTTCCACTGCTGGAGCGGAGTTAAAAAAGTCAACCTTGGTTGGTTGACATTCTTAGTGTTGTGTTTGTGTGTGTTGTGTATTTTCTAGTTTGTACTTATTGGTATCATTTACCCTTTTGATCATACACTATGTGAACTTTTGGTACTGTTGTTGTTGAAATTCATTCCCGGGCTGTTTGGCCGTGGTCCATCGTTTCTAACTAAAACAGACGTTTCGACAGTACCATCGACTGCCGTCACGGTACTGTGGTCTCTAATGTGTACCACCCTACGTTAGTACAGCTCGAATTTACACTGATGATGCCAGCCGACGGTACTATCGAAACGTCTGTTTTAGTTAGAAACAATGGACCGCGGCTGAACAGCCCGGGAATTAATTTTAACAACATCGCCTCCGGCCGTGTAAGCCTACGAAGTATTTTTGTTATTATTTTGTAGACCCTCAATCACTCGCTGATAGAGTATTACATATCACTTCTCATGTATTAGTTTATAATTAACCTGAAGACGCTGCCGATTGTCTAACCGGCTGAAACGTCTCATGTATGTATTTCTGTGCTGGCAAAAGTACGTCATTCACATTCAAATCCAAAAGTACCAATTTACTCTCCCACTGAACGTTCGTGTACGCGTTACTTAAATCTGAAGAAATTCAAGTATTCCACCCAAAATATATTTTACTAGAAATTTACCCACAACAAAAACTCCGAAGTACAGAGTTTAGTGGCGGACACGGTAGACTTGATGATATTTTGGGCACGTACTCCGGGGACCGAGATACGGTACGAATTTGTCTGTGTCGTCCTCCTCGGGGGGGGGGGGGGACGTAAGACGTTGTCAAGGCTGCGTAATTTACGTCACTGGATGTGCGGGGAAGAAGAAAACTACTTTGAGTGAGGGTCGGTACAAAAATTATTTCCTCGCGCGCACGTTTGTGTGTGTGCGCGCGCGCCACGTATTGTGTTGCTCTGTACGTGGTAGATAATTCAAAACTGGATGGTCGTCGCTCCACTCTTTATTTTTCTTGATTCACGAGATAAACATTTTAAACAACCTAAAAAAAATTCTGTATTTTATCTTACAGGCTTAAATTTATTTAAGAAAACTTGCAATATTGCTGGTCAAAACCTGGTTGCCGAAAAAATGTGATAGTATACAAAAATGGATTCCTTTACAACTGGTTTTTAAAATCTGATTTCCATAAATATTACACTAACAGCTGAGTTTCGACTCACCTGCAATCCAATTGTGTTTCAAAGGGAAGGTATGCTAAAGCAGCCAGAAGATCAATATTCGGAATTCTTTGATGTACATAATACTAATGTGTTAATTGCGCAGCACTTACCGCAACTGTTTCTGTACAATAATCAGACTTGCACCGTTAGTAAGATGAGATTACCGTTTTGAGTTCATGCTGCCGCAGTCTTGCCACGTTTAGTATTCATCAGCCGCAGCTTATCGCCTTCACCGGAACCGACCCGTTCGTGGTCGCAGCAACAACGTAACTACAAAAGTTGCTTTGGTGCCGACTGTCAATCTTCTAAGCGAGATAGTAATACAGATAGTGTTATTTCAAAGACAGGAAACATTCAACAACGATGGAAACATGCCGGTATAGAAATGTGACAGTCTTTCTTGATTGCTGAGCTGCGCAGACCCACTTGAGTAGTCCAGAGATGAGTGAGGGAAGACAACGCGATAACAGTTCACTGTCTCACTTTACTCGCTAATTCTCATTACTGCCGATGAGATATAGTGTTAGATTCAGGGTGGTGACATAGTCCGGCTTGAGTGGCTGCACCACGTAAGGCGAATGGATGACAGAAGAATGACTAAGAGAATTGCAGATTGGAGACCGGTAGTAGACAGACGAATTAGACGCAGATCCGGAAAGCGGTGGCTGGATGACGTGGAGGACGATTTGAGATATATGAACGTGAGGGATGGAGACGAATGTGTTATGAGACGGCGGAATGGAAGAAAGTCATTGAGTAGGCTAAAACCCACGCTGAGCTGTAACGTCAGGAAAAGGAAACGGAACGGAATATATAGCAACTCAGAGTTGATGGGAAGTATTAAATGCCAAAGGACTAAGCGGCTTAGGCATGTTCGAAGGATGGAGGACGGAAGAGTTAGAAGAAAGGTTTTTGATGGGCAACCTGGTGGGAGAGGTGTGCCACGAATAAGATGCTTGGATACGCTGGAAAGAGACCTCAGATAATTGAGTGTCAGAAGGTGGAGACAAAGGGGAAAAGACAGGGAAGAGCGGACAGACTTAGTTGCGGAGGACGAGGTTCTGCAATGTAACAATATAATATGCCCGACGTTGTGTGCGTCAATTTATAACAATTTATTACTGTTATGCTATCTATTTAATGTCCCGCGTGTGGGAGCCAATTTAACTTTTTATTTTTTATGCTCTTTATCTCAGGGTAAAATATAAATAAATGCTCAAATTTTCTTATAAATTGTTCTTCGATTTATTACAATTAGCTATGAATGATTATCATACTTTATCATTGACACATGAACTATATAAATTCTAATCAATATATAAACATATTCATTTTCATAAATCTTATATTTCATTACTCATATTCATAGCTCTAATAATTTAAATATTGTAATTCTTATTCAAAGACAAAACTTTTAATAATAATTTTCTTAAATTTAATATATTACGACATTGTTAATTACTGATCTGGATTCATTTAAAATCGGTGCTCATAGATAAATTTAATTTTCATAATTTCCTAATATTATTTAATTTTGTTCTAAATAAAATTTTATCTTAATCCTTTAATTAAATCTTATGAGTTCTTTAAGTGAACAGACAGTGGACCTAATACTAATTATGGCATGAAAATTTTACTTGTGGTATGTATCCGAATCTGGTAGCGGTTCATACTGTGTGGTTGCATGTTGATCGTCTGGCGTAACTGCGATATTTCCCTCTGGATTAGCAGATTGTAACGTGGTCTCCTTTGAGTCACACAAGACACTGCACAACACCAAACTTCACTCTCTCGAAATTAGTTCGCGTTAATTGTTATTATAGTTATCCGCTTCTACAGCCATTATTAATTATTATTTATTAACTGCGTTATGGTTTGAATTACTGTTGTTACGGGTTTAGTTCGTTTCGTAATGTTACTCGATGATAAAGTTATTGTTGCGTATTTGCACAACTAAATTACAGCGTTATTTGATTATCATTTGTGTTGTATTAATTCACTTGTACGTCACTAGTAAAATTACAGTTTTTCTCTTTACCGAAATTTGTTCTAGTACGAGCTTACTTTTCTAACCATCGTACCGAATTTCTCTAAGTCCAATAACTATGGGAATCTCGGTCGCGGACTTACACTCCCGTTTCCGTCAAAATTTTTAGTTAAACTCCTTGAGCGCGCCTTTCTCGCGTTCCTATATCGAATTCCATATTTCTCCCACTTACTTCTGATTTTTCTAACGCTGTTTTCTAATTGGTTCTACTTTACGACTCTTCAGATTTAGAGACCACCTATTTTTCCGAAAGAACTTCTCTGATAGGCCTTTGGATTCCCACCAGATTCCTTCCCTAGGTCACTACACTGAGGTCGTTGTCGCTGCTAGATACTGTAGCAATAATTCTTGCCTGTCACTTTTTTGGAGTAAACAAAACAACCCTTAACTTTCTCGTCAAGTATTGTTTTCGTGCACTAGGTTGTTCTAATGGCATCAACTATTGTTACTTAAAGGCCTCACCAAACTTTCTTTGTATGTCCGTTTCTTTGTATCTGTTTCATCAACACTTCTTGCTTGTGTTCGGACATTACTCCGAGCTTTCTCTCTTTTCAGTAAGGTCGAAGTCCTGTCGCTGACCGTTTGAGTCTTTCAATAACATATACCCTTTTTTGTTTCGCTATATGCAGCTGGCGTGTATACGTATTCTGGTCTATTGTTAATACCTACAGCTGCTCTTCAAATGAGTTCGTTTACTTTTGTGCCCTTTTTTCTACGGATTTGAGGTAGTTGTCAAAGTTTAACGTTTCTTAGTATGGAGAGCGATGAACTCAGCCTATTTGCCGTGAGCGTGTTGGGGCTGATATATGATTTTATTGCCTGTCAGTCACCTCTGCGTTTCACACAACAATTCCCTGTTACGGCGCTTAAAGATACATCTCTACTCAAAATAAGAAATTTTCAAAATTTTCTGATTTTGGCGTTATATCGTCCCCGAAATTTGTCGCTTTGGATGGATTTCATACATCTAAAAGAGATTCAAATTTCTGCGCCTTGTCATCGAGGTTTAACATGACGAAATGCATACATTTTATATTCCTAGTATTGGCTCATCATCCGTTGGACGTAGTGTAATGGATTTGCTACCTGTATTGACCCACTGCGGGCTGTTTATTATGTAATGTAAACAGTACCCCAGGACCCTTTTGCAAATACTTTCGCTTTCCGTTTTTAAATGAATCCGTTACATATATCTTTTAACTTTCTTTTCTTACAACCCTTACTTAACATATAATTATACTTACAAACTAATCTTTAGATATTAAATTTAAATTCGTCATTCAGCATCAATTTAAAACAATTCCTTACATATCCCTTACAGGACCTAGAATATTTACAAAATTAATTTAGCAAGTTTTATTCAATGCTAGCATCATTTATCATACAATTTTACACATGTTAATCATTATATTAACCTTTAATTTAACTATTCATTTTTATATTCACATTGATTTACTCTATATTACCTTGCAGTATTTATAAAATATTAATTACTATCAAAATTTCTACTAATTCGCCAATTACATCTTGCTATTCTAATAATATTATTGATTTTAATGCCATAAATTAATCAAGTTTTCTACAATAATTCGCTATTAATGTCCTTTGGTAGTCCATCTTTTACTTATTGTAACTTTTCAATCATTTCACTATTTAATTGAATTTTAAGAGTCTTGCATCACATATACATGTACATATCACTATTCTAATTTTATTGATTGTTCGCATTCAATTGTTATATTAAACACATATATTAAACAATCTTATTCTAACCATATTAATTGTCCTTACACTTGCATTCGTTTAACACATATATATATTGTCTATGTACTTATGTTAACATAATTATCGCTAAAATTTTTAGTTCACATTTCGTTATCATGAAGATTATAAGTACTACTACACTTGTTAGTATTTTACTTCATCGTTTATACAATTATACAATTATCATTTTAGTTTAATTAATGTTAAAATTATTACAATTTATTTAATACTCTATTGCGTCTTACAATTGCTTTATAATTCATAACCTTTTCACTGGCGTCAACTAAGAATCTGAATGATACTTTTTTAGTTGCCTAGTGTTGAATATTCCTCGTATAGAATCGTTATTCTGGTCGTCCTGTAATTGGTACGTAGCGCTTCCGATTTTTTTTTACTATTGTGTACGGACCCTCATATATCGCACAGAATTTTCCTATTATATTCTGAGTAGCGTCCGATATATGATGCGCTCGTATCAGAACTCTTTCTCCCACTTCAAATTCCGTAATTTTCTTTGATTTATTTATTCGGGCCGCTTGTCGCTCTCCCCTTTCCTTGATTCGTAATTGTAGTCTTTCTACATTTACTCCTTCATTGTTAATCACAATAGGGTCTACATACTGTTCCCAATGCCTGGTTGGTTTTTTCCCAAACTGATCTTCGTATGGCGTAATCTTTATTGTCTCTTGGTATGTTTCATTCAGACACGACTTGATTGTTTTTATGTATTTTGCCCATTTAGTGTGTCTCTCTCTGACAAAAATACGGAACAGGTTTCCGAGCTGCCGGTTCCATCTTTCCGCAATATTAGTGCAAGGATTCCGAATCGCTGTGTATTTAGGTTTTATGTTTAGCTCTTTCAGACCCTCCATCCATTTTCGAGACGTGAATTGTGTGCCATTGTCTGTTAACACACTATCCGGTTTACCATGTATATCAATGTATTGTTGTAGTCGTTTCAATGTTATGTTTGTGGTGGCTCTACGTAAAGCATACAATTCCACGTATTTCGTAAAATTGTCCACAATAACTAATAGGTACTTCACTCCACCACTGGACATCGGTAGAGGTCCGTAATAGTTCATGCTTAAGAGCTCTCCCTTTCTTGTAGGCAGGATGGGTCTTGTTTCTCCAGAAATGAGTCGATTCCCACTGTCTTTACATCTCTGACACAGGTCATAACATCTGATCAGCTGGCTGACACTCTTGCACATTTCTTCGAATGTAAAGTGCTCCTTCAGAAGCTGCAGAGTCCTTTTTGTACCTGGATGGCCATATATCTGGTGGATCTCTTGTATCAATTCCTTCCGAATTTCCTTTGGGATGTATAACTTCCACTGCGTCTTCCATCTCCTATATAGTTTATTGTTTTTTACTTTGAAATGTTGGTTTAATTTATGATGGTCTCCCTCCTTAACTCTGTTGATCAATTGTCCTAACTTCTTGTTTTCCATTTGTAGCAGGTGTATTTTTCTTAAATTTGTTGTTATATCTTTGTTCATTTTTATTTCCATTGTGTGGATGTAGTATTCGTATTTCTCGTCGATGGGTCCGTTTATAGTATCACCTTCTGGGTATCTGCTTAAGAGGTCTGCAACAACATTGTCTTTACCCCTGCAGTGTAATATCTCAAAGTTATACTCTTGTATCGCAAGTATCCATCTTGCGATCCTGGTATTATTTAAATGGCATTTTTGGATAAACGTTAACGCTTTGTTATCGGTTAATATAGTAAGAGGTTGGCCTATTATATATATCCTGAATTTCTTTAAACATTGGACGATTGCTAACAGCTCCTTTTCAGTAGTAAAATAGTTTTTCTCCGCATTTTTGAATGTTCGGCTAGTGTACGCTATTACGGCAATCTCCCCTTCCTTGTCGATCTGGTATAGTTGACCTCCGTAAGCATAGTTGCTTGCGTCACACTGCAGATAGAAACGGCGTCCCTGTATAGGAAATTTTAATACCACAGATTCTATAAATAATTCTTTTACACGTTGGAATTGCTCCTCCATCGTTTTATCCCATTTAAACTTAATGCCTTTCTTTAGTAGATGCAATAAAGGTTGTGTGCTCTCCGCGTACCTACTGGTGAACTTATTATAAAAGTTTGTTAAACCCAAGAAACCTTTTAATTGCTTTGGGTTTCGTGGAGATGGGAAATTTAAAATTGCTGAAACTTTATCCGGTGTCGGTTTGATTCCTTTTGTAGTTAGACAGTAACCCAAATATGGTATTTCCTTCCTGAAAAACTGGGATTTCTTTAAATTGACTGTGATATTAGCTTTCTTCAAGTTGTCCAACAAGCTATTTAAGTGTTCCATATGTTCCTCCTCACTTTGCGAGAAACACAAGATGTCATCTACGTATATAATCGTATGTTGCTAAACTTCCTCGGTCATCACATGGTCGAGTCCCCTAGCCAAGCCTGCTAGGCTGGTGCTCAATCCAAACGGCGTTACTTTAAATCTGTAGCTCTTACCTTCGTATAAGAAACCAGTGTGATCTCGACATTCCTCCTTGAGTGGAATCTGCCAGAAACTGTTTGTTAAGTCTATTGTGGACATGACTTTGATGTTGCTGCATCTTGCGAGGATCTCGTTGATCGGCGGAGGTCCCTCATAATCCGGGATAGTGATACTATTCACCTTCCGGGCATCTAGGCATAATCGCACCCTCCCGTCCCTTTTAATTACAGTTACCAGAGGTTGTGTGTAAGGACTGTGGGATCGTTCTATTATCCCAAATTCCAGCATCCTTTGAATTTCATCCTGAACTGCCCTCTGATACTTGATGGGGACGGCCCACCCTTTTTGCAGGTAAGGTGTGCTGTCGGTAACCCGGAAACTATGCTGGTATCCCGTTATGATCCCTGGCCTATCTGTAAAGATCTCCTTGTTTTTATCCAGCAACTGACCCAATTGATTTAACCTTGTCTGATCCATTCCTTCTAATTCTTCAAGTTTTCTGTAGATTTCAGTTTCAATGTCACACAAATTTTCTTCTATGGTTAGTAACAGTACTTCATAAGGATGTTCTTCCGCATTTGTTACTACTTCCGGTCGTACCTGTATCCACCCTTCTGGTATGTTAATTACCCCCTTTGATTGCTGCAGGAAGTTCATACCAAGAATACAATTTCTCACTAAACCTGGTACTATTAAAAACACACAATCGACACTTAAATTACTACTTAATACTACTTCTAAAAATACTTGTTTTCTAATACTTTTTGACCTATTTCCCACGGCGCTAACTATCGTGGTGTTATTGACGCTGAGGGTTTCATGGTGTCCAATCTGTTTTTTATTGTTTTCATACCATTCTTCAGATATAGCGTTCACGACACTACCTGTGTCAATGAGAGAAATTACCGGAACTTGATTTATTTTAATCGCTAGTTCAGGACTTTTTATTATCTTGATATCAATATTTTGCTCCGCCTCTTCCATCAAGTCTTCCTTGATGATTGGGAAGATTGTAGTAATATTTATCTTGTCTGTATTCGTTTTGTTTTTCTGTTTATACCTTAGGTTTATTTCATTTGAAGTTTGGAGTCATTGTCTCGAACTTGAAGGTCGTTCATCCGGTTTTACAGCCGTTTGTCGTTCAATCGTGACACTGTTTATAGTGGTTTGTTTACCTCCTCTCCCGCTGGTCCTAGTTGTCGCTTCCTTTTGTTGGTAGTTTTCCCTCCAGCCAACACGTGGTTTACTGCTTTCATTGTTCGGCTGGTTAGACGGCGCGTCCCTTTTGTAATTTATGGCTGGTCGGTCACTTACCTTCTGTTCATTATTGCTTCCTCTTGTATTTATATTCATATATTCACGAAGGAGTGCTTCAAAACCATTTATAGTCGTTACTCCTCTCGTAACCACAGCAATTTGCAATTCTCTGTTATAATGCCTAGCTAATTTCGTGATCATATGTTTATCAGACATGATCGGGATTAACTGTCTGCTTCTTAAGACGCATCGCTCCATGTATTGAATCATGTTAAGCGATCCATTTGGTTTATAGCGCCCATATTCAAGTTGGTCGCGAACCTTCTCTTGCTGAGTTGCACTCCAATATTTGCTCATGAAGGCTTCTTCGAACTCCTTAAACGTCCTTACCTGCTCCCTCACGATTCTCCACCACAGAGCCGCTTCTCCGGTCAAGTGACGTCCGATCCACCGGGTATTCTCCTCACCATAATACGTTTCCTGAATTTCCCGTAACTCCTTCAAGAACTCCATTGGGAAATTATCCTCCCCGTCGAAAGTGGCTTCCTTATTCACTATTGCTGTATTCATGGCTACAGCCGGTCTTTGCTCGATTTCCTCCAGCCTACGTTGTACTCGTTGCTGATTCTCGCGAACCGTTGTTAGGTTGTTGGCGATCTCATCGAGTTTTCGCCCCTTTTCTGTAGAGACTTCGTTTATCTTCTCTTCCGTACTTCGGTTAGCTTCTTTTATGCTCCTTACTTGCTGTTCAATTCCGTCGATCTGCAGTTTATTTTGATGTTGATTGTTGATTATGGCTTCTTGCCATTCCTTCCGGTCATTCTCGCGAGTTTCTTTGTTTTCTTTCGCCTGTTTCTTTATTTCTCTGCTTAACTCCTTAATTCCGCTTTCGTTCTTCTTCTGTACTTCTTCTAACTTGTCTGACTGTCTTTGTAGTTCAGTACCCACCTGGTGGATTTGTCCTTGTAAATCTCCTCTCATTAACTCTATTTTTTCGTCTAATTTCTCGGCGAGTTGTTTACCTATTTCTTCATTCTGTTTTTTCGTTTCTTCAATTTTTTCGTCTATGTGCCTTTTCATTTCTTCATTCTGTTGTCTTTGTTTTTCATCTCTTTCTTCATTCTTCTTTTCCGATTCTTCAATTTTTTCGTCTATGTGCTTTTTCATTTCTTCATTCTGTTGTTTCATGAATGTCATTAACAATTGGAAATTAATTTCAGATGACTGTGGTCCCCGGGCGCCATTCTCTTCACTCGTTGTAGAGCTCTCTTCATTCACCACATTTCTATCCTCAGACTGCTCCATCCCCATCTGATTGTTAATTTCGAATACTTCGGAATTTTCTTTCCCTGTCGCCATTTTTGCCATTCGTCGGGTTATCATTCAGATGCTTATCGACAAATAACAATAATAACGTTCTTATTCTACAGTACTAACATTTACTTATTTAACTTAGTGTATCTCTAACCACTGTCTGTCACTGCCCTAGCCTAATTTCTTTAATTAAGCCGTGCGGTGCGGCGCCAATTTGTAACAATATAATATGCCCGACGTTGTGTGCGTCAATTTATAACAATTTACTACTGTTATGCTATCTATTTAATGTCCCGCGTGTGGGAGCCAATTTAACTTTTTATTTTTTATGCTCTTTATCTCAGGGTAAAATATAAATAAATGCTCAAATTTTCTTATAAATTGTTCTTCGATTTATTACAATTAGCTATGAATGATTATCATACTTTATCATTGACACATGAACTATATAAATTCAGGGTAATTCTTTATCTCAGGGTAAAATATAAATAAATGCTCAAATTTTCTTATAAATTGTTCTTCGATTTATTACAATTAGCTATGAATGATTATCATACTTTATCATTGACACATGAACTATATAAATTCTAATCAATATATAAACATATTCGTTTTCATAAATCTTATATTTCATTACTCATATTCATAGCTCTAATAATTTAAATATTGTAATTCTTATTCAAAGACAAAACTTTTAATAATAATTTTCTTAAATTTAATATATTACGACATTGTTAATTACTGATCTGGATTCATTTAAAATCGGTGCTCATAGATAAATTTAATTTTCATAATTTCCTAATATTATTTAATTTTGTTCTAAATAAAATTTTATCTTAATCCTTTAATTAAATCTTATGAGTTCTTTAAGTGAACAGACAGTGGACCTAATACTAATTATGGCATGAAAATTTTACTTGTGGTATGTATCCGAATCTGGTAGCGGTTCATACTGTGTGGTTGCATGTTGATCGTCTGGCGTAACTGCGATATTTCCCTCTGGATTAGCAGATTGTAACGTGGTCTCCTTTGAGTCACACAAGACACTGCACAACACCAAACTTCACTCTCTCGAAATTAGTTCGCGTTAATTGTTATTATAGTTATCCGCTTCTACAGCCATTATTAATTATTATTTATTAACTGCGTTATGGTTTGAATTACTGTTGTTACGGGTTTAGTTCGTTTCGTAATGTTACTCGATGATAAAGTTATTGTTGCGTATTTGCACAACTAAATTACAGCGTTATTTGATTATCATTTGTGTTGTATTAATTCACTTGTACGTCACTAGTAAAATTACAGTTTTTCTCTTTACCGAAATTTGTTCTAGTACGAGCTTACTTTTCTAACCATCGTACCGAATTTCTCTAAGTCCAATAACTATGGGAATCTCGGTCGCGGACTTACACTCCCGTTTCCGTCAAAATTTTTAGTTAAACTCCTTGAGCGCGCCTTTCTCGCGTTCCTATATCGAATTCCATATTTCTCCCACTTACTTCTGATTTTTCTAACGCTGTTTTCTAATTGGTTCTACTTTACGACTCTTCAGATTTAGAGACCACCTATTTTTCCGAAAGAACTTCTCTGATAGGCCTTTGGATTCCCACCAGATTCCTTCCCTAGGTCACTACACTGAGGTCGTTGTCGCTGCTAGATACTGTAGCAATAATTCTTGCCTGTCACTTTTTTGGAGTAAACAAAACAACCCTTAACTTTCTCGTCAAGTATTGTTTTCGTGCACTAGGTTGTTCTAATGGCATCAACTATTGTTACTTAAAGGCCTCACCAAACTTTCTTTGTATGTCCGTTTCTTTGTATCTGTTTCATCAACACTTCTTGCTTGTGTTCGGACATTACTCCGAGCTTTCTCTCTTTTCAGTAAGGTCGAAGTCCTGTCGCTGACCGTTTGAGTCTTTCAATAACATATACCCTTTTTTGTTTCGCTATATGCAGCTGGCGTGTATACGTATTCTGGTCTATTGTTAATACCTACAGCTGCTCTTCAAATGAGTTCGTTTACTTTTGTGCCCTTTTTTCTACGGATTTGAGGTAGTTGTCAAAGTTTAACGTTTCTTAGTATGGAGAGCGATGAACTCAGCCTATTTGCCGTGAGCGTGTTGGGGCTGATATATGATTTTATTGCCTGTCAGTCACCTCTGCGTTTCACACAACAATTCCCTGTTACGGCGCTTAAAGATACATCTCTACTCAAAATAAGAAATTTTCAAAATTTTCTGATTTTGGCGTTATATCGTCCCCGAAATTTGTCGCTTTGGATGGATTTCATACATCTAAAAGAGATTCAAATTTCTGCGCCTTGTCATCGAGGTTTAACATGACGAAATGCATACATTTTATATTCCTAGTATTGGCTCATCATCCGTTGGACGTAGTGTAATGGATTTGCTACCTGTATTGACCCACTGCGGGCTGTTTATTATGTAATGTAAACAGTACCCCAGGACCCTTTTGCAAATACTTTCGCTTTCCGTTTTTAAATGAATCCGTTACATATATCTTTTAACTTTCTTTTCTTACAACCCTTACTTAACATATAATTATACTTACAAACTAATCTTTAGATATTAAATTTAAATTCGTCATTCAGCATCAATTTAAAACAATTCCTTACATATCCCTTACAGGACCTAGAATATTTACAAAATTAATTTAGCAAGTTTTATTCAATGCTAGCATCATTTATCATACAATTTTACACATGTTAATCATTATATTAACCTTTAATTTAACTATTCATTTTTATATTCACATTGATTTACTCTATATTACCTTGCAGTATTTATAAAATATTAATTACTATCAAAATTTCTACTAATTCGCCAATTACATCTTGCTATTCTAATAATATTATTGATTTTAATGCCATAAATTAATCAAGTTTTCTACAATAATTCGCTATTAATGTCCTTTGGTAGTCCATCTTTTACTTATTGTAACTTTTCAATCATTTCACTATTTAATTGAATTTTAAGAGTCTTGCATCACATATACATGTACATATCACTATTCTAATTTTATTGATTGTTCGCATTCAATTGTTATATTAAACACATATATTAAACAATCTTATTCTAACCATATTAATTGTCCTTACACTTGCATTCGTTTAACACATATATATATTGTCTATGTACTTATGTTAACATAATTATCGCTAAAATTTTTAGTTCACATTTCGTTATCATGAAGATTATAAGTACTACTACACTTGTTAGTATTTTACTTCATCGTTTATACAATTATACAATTATCATTTTAGTTTAATTAATGTTAAAATTATTACAATTTATTTAATACTCTATTGCGTCTTACAATTGCTTTATAATTCATAACCTTTTCACTGGCGTCAACTAAGAATCTGAATGATACTTTTTTAGTTGCCTAGTGTTGAATATTCCTCGTATAGAATCGTTATTCTGGTCGTCCTGTAATTGGTACGTAGCGCTTCCGATTTTTTTTTACTATTGTGTACGGACCCTCATATATCGCACAGAATTTTCCTATTATATTCTGAGTAGCGTCCGATATATGATGCGCTCGTATCAGAACTCTTTCTCCCACTTCAAATTCCGTAATTTTCTTTGATTTATTTATTCGGGCCGCTTGTCGCTCTCCCCTTTCCTTGATTCGTAATTGTAGTCTTTCTACATTTACTCCTTCATTGTTAATCACAATAGGGTCTACATACTGTTCCCAATGCCTGGTTGGTTTTTTCCCAAACTGATCTTCGTATGGCGTAATCTTTATTGTCTCTTGGTATGTTTCATTCAGACACGACTTGATTGTTTTTATGTATTTTGCCCATTTAGTGTGTCTCTCTCTGACAAAAATACGGAACAGGTTTCCGAGCTGCCGGTTCCATCTTTCCGCAATATTAGTGCAAGGATTCCGAATCGCTGTGTATTTAGGTTTTATGTTTAGCTCTTTCAGACCCTCCATCCATTTTCGAGACGTGAATTGTGTGCCATTGTCTGTTAACACACTATCCGGTTTACCATGTATATCAATGTATTGTTGTAGTCGTTTCAATGTTATGTTTGTGGTGGCTCTACGTAAAGCATACAATTCCACGTATTTCGTAAAATTGTCCACAATAACTAATAGGTACTTCACTCCACCACTGGACATCGGTAGAGGTCCGTAATAGTTCATGCTTAAGAGCTCTCCCTTTCTTGTAGGCAGGATGGGTCTTGTTTCTCCAGAAATGAGTCGATTCCCACTGTCTTTACATCTCTGACACAGGTCATAACATCTGATCAGCTGGCTGACACTCTTGCACATTTCTTCGAATGTAAAGTGCTCCTTCAGAAGCTGCAGAGTCCTTTTTGTACCTGGATGGCCATATATCTGGTGGATCTCTTGTATCAATTCCTTCCGAATTTCCTTTGGGATGTATAACTTCCACTGCGTCTTCCATCTCCTATATAGTTTATTGTTTTTTACTTTGAAATGTTGGTTTAATTTATGATGGTCTCCCTCCTTAACTCTGTTGATCAATTGTCCTAACTTCTTGTTTTCCATTTGTAGCAGGTGTATTTTTCTTAACTTTGTTGTTATATCTTTGTTCATTTTTATTTCCATTGTGTGGATGTAGTATTCGTATTTCTCGTCGATGGGTCCGTTTATAGTATCACCTTCTGGGTATCTGCTTAAGAGGTCTGCAACAACATTGTCTTTACCCCTGCAGTGTAATATCTCAAAGTTATACTCTTGTATCGCAAGTATCCATCTTGCGATCCTGGTATTATTTAAATGGCATTTTTGGATAAACGTTAACGCTTTGTTATCGGTTAATATAGTAAGAGGTTGGCCTATTATATATATCCTGAATTTCTTTAAACATTGGACGATTGCTAACAGCTCCTTTTCAGTAGTAAAATAGTTTTTCTCCGCATTTTTGAATGTTCGGCTAGTGTACGCTATTACGGCAATCTCCCCTTCCTTGTCGATCTGGTATAGTTGACCTCCGTAAGCATAGTTGCTTGCGTCACACTGCAGATAGAAACGGCGTCCCTGTATAGGAAATTTTAATACCACAGATTCTATAAATAATTCTTTTACACGTTGGAATTGCTCCTCCATCGTTTTATCCCATTTAAACTTAATGCCTTTCTTTAGTAGATGCAATAAAGGTTGTGTGCTCTCCGCGTACCTACTGGTGAACTTATTATAAAAGTTTGTTAAACCCAAGAAACCTTTTAATTGCTTTGGGTTTCGTGGAGATGGGAAATTTAAAATTGCTGAAACTTTATCCGGTGTCGGTTTGATTCCTTTTGTAGTTAGACAGTAACCCAAATATGGTATTTCCTTCCTGAAAAACTGGGATTTCTTTAAATTGACTGTGATATTAGCTTTCTTCAAGTTGTCCAACAAGCTATTTAAGTGTTCCATATGTTCCTCCTCACTTTGCGAGAAACACAAGATGTCATCTACGTATATAATCGTATGTTGCTAAACTTCCTCGGTCATCACATGGTCGAGTCCCCTAGCCAAGCCTGCTAGGCTGGTGCTCAATCCAAACGGCGTTACTTTAAATCTGTAGCTCTTACCTTCGTATAAGAAACCAGTGTGATCTCGACATTCCTCCTTGAGTGGAATCTGCCAGAAACTGTTTGTTAAGTCTATTGTGGACATGACTTTGATGTTGCTGCATCTTGCGAGGATCTCGTTGATCGGCGGAGGTCCCTCATAATCCGGGATAGTGATACTATTCACCTTCCGGGCATCTAGGCATAATCGCACCCTCCCGTCCCTTTTAATTACAGTTACCAGAGGTTGTGTGTAAGGACTGTGGGATCGTTCTATTATCCCAAATTCCAGCATCCTTTGAATTTCATCCTGAACTGCCCTCTGATACTTGATGGGGACGGCCCACCCTTTTTGCAGGTAAGGTGTGCTGTCGGTAACCCGGAAACTATGCTGGTATCCCGTTATGATCCCTGGCCTATCTGTAAAGATCTCCTTGTTTTTATCCAGCAACTGACCCAATTGATTTAACCTTGTCTGATCCATTCCTTCTAATTCTTCAAGTTTTCTGTAGATTTCAGTTTCAATGTCACACAAATTTTCTTCTATGGTTAGTAACAGTACTTCATAAGGATGTTCTTCCGCATTTGTTACTACTTCCGGTCGTACCTGTATCCACCCTTCTGGTATGTTAATTACCCCCTTTGATTGCTGCAGGAAGTTCATACCAAGAATACAATTTCTCACTAAACCTGGTACTATTAAAAACACACAATCGACACTTAAATTACTACTTAATACTACTTCTAAAAATACTTGTTTTCTAATACTTTTTGACCTATTTCCCACGGCGCTAACTATCGTGGTGTTATTGACGCTGAGGGTTTCATGGTGTCCAATCTGTTTTTTATTGTTTTCATACCATTCTTCAGATATAGCGTTCACGACACTACCTGTGTCAATGAGAGAAATTACCGGAACTTGATTTATTTTAATCGCTAGTTCAGGACTTTTTATTATCTTGATATCAATATTTTGCTCCGCCTCTTCCATCAAGTCTTCCTTGATGATTGGGAAGATTGTAGTAATATTTATCTTGTCTGTATTCGTTTTGTTTTTCTGTTTATACCTTAGGTTTATTTCATTTGAAGTTTGGAGTCATTGTCTCGAACTTGAAGGTCGTTCATCCGGTTTTACAGCCGTTTGTCGTTCAATCGTGACACTGTTTATAGTGGTTTGTTTACCTCCTCTCCCGCTGGTCCTAGTTGTCGCTTCCTTTTGTTGGTAGTTTTCCCTCCAGCCAACACGTGGTTTACTGCTTTCATTGTTCGGCTGGTTAGACGGCGCGTCCCTTTTGTAATTTATGGCTGGTCGGTCACTTACCTTCTGTTCATTATTGCTTCCTCTTGTATTTATATTCATATATTCACGAAGGAGTGCTTCAAAACCATTTATAGTCGTTACTCCTCTCGTAACCACAGCAATTTGCAATTCTCTGTTATAATGCCTAGCTAATTTCGTGATCATATGTTTATCAGACATGATCGGGATTAACTGTCTGCTTCTTAAGACGCATCGCTCCATGTATTGAATCATGTTAAGCGATCCATTTGGTTTATAGCGCCCATATTCAAGTTGGTCGCGAACCTTCTCTTGCTGAGTTGCACTCCAATATTTGCTCATGAAGGCTTCTTCGAACTCCTTAAACGTCCTTACCTGCTCCCTCACGATTCTCCACCACAGAGCCGCTTCTCCGGTCAAGTGACGTCCGATCCACCGGGTATTCTCCTCACCATAATACGTTTCCTGAATTTCCCGTAACTCCTTCAAGAACTCCATTGGGAAATTATCCTCCCCGTCGAAAGTGGCTTCCTTATTCACTATTGCTGTATTCATGGCTACAGCCGGTCTTTGCTCGATTTCCTCCAGCCTACGTTGTACTCGTTGCTGATTCTCGCGAACCGTTGTTAGGTTGTTGGCGATCTCATCGAGTTTTCGCCCCTTTTCTGTAGAGACTTCGTTTATCTTCTCTTCCGTACTTCGGTTAGCTTCTTTTATGCTCCTTACTTGCTGTTCAATTCCGTCGATCTGCAGTTTATTTTGATGTTGATTGTTGATTATGGCTTCTTGCCATTCCTTCCGGTCATTCTCGCGAGTTTCTTTGTTTTCTTTCGCCTGTTTCTTTATTTCTCTGCTTAACTCCTTAATTCCGCTTTCGTTCTTCTTCTGTACTTCTTCTAACTTGTCTGACTGTCTTTGTAGTTCAGTACCCACCTGGTGGATTTGTCCTTGTAAATCTCCTCTCATTAACTCTATTTTTTCGTCTAATTTCTCGGCGAGTTGTTTACCTATTTCTTCATTCTGTTTTTTCGTTTCTTCAATTTTTTCGTCTATGTGCCTTTTCATTTCTTCATTCTGTTGTCTTTGTTTTTCATCTCTTTCTTCATTCTTCTTTTCCGATTCTTCAATTTTTTCGTCTATGTGCTTTTTCATTTCTTCATTCTGTTGTTTCATGAATGTCATTAACAATTGGAAATTAATTTCAGATGACTGTGGTCCCCGGGCGCCATTCTCTTCACTCGTTGTAGAGCTCTCTTCATTCACCACATTTCTATCCTCAGACTGCTCCATCCCCATCTGATTGTTAATTTCGAATACTTCGGAATTTTCTTTCCCTGTCGCCATTTTTGCCATTCGTCGGGTTATCATTCAGATGCTTATCGACAAATAACAATAATAACGTTCTTATTCTACAGTACTAACATTTACTTATTTAACTTAGTGTATCTCTAACCACTGTCTGTCACTGCCCTAGCCTAATTTCTTTAATTAAGCCGTGCGGTGCGGCGCCAATTTGTAACAATATAATATGCCCGACGTTGTGTGCGTCAATTTATAACAATTTACTACTGTTATGCTATCTATTTAATGTCCCGCGTGTGGGAGCCAATTTAACTTTTTATTTTTTATGCTCTTTATCTCAGGGTAAAATATAAATAAATGCTCAAATTTTCTTATAAATTGTTCTTCGATTTATTACAATTAGCTATGAATGATTATCATACTTTATCATTGACACATGAACTATATAAATTCTAATCAATATATAAACATATTCGTTTTCATAAATCTTATATTTCATTACTCATATTCATAGCTCTAATAATTTAAATATTGTAATTCTTATTCAAAGACAAAACTTTTAATAATAATTTTCTTAAATTTAATATATTACGACATTGTTAATTACTGATCTGGATTCATTTAAAATCGGTGCTCATAGATAAATTTAATTTTCATAATTTCCTAATATTATTTAATTTTGTTCTAAATAAAATTTTATCTTAATCCTTTAATTAAATCTTATGAGTTCTTTAAGTGAACAGACAGTGGACCTAATACTAATTATGGCATGAAAATTTTACTTGTGGTATGTATCCGAATCTGGTAGCGGTTCATACTGTGTGGTTGCATGTTGATCGTCTGGCGTAACTGCGATATTTCCCTCTGGATTAGCAGATTGTAACGTGGTCTCCTTTGAGTCACACAAGACACTGCACAACACCAAACTTCACTCTCTCGAAATTAGTTCGCGTTAATTGTTATTATAGTTATCCGCTTCTACAGCCATTATTAATTATTATTTATTAACTGCGTTATGGTTTGAATTACTGTTGTTACGGGTTTAGTTCGTTTCGTAATGTTACTCGATGATAAAGTTATTGTTGCGTATTTGCACAACTAAATTACAGCGTTATTTGATTATCATTTGTGTTGTATTAATTCACTTGTACGTCACTAGTAAAATTACAGTTTTTCTCTTTACCGAAATTTGTTCTAGTACGAGCTTACTTTTCTAACCATCGTACCGAATTTCTCTAAGTCCAATAACTATGGGAATCTCGGTCGCGGACTTACACTCCCGTTTCCGTCAAAATTTTTAGTTAAACTCCTTGAGCGCGCCTTTCTCGCGTTCCTATATCGAATTCCATATTTCTCCCACTTACTTCTGATTTTTCTAACGCTGTTTTCTAATTGGTTCTACTTTACGACTCTTCAGATTTAGAGACCACCTATTTTTCCGAAAGAACTTCTCTGATAGGCCTTTGGATTCCCACCAGATTCCTTCCCTAGGTCACTACACTGAGGTCGTTGTCGCTGCTAGATACTGTAGCAATAATTCTTGCCTGTCACTTTTTTGGAGTAAACAAAACAACCCTTAACTTTCTCGTCAAGTATTGTTTTCGTGCACTAGGTTGTTCTAATGGCATCAACTATTGTTACTTAAAGGCCTCACCAAACTTTCTTTGTATGTCCGTTTCTTTGTCTCTGTTTCATCAACACTTCTTGCTTGTGTTCGGACATTACTCCGAGCTTTCTCTCTTTTCAGTAAGGTCGAAGTCCTGTCGCTGACCGTTTGAGTCTTTCAATAACATATACCCTTTTTTGTTTCGCTATATGCAGCTGGCGTGTATACGTATTCTGGTCTATTGTTAATACCTACAGCTGCTCTTCAAATGAGTTCGTTTACTTTTGTGCCCTTTTTTCTACGGATTTGAGGTAGTTGTCAAAGTTTAACGTTTCTTAGTATGGAGAGCGATGAACTCAGCCTATTTGCCGTGAGCGTGTTGGGGCTGATATATGATTTTATTGCCTGTCAGTCACCTCTGCGTTTCACACAACAATTCCCTGTTACGGCGCTTAAAGATACATCTCTACTCAAAATAAGAAATTTTCAAAATTTTCTGATTTTGGCGTTATAGCAAGGACCGTAGCCCCGTGGAATGAATGAACTGAGAATTTATTTACAAAACACAATAAACAATTGTGTAGTAGTTGCGCACGTGCACTGCGAGTGTTTACATTAGAAGCTAATTCACCAAATCCATCATCTTCACAACACGGTGCTGCCTGTTCCGCCTCCAAATGGTGAAGATCCTCCAGCCGTCTCTTCCTGGGTCTACCCACCCACCTGTGTCCTACAGGTTTATATTTCCAGACTTGTTTGGACAGACTTGAATCTGACATTCTTTCCAAGTGTTTCTTTCCACCGTTGTTTATAATCTTTGAATCGTTAATTCAATTTAAAAACTTGTAAATCTTCTCTTATGGCCTTATTGTTTATACGGTCAACTGTAGAACTACTTTTTAAGTGCTCTTAAGAACGCCATTTCCGAGGCCTTTATTTTACATTCTCGTTTCTTGGTTATTGTTCATAATTCACATCCACAGGACTGTACAGGGACAACCAGTTCAGAAATGCAATTCTAACTAATACAACCAATACAGGTTTTACAGATCATTGCTTACAACACAATCACTTCATAGATACAGAAGACATAACACTACTGCACAGCATACAAAAAGGTAAAAAACTGAATTTATTAGAAATTCTAGAAATCAGAAAAGCAACCAAAAGTCAAAAAAATTTAACAAACAACCAAACTAAATTCTGTGTATCCCCTTTATTAAAAGTTGTTATTTAGTTTAGTTAATTTATATATTGTTACGACATCACAGAACAATCTACGTGTTTGCCGAATGTGTCAGAAGAATCTCGCTCTACTGTGTGTGGCGTACGTGCTTGTAGACGCATTTGCGAGAGTCTTCTCGATGCTGCCAGCCGTGTGGACTGTGTCAAGGCCGCAGTTAGTTACGTAGTTCATACGGACGCTAAGACGCAATAGGAATTGTCTAGATTTTCGGCGGCTATAAATGCAATTACTCAGGGACGCTCAAGTCAGTATAGCAGCGATATTTACAGTTCGGGTCGAGAGTTCGGGCGACATTACTGTGTACGTTCAAGTGGGTATAAGTGAAGTGTTGCGTTTTATAATCGGGTGGTATAATTGTAATACAATTGTGTTTAATATTTGTGACATTTTATTGCGTGTGAACAATTTATATTTGATTTGTTGTAGTAGACTATGTTGTTAATTACGAACTGTTTAACTGTAAAAATACAGTTACAAATACAGCTGGTGATTATACTTAGTTTTTACAGACACTTGACCTTCCCTATACTAGCTTCTACACCCCCCTCCCCAAGCATACAAACCCTCCACACATGTCCGGATACACACCCTAAACACATGTTCACCACCCTCACTTTCTTACTTTAGTTCTTTCTATGACCTCTTTGAGAATAGCTTAATAAGCAGAAACAGCTGTCAGAGGTAAATAATAAACTGTAAAACTTACCAACTCTTTGCATGTTTTTAAAACCTTTGTATTAATATGTTTCACCAAGTGTCCAACGAATCATCAGTCGATATGGTCGAAAATGTTTGGCTATTACGCTCACAAGTGAGGCACTCAAAATACGAAATTTTACGTTACACCGTTATGTGATCAATAAATTGTTTACTTAACTTATGACTACAATTTCAAAACAGTGTTAAGGAATTCACAACTTATTGTCATAGAATCGACGTTGTCTGACTCAACGGGGATACACTTTTTTAACAAAACTGAATTTCCGACAAACGTTGAGTACATAACTGCAGTAATTAAGTTTCGCTTGCAAGTTCGCTACCCGCAAGTGTAGCACAACAAATAGTCATACGTGTGTTGATTTATTACTCGTGCATACACCGGGACCGAGCAAAACTTTCCCGGCGCTACTGTGTTTGTACAGCGAGAGAGGAGAGCTGTGCACGGGCGCGCGCAAAGTGCACCAGTTGTAACAACTGCTTATTTATGGACGCTGTCAATGCAACGGTGAACTGACATGACGTCACGTGGCCCGTCTCCGCAGAACCCCTTGCCTCGTAGGGTACGGGCATGATTACCCTACACCACTATTACTGAAATAGTGTTGCTGATAACGGCTGATCAAGCCTGGCATTTTAGTTAACCTACTGATGTGATAGTGAAAGTGCCAATAAAACAGCTGTATTGTTGTTATTATTATCATTATTAGAAGATACATAATGTTTTTAATTATAGGTATGAAATCTATTACGAATGATGTAAGAAGAAAACAAATATAAAACGGTACTGAAAAGTGTTGCACAGTAAGGACTTCAAGGAATAATGAGAAACTAAAAGCGAATCAGAAGGTCTAGTACTCCCACTTAAGCGTATAGCATACGGTGACATGCAATGTACCTCACCGTGCCGACACATATTTGAAACAAAGTCATTGCTATCATATTTATGATATGACTTGTTTTTACTCGCTGTAAAAAGCCTCTGCTTAAACCTCAGCTTGTTTAGTACGCGTACTGCGTATAAGACACAGAGCTAGAATCTTTCTCACCGTTTTCATCTTTAACACTCTTGTTGATAAGCTTTTCAGCCCGAAAAGATTAAGCCCCTTGGATAACAAAAAAAAAGAGGTACTAAAAACAAAAGAAAAAAAACAATCGCTTTTAGGGAGTGCGTCGGAGTTAACGAGCTCGTTGCGCAGTACTGTATTAGCGGTCTGTATGGCACGTGCGCTTTGTAGTACCCGGCCCAAAAAAAACACACACACACGCGCGCGCGCGCTGTCCTTGCGCAAGATTTTAATTACATACACACCTTCAAAGGCACACACATACACAAACGTATCACCAGGCGTGGAAGTTAATTAAGCTTTCGCACACAAAGCCGCCAACGATTACTGATTCCGCTTATCACGTTTGTGTTTTGGTAGACACAATACATTATTCACAAATTTGTATCAATTACAGCGTGGAATCGATTACTCTCTACTTGCTGAACTGTATTATATAACTAGATATTGTACTTAGTTATAAATAACCATCCAACGTTGTGAACATTTGGGAAGAATGGTGGGTGACAGGATTCCAAATGGAATATGGAATATTGTCGGTGGGGGGGGGGGAAGCGAGACGTAGAACGGGCGAGAGCGATGTGGGTCCGGGAACAGGTTCAGGATGAGCCTAATCCTAGAGGTTGGTGATGGTGATGATAACCATCCAACCTAACCAATCTGTCTTTCAAGGATGAGAGTTAACGTCCGTCGCAACTCACACGGGTCTGACTTAAAACAAGACAAAAATTGTTTGTCCTCGGCTGAAGACGGTGGACGGTTGACTTGGAGTCAGTCTACTACTGAACTCATGCCGTAATCACAATGAGTGAATGTCCTAATAGTCACCAGTCATCAGTGGTGGCATTTAGTCTATTTTACATCACAAATAAAATAATGATAATAATAATAATAATAGTGTTACGGCTATCTCACGGATCGTCATATTGTGCCGTGGAAACAAAATACAGACACCAATAAAGTCTCTAATTACCAGCTTTAAGTAGTTACAAATAACTATTTGTAAGATATGAGAAGACTGGCGGTCAGAAGGTGGTGAAGAGTCTCACATCTATATTTTCATCTATATCGTCCGCCCATCTTCTTCTTCGCCTACCTCTTTGTCTTATTCCTCCTTGTCCTCCAATGAATACTTTTTTCACTGCTCTTTTCTTTGTAATTCTTTGTACGCGACCTGCCCACCTTATTCTGCCTTGTTTTACTACTGTGACGATGTCCGGTTCCTTGTACAGATCGTACAATTCGGTGTTTGTCCTCATACGCCACATTCCAGTATCTAGTACACCTCCCTATATCCACCTCAGAATCTTTTTTCCCACATCTTCTTGGGCTGAGGTCATGGTCCAGGCTTCTGAAGCATATAATACTACTGGACGCAATACAGTTTTGTAAATCTGGACCTTGGAGTTTCTAAAAATGTTTCTGGACTTTAGGATAGGCAGCAAAGGAAAATTAGCACCCGTTTCCCATGGCCAGTTTGTCTTGAATTTCCATTGCACCTGCACAAGTTTAAGCCTGTATAATTGCAAGACTATAAACCGAAATTTTCAACGGGCGACAAGGAAGACATTACAACTTGAGCGACAAGCCTTTAATACATTTCGTAGCTGCCCGTAGCGTGTAACAAATGTATAGCATAGACAGACAGTTGAACATTGTACACATACACTTGCGCGTATCACAGTATTTGTTATCACACACGTGATGTTGTATCCTGCCGTAAACTTGTCAGTACGAACACTGCATAATATCAGTTTACCAGCGACGCTCAACGGGTTTTACTGCCTCACTAAATAACCGCGTCACACGTCGGTCGGATCGAGCAAATATACAGAACTTCCGCCGACTGTCCAGAGGGGGCGTTTTCCGAAATGTCGGTATTGTCATCCATTTAATATCTTCAGCAGATGTTGTCACGTCGAACTGTCTCTTGGAACAGTGTTGCATATCTGGAGTTGTTTTTTTTTGGAACGAGACAAAATGCTTCATTGTTTTTGTCTAAAAACATAGTTGAATTCAGTTTTTGTGAAAAGAATCCGCAAAAGGGCCGTAATGAGGAAATCAGAAGATGGCTGCAAGCAGAAAAGACCAAAGCATCCTGTTTTGGAAAAATAAATCTAAACTAATTTGGATATGTGACGACAATGGAGGAAGAACAATGGCCGCAGCTGTTGTTTAAGTGATCACCGTCTTAAAGACGGAAGAGAGGTAGTCTGCGACCTTGGAACAGTGAAGAGTGAAGAAAAAACAAAAACGCTGTATAAATTCCGATAATCTCGGTCCCGGTTGACTTATGTACATATTAATCTTCTTCTTCTTCTCCTCTTCAAGGATTAGGTTATATAAACCTGTTCCGGCACCCATCTCATCCTCCGACGATCCACGTCTCTTCTACCAATGACTTTATAGTTCAGTGCCGCTTACTGCAATCGATCCTCTGTCATCCTTTGCACATGATCCCACCATTGTCTTCTGTAAATTGAAATAATTTTATTTATGTCCTTTACCTCGAGTTCTGTTCTGATATCTTCATTCCTTATTCTATCTTGCAATTACAATTTAAAGTATTTCGAAGAAACCGCATTTCAACACTCTGAATCTTGCCGCTTTCCTTTTTTTGTCATGACCCACGCCTCACTCGCACATATTAATCTAGTGATCGTAATTATAGGATAACGTTTACGCTTTACGGTCTGTAACGCTTCCGGCGCTGTGAATGGCCCGTCGTAATATTTACTACAACTAAACAAACAAACAAAAGGATTTCCAAGAGCGAAACATGTACAAGCTAGTACAAAGAATTTCCCGTTCAGTTTACATCGAAGTATCGGGTTATTGTTGTTTTCAATATTTTATTACCGCGCGCGTTATGGATGTGCACAATAAATCGTCGGTACGATATCAGTTTGGTGTAACACTGACAGCACAATATAAATAACACCACCGCTCTCAACGACTTCACAACACACACACACACACACACACACACACACACACACACACACACACACACACACACACACACACACACACACACACACACACACACACACACACACACACACACACACACACACACACACACACACACACACACACACACACACACACACACACACACACATCAATTTACGTAATAAGTCGTGTCAAATATTATTTATACTTTAAATTCACACGGTTAGTATACGAGAAATATACTGTTACTGTCAATATACCTGCCTGCTATTCTGCAAGATGGACCGGTTGCAGAGGGAATATGTAAGTATAACTCAATTGGATAATGTAAAGCATTGTACAGCATTGTCTTAAAAATTCATTCCCGGGCTGTTTGGTCGTGGCCCATTGTCTTCAACTAAGACAGACATTTCGACAGTACCAGCGACTGCCATCATCACTGTAAAATTAAAACTTTGCTAACGTGGGATACGTTAGAGACCACAGTACTGTGGTTAAGGCCACAGTTAAGGTCACAAGCCGACAAGAAAAATCCATCAGTTCTTGAGGCCGGCGAAGGACGTAGGAGACCCGCTGTCGTCGCGTGGGGTGTACGGAGTTCCCTGTTCGTGTGTCGAGCTTTACGCTGGAACCGCGAAGAGTAGTGGGTGAACATAGCCGCTACTGTCGATTGAGTCAGCCGGAGAAGTCTGCCGTGGCGAAGCACGCGCTCGCCAATAGCGACCATCGGATCCTTTTCGATGAGAGGAAGCTTTTGTCGCGGTGACTGCGTACTTCCCTCGGCTTCATATGGAGTCCGTCCAGATAAAAAAAAAAAACATGCTGCAATCGCTACGAATCGGCGGGGTGAAAGTAAATACTCTTTGGCATGGTGTGTTGCGAGCCTCTAATATACGTTCTTCTTTCTGATTAGCTGGTGGTTGATTTACAATGGCAGTCGATGGTACTGTCGAAACGCCTGTTTCAATAAGAAACAATGGACCACGGCCGAACAGCCCGGGAATGAATTTTAACAACATTGACATTGGCCGTGTAAGTCTACAAAGTATATTGTACAGGAATGGTTCTCAACATTTCTAAGTCCGGGACCCACCTTGAAAGGTAGTACGTACATTTCATGAGACCCATAAGCAAGGGCGCTGGTAGAATTACGTTTACAGGTGTGCACCCCAGTTTATAATCATATTTTTGTGCTATCATCGAGTACTTTAAGCCCTCCTTTACGCTTAAACAAATCATACATACTTAATTCTACTTAATACTAAATGTAATAGGTTGTTAACACACAGTAAATAAGATTTAGAGTCCGACTTTGTGATTCACCGAACGTCCCATCAGGACCCAGGAGTGGGTCACACCCCACAGGTTGAGGAACATATCGTTTCTCAGGAGTTGATAATGGCGGAAACACCAAAACGGGTCGTTCAGTACGCAGACGTAGTAGTTATTTAATATCATCATGAGTGTGTCGTTCTACACGTTTCTCGGCTATCCCAGCAGAGCCCAGCTGTAATGTTTGTGTGCGTACATGTTGCTGCTACTTTGAGATGAAAGACAATTACATGACACTTATCATGCGTCAACAATCGAGGTTGCTTCAGACCGTACCGGTCCGCGCGCACTGTGTTCAAGGCCAGACACAACACTGTTTCTAGTGGATTCGAGAGCGCCTGAACACGTCATCCAAAAAGTGACAGATTATTCTCGCATCTCAGCGGGGTATAAATATAAGCATCCAGCGACGGTCAGTTCAGTTTACGTCTGGCGATTACTCAGTGCGTTCAAGTGGTTATTAATGAGAAGTGATTATTGTGCGGGACTCTGTTAGTTGACATTATTATTGGTGTAGGTAAATTAACTTGGGTTATTGCACGAGTATAATCTTGTTGAATAACTTGTTGATTACAAACTGTAATTTGTGATTAATTTAAGCTAGTGATTAGTGACTCCATTGATGTCTTGTATTTTGTTTTCCATGTACCATACGACGATCAGTGTGACCCTCATGCTACTTGGACAATGGTATCAACGAGACAGTATGAGACATATAAAGAGGCGACAACGGACAAAAACAAAGTTAACGTGAAAACAATTTTAAGAGGGAAAACAAGAATTTATTGTTAAAATAAGCATACGGAATCTACGACAGTCACAACAAACTTACCAAAGAATATTCAGAGCTACCGGCTATACGTCTATGATGCAGTTGGTAAACTCTGCTTACCTGAAAACAATAGAAAACTCTTGTTAATCTATGTAGAATTCACATACAAAAAAGTAAACAACAGACAACTCAAGTCTGCTGAATATTTCCAAATTCAGATTTCGGTTCGCCGGGCTGTATGGCCGTGGTTCAAAGTTGTTAGAGGCAAACGCTTCGGCCGTGCCTTCGCCGGCCATCATCAGTGCAGAAGGCTGAACCATACTGACAAGGGTCTCGTAGTCAGTGAACACAGTACTGTGGTTAAGGCTACGACCCTAAGAACAGCCTACGTGACTAGTGACTAAGAACTGTTTCAAATTCAGTTTACAAACAGTACGCCTACATACGCCTAATTGGCCGTAAGTGGATTGACTTTATGATAACTTCAAGTCAAGAAAGATTCTGGTAGGTTCGGACATTGGCAAAACATGATTAGAAAAAATCTGTGTCGACGTTTTGACAAAACGTATTGCCATCTTCACGACCTGTAAACAGAAATCACTAAAACACACACAATGACGATTTAATACCTTTCGACAAGAAGAAAATGGACGACCACTAATTTACAACCCGGGTAGTACCGTAGTTTTAATAATTAAATTATTCGTCTTCTGAAAATCCATCACCACCAATCCACCCCTTCTCCTTTTTCACCTTTGACTTAGAAACTGTACCCTCCTGTACCGAATTTCGTATAAATTCTAAACGATTTCGTATTTTGACAAGGTTTTTAAGGTTTGGGACCGCTGTTAGATGTCGCAATTAACACTATCCATCGTGAACGTAAGTCGATTGTCCCGTTTACATATAGCATTTTTAATACGTCCCAGTATAATCATCATCATCTTGAATAAGGAATAAATAAAAAATGGTTTGTTCCGGTCCCAAGTAGATACAGTACTACGTAGCAGAGCTGGTCACTCCAGAGCTTCTTTGGACATTCCACACCTCTCCGTCCTTTTGGCTTGTAATTCAGTAGTTGTTTGGGGATGCTGCAGTAGTCCATTCAGTTAAAATGTTTCAACCTGTTTAGCAGACATTAAGCAATCGTATCGAGTATACTCATAATATTCAGTTTCTCCCGTACATCTACATTTCGTCTGTAATTTTCAAGAGTGTATCCTGCTACGTGCCTGAAAAATCTCAGTTCGACCGCTTTAATACGCCCGGTCGAAGTCCAATTGTTACAGCCATGGAGAAGTGTGGGGAGGGCCATCATCTAGTAGAACTTCAGGCGTGATTCCTTACTCCATGGGAGATCCCACACGTATGGTTGAACTTATATAACTTATTCACCACGTAATTGTTTGTAACTTCAAAGACATTATAGCTCAGATATTAAAAAATTGCTGACCTGGTCGAGAACAATGCCACACAACAGTTTTTGTTAGTATGAGTTTAGCGAAATATTCATGTGAATGCGTTGGTTTATGCAGATGACAAGGTAATGATACAGAAAACAGAAGACCGGACAGGGGGCGATATTTACGTTCAATAGCATAGTACAAGACTGTGGGTTACAGATCTCTGCTACAAAATCTAAAACGATGGCATTTCAGGGCAGGTATCCTATAAGAACTAAGATAGTCGTGAATAAACAGATTTTTGATCAGGTTAGTCATTTTAATTACCTGAATTGTAATATCTCATATGGAACTGATATTGATTAGGATAGTAAGCTAACAGAATTTAGAAGCATCTGTGGAACGATTCATAGGTACCTGAAAAATAAAACACGGAAGGATACCCGAATTAAATTTTATAAAAACTGTGGCTGTCCCCACATTCCTGTATACTAGTGAGACATGGACTCTTGGTAAAAGGGATGTACTGAGGTTTTTAGGCAGCCGAAATGAAATTTCTAAGAGGGACGCATTGTTTTTCTCTCTTGGATCGGAGAAGGAACGAGGATATTAGACACGATTTAAACATTGTATTATTGGACCAGAAGATTGAAGCTCACAGAAGGAACAATTGAATCATATGTCTGATATCCGTCTGCCTGTGGCTGCCTAGGGTATCACCCTACTGGGAAGAGAGATATCGGTAGACCGAGGAGGAGATGGGTTCCGGAACAGGTCAAGGCCTAGTCCTTGGAGTGGTGATAATGATGAGTTTAGCTCCATGAAAACATCACCTTGGTCTTCAATGTGGAGATCTGTAATCCGAAATCCTTTCAGATTCAAGTCAATGAATGTGCAGCCATCTACAAGCCGCTTTATGAGTTTGAGTCATCAGCAGACAACAACATGTCAAGTGCAGATTTACCAATAAAAAAATTCTCCAGTTTATGTAATCATAAAATGTTAGCATAATTTTCCTCCGAAATTGTTATAGCCTACATTACTGTTATATCGTATCTTTTCTATATTCAGTACTTTTTGTAAATCTGTAGCCGACTGTATTATTAAAATAATCTCATACTGCATTGGTATACACAGTTTAATGCAGGTCTGAGCATCAATAAACTTGTAGGTGAGTGAGTGAGTGAGTGAGTGAGTGAGTGAGTGAGTGTGTGTGTGTGTGTGTGTGTGTGTGTGTGTGTGTGTGTGTGTGTGTGTGTGTGTATTCAGTACTTTTTGTAAATCTGTAGCCGACTGTATTATTAAAATAATCTCATACTGCATTGGTATACACAGTTTAATGCAGGTCTGAGCATCAATAAACTTGTAGGTGAGTGAGTGAGTGAGTGAGTGAGTGAGTGAGTGAGTGAGTGAGTGAGTGAGTGTGTGTGTGTGTGTGTGTGTGTGTGTGTGTGTGTGTGTGTGTGTGTGTGTGTGTGTGTGTGTGTGTGTGTGTGTGTGTGATAGCAAGTTATGTAAGGAATCGCAAGTGTTCATGTTTAACTGTCTGTCACCGTTGTAAATTTGAAATGATAGCTGTGAAATTTAATTATGCGCGTGTCGCTCAAGTTGAAATGTCTTCCTGTAATGCTGCTGTCATCTGTTAATCTGCCGCTCACCTCCCCCTCCCCCTCAACAACCCCGTCAAAGCCTTCTACTCACTGTCGTAAACTCGCTTCCAGTCATTATTTTTCTCTTTTTGACACCTCATGAATGGCATAAAAAAGGCCCACGTTCCATTCCCGGGCAACCCTTTTCTTTTGGACTAAAGGATATAAACCAAAACAGCGGATATAGATCAATACAGTGGAACCTCACTAATTCGTCACCTACGAAACTGAAAGGGTGACGAATTACTGAAATAGACGAATTAGCAAGGGAGCGAGAAACATACCCATTAGAGACAATATAAATTTATTTATTACAACACTACTGTTACGCTCGAATATATTTATTGCTGACATTTTTCAAACTCAAACAAGTACAGTAATTGCAAAAAAACTGTTTAATTTTGTACAATGTGTACACATTTTCCGGAACCAAAGATTACAGAAGTGATAGAATTCTCATCTTCCACTAAAAATTATTCAATGGAAGCCCTTTCGGCTTCCAGACTAAAATTTGTTTAACGATTGTGAAAAACTGTAATTTTCTTCTGTTTTTTTTTTTTTCTGTCGACCGTATGTTTCAAGAGCCAAATTATCTCTTTGGTGTAGTGAAATTATTTTAAGCAGTTTATGCTTCATCTTGGCCTTCGTGCCACTTGATTGTTGTATGGTCATCTTATACACCATTAGCTTCTGTAGGTTCTGTGGATACTGAGGCGGCTCACAAGCGGTTTCTTCGGTGCATGCCAAGAAGAAATCAAGATGTAAGAAGCGAACTGGGAACGTGTTAACAGAGGAGACCAAGCGTATGTGAAAAGAGCGAGTTGAGGATGGTGACAGAAAAGTTGCCAAAGACGTTGGCAGGCTCCGAAATAACGGGAGTGATGGAATGGAGAAGGTCAGTGAAACCGGAACAGGCCCGTTGTCTTTAGCCTACACTCTTGAAAGGCAGAAGAAGTAGAATAATAACGATGATGATGATGATGATGATGATGATGATGATGATGATGATGAGGAGGAGGAGGAGGAGGAGGAGGAGGAGGAGGAGGAGGAGGAAGAGGAGGAAGAAGAAGAAGAAGAAGAAGAAGAAGAAGAAGAAGAAGAAGAAGAAGAAGAAGAAGAAGAAGAAGATTTAGACACAAACACTTCACTCCAAGGCTTTAGGAGCGTTCAATAGAACGAACATTAGATTGTTCAATGAAACTAAAGTGAGGTGTCAACAACTTTTTCACTGGAAGAACGAACCAGCAAAGTGCTCTGAACATTATACTCGCACGTTAGGCTGTTCGGGAAACTGCTGTTTGGGCTGACCGAGTTACAGTTCAGGACAAGTATCTCTTCAAGACCCGTCCGATCTCTAGTGTAAACCATTTGTTGCGAACGGACGAAGAAGATATTTTAATCACGGCTAGTACTGTCATTATTATTATAAGCGTATCATTAAAAAAGAAGAGGAAGAAAAGATCATGCTGGGTATTAAAGTTTTTGAAGGGAAGAAGTGCACTAAATTCAGGCATTTTCGTGCTCGGATGAAAAATAAGAAGAGGAAGGAGAAGGAGAAGAAGAAGACGAAGAAGGAGGAGGAGGAGGGAGGGGGAGGAGGAGAAGAAGAAGAAGAAGAAGAAGAAGAAGAAGAAGAAGAAGAAGAAGAAGAAGAAGAAGAAGAAGAAGAAACGTTTATGATAAGCTACGTTTTCCGATTTTATACATTTACTACACTCTGAACCTGCTGATGACAATAAAATAATATCTTGCCGCATTATTGATATACGAGTGGCGGTACTTTGGGTAACACCAGCCCCCAACAACAAATTATATCAGTAGCCACAACAGGTAATACACTGCCGTAATGGGGCATTTTAAGCAGTAAAAGCGCGTCGTTGGCTAAAAGTGCCATTACTGCAAGACGCAACAGTTTAATATAGAGACTTTACGGGGCTGGAAAAAAAATTGGATCGCCTTAAAAATACCGCTCGGCCAGCCTGAAATACGTGGCGCGCGCGGGCGCTGTGTAATTAGGACGCGCCGTAAAATCTAACGTAATATTGAAGGGAAGGCAACTGCGATATGAAGGGCCTCGTAAAAACTCACTTAATTTACCCCCCTCAGCGTCTTCTTGGGCTCGTCAGGACGGTGTGACTCGTCTCCATAACGCGTCGTTTGCAACACCCCGTAAAGGTTAATACACTGCGTTTTAATGGGACCCACCCCCTCGAGACGGGCTGCAACCCGAGCCGTAAAAACTGTGGACGCGGCGCATTAAAAAGTTTTAAATTCAAATGAAGTTTGAAGTAAACAAGCGAGAAATTTCACACGCCCGACGCTATAACGTTAGGCGGCACTCTATAAAACATGATAATACAAAGAAACGACACTTTATGAAAACCTGCTGCTTGTTTACGAATTAATGACAACACAAAACCCGCCCAGCGTGTCACTGCGGTAGAGCGGTCACGTCTCCCTCCCCCGCAACACACACACACACGCGCGCGCGCGCGGTAAAAGCGACACGTGGAGGACGGCCGACGACTGGTACCGCGCTTAATCCGACGGGATTCAGATGGCAATCACAGAAAATGAGTTCTTTGGAATTCTCCACGGGTAGAGGAGATGGCACGAAACTCAATTCCACATAAGTAACGCTATTTCGTGACAAACTCATCGTGTCGACAGCAGATGAAATAACAAATGGCTCAAAACGAATGAGGAAACATATTGCACAATTATAAGGAGTTTAAGAAAAAAATAAAGGCAGACAGACCAAGACTTGTCATACACGGATAATCTGATTCATTTAAAATAACAATAAGATTACGTATAAATTGCAAGTAACGGGATGGGTTTTGGGCGACTACAAATGTTTTGGGCGAGTGCTTGATACATTTATTGGTAATGCAAAATTTTGTTCACAAAAATATTACTAACTTAACATTCCGAAGACTTTGAATACATCGAGTTCTATTATGAATTTAATTTGGAAAAAAAAATATATATATATATATATATATATATATATATTTCAATCACTTTCTGCTACAGTCCGTTTCTTGATGTATATAATACTATAACACTTATAACTAATTTACCTCAAGATATACTTTTTTCCTTTAGGAACATATATATATATATATATATATATATATATATATATATATATATATATGTACCTATAACTCATTAATGGGACCAGGTCGCGAAGGCCTGTCACATGTTAAATAAATGGAGTTTCGCTTATTAGTTAGGTACATTTATATAAATAACCATTCAAACTATCTTTATGAAACTCTTTTCACTGAAAGATAAATACATAGAGCGTACAGTAAACCTAATTAAATTCATGTGTTCGTAATAGAGTAGATACGGGTATTTTTTAAAGGACGTGTTTTAAAAAATACAACACTTTTATTTTTTTTAAACCATCCTAAATATTTGCATAAGATATTCAATATTTTAGGTTCAGTATAAGAAGTGTTGTGAAAAACAATAAAAAATTCCAGTCTCTAGCACGTTCTAGTGCAAAGTTACATGTACCTAAAAATGAAAAATATGAATACATGGAAAATCGCGTTTAAAGATTTGTAATGTTTTTAATAATAACAAATCGATTTTGTAGAATATTATTACTAAAACTTCCGGAACATTAAAGCATACAGAGTGTTTCTATAGGAATTAGTGTACGCATTTTTCTGATAACATTTTTTAAAATTCTAATTCCTATGACTAGGGTACAGACATCGGAGATGAGATTCTTGCGATCTGTTAAAGGCTGAACTTGAAGAGATAGACCCCTACAATGAAGACATTTGAAAAGAGTTGAACATTTTTAATATCCAAGATCATTTTGCGGAGAACCGCTCGTATTAATAGGATGCCAGATGGCAGGTTGCCTAAAGACGTTTTCGGGAGTACAAGCCTGTTGGACTTCGAAGTATAGGAATATCTATGAAGCGTTGGTAACCCTGATAGAAGAAGAAGAATAAAAAGAAGAAAAAGAAGAAGAAGAAGAAGAAGAAGAAGAAGAAGAAGAAGAAGAAGAAGAAGAAGAAGAAGAACTACCGAGAACTGTAGTCCTTTACTCCACAATTTCGTCATTAACAGCGGTACTCCCGAGGAATGTAATCCTCGCGGATTACTCCGTGTGTATCTGTGTGTGTGCGCGCCCGCGTGTAATATCGTAATTACAATAATTATTTAGTAATAATTATAATATTTATTTAACATGTGTTCAGTTATTTCGGACTATATCGATCGTTCGACCTTTTCTATGACAGGTTTCATAAGATAAAAGCTATTCCACAATCAACATATTTATGCGAGTGAAACATGGATGAATAAAAATGATAAAGACACACTGCAAGCAGGGATAATGAAATTTATAAGTATGGTGCCAGGACATATGAAAATGGAGAAGAAAAACTCGAAAATACCAGTAGAATAAAACCAGTGACTAAAATATTAAAAAGTAGTGTGATCCGTGAGCTGCAGAACTCGCTCGCTATTGTGAACGGAGTACATTTATAAACTTCGAGAGTAGATAATTTTTTAATTTTGGAAAAGTATATATTTTTTAATAATATTCACGTAATCATCCAAAACAACGAATGCGAGTTCCAAGAGATCGATGTTCCAATTAGACCTGGTCTGTTCAAATTACAACATGAAAATTTTTAAGTAGAAGACAAAACGGTATTTATAAGCAAATATCCCTTACGAACTAAGATTGTATTCGATAATAAGAGTATAGAGCAGGTGTCACTTTACGGCTATCTTGGCTGTGACGTCACTTGTGTGGATTATGATGTTGATCATAAGTTGGCTAACTTTCAGTCAATGTGTGGCACACTTCGTCGAGTGACGTCGACAAAAACAATGAAAGAGACTCGACTAAAATTTTATAAGGCAATAGCTGTGTCCGTGTTTCTTTATGGTCCTGAAACTTGGGTTTCAGCGAAGAAACATCTGAGTAGGGTACATATATCACAGATGAAATTCTTGAGATATATTAAAGGCTGCACCTGAAAGTAATATACTTTACAATGAAGAGATTCGAAAAGAGCTGAACATTCTTAATATCCAAGATCGTATTGTGCAGAACAAAGAGAGATGAATTGCCCTCCTGAATAGGATGCCAGATGGCAGGCTGTCTAAGAAAGTTTGTTAGTACAAGCCAGTTATTTCTAAGCAAATAACAGTAATTCCTATGATTAGCCTAGTTCCTGGCAGAAGAAGAAGAAGAAGAAGAAGAAGAAGAAGAAGAAGAAGAAGAAGAAGAAGAAGATGATGATGAAACAAACTGTAGTCATACAAGTATCACTGTCTCATACCACCAGTGTTAATAATAATGTCGTGAGTACTGATTTCCCTGGCATTCAGTAATTTATTTCACTTTTCAGGTCGCGATCCACGTAATGATACGAACAAAAACGTACAATCATACCTAATGACAGAAATCATACCTATCTAAGCAGAAATGGACATGACTCACGACTCTGAAACGAAAACCAACGGCAGTCAAAATCAATTCACTTCAACGCCAGTTTGAGCTAGAACTGCGTAATTAACAGTAGTCAATAAAAAAGACATCAACGTACGTAAATACTGCACTCGGAGCACACAAATGCACCACGTAACAAAAACGTAGCAGCAGCAGCAGCAGCGAACATTATTGAAAACTGTTGGTAAAGTAGGTTGCCGAGCACGTGAAATTGAGGTTAAGCACCGTAATCTGCCGTTAAACATTTAGTGGAATACTAAACGTTTGGATTATACACGCGAGAGTTTCATTTAGACGTTATGTAATACTACTGTAACTCATCGCGAGGTACTTAAACAAATCCGCATGTTATGGTACCAAATACGTAGCGGCTGAAAGAGCATCTTTGGAAATCGCAGCATCCAATAGCGACATTTCTAATAGATTCGAGAGCTAGAAAAACTGGCAAACAAGTTATTTTAGAGCAGCGGTTCTGATCCTGTGTGTGTGTGTGTGTGTGTGTGTGTGTGTGTGTGTGAGAGAGAGAGAGAGAGAGAGAGAGAGAGAGAGAGAGAGAGAGAGAGAGAGAGTCGCGCTCGACTTTATACATTAAGTATTGTGTTTTTGTTTAATTGGATTTTAATATTTTAATTATTTGACAACTGTATCATCGTTTGATGATATAAGAACATAATTTTAAGTTCTGAGGATGGAACAAGTGTGTCGAAACATGTCAATTTTAGATTGAAGACATCGTTGCATAAAGTCACAGACGGTAAGTTGCAATATATTTGATTGAACAACTCGTGGCTTGGGACTAATTTCGGATTTATTCCTTTTAGAGAGAGAGAGAGAGAGAGAGAGAGAGAGAGAGAGAGAGCTGTTATTTTGCCCAAAGGGACGCTCAGAGTATTTTAAGGGAGGCATCTAAACTTGTCAAAAACAAAATCAGTTAAAAAATTAAATAGAGAGATAACTACCTCAGTAAGACATTTCTGACTTGAAAGACGATAAAGTTTCAGTTGCAAAATACCTTTAATTAACCCTTTCAGTAGATTTGTCCTTCACGGAGGTTAAGAAAAAATACAAAAAAATTTAATTCCTTTAAAATAAAGGTTTTTAAAACTTATTTAATTTTGTACATGATATTTTAATTAATTCAATACATGTAATAATACTTGCATTATAAAATAGTACTAAGGTTTACTATAATATACATTTTTTTTTTCGTATCGGCCATCTAAGGACCACATGCCAATTTCAAATCTTTACTCTTTGTTCTTTCCTTTTTTCCAATATTCTTTCATCTTGTGACCATCTAAGATGCCTAAATCCCACAATAAATAAAAAAATAAAATAAAAATTATAATACTAAAATAATTTAATAAGGTACTGATGAACCCAATAAATCCCTAACGACCTCGTGTTACATAAAAGAATAATAACAGTATAGAGTGATGTAATTAAATGGTAAGCAAATTAAAGGAAAATAATTAATAATAATTGAGAACTACTTTTCGCGCCGAGAAACCACCCGCGCGCGGACAGCCCCATTACCACTATAGTTAGTTAGTTCAGTTGACTCAGAGACTCCGCTGCTGATACAGCGTACAGAAAGTTATGTTGACAATATAAAACATGTAGACTAGGTAAAGCTTGTGTAATCGCAGAATGATGTGAATGTTGTAAATGACTTGAGTGTGCGACGATGACATCTCTATAATTAAAAAACATTACCTAAATGTGATGTTAAACTATTAAAATGTAACTGTTAACCATAAGCAGTATGTGCGGTACAACAATGTGAACACCAGTGAAAGTTACCACCTAAAACAGACCACAAGAATCTACAGAAGAGACAGATTACTCATCTTTAATAACGACACCATACTTCACCAACACACGATAGACAGAAGATCTCCCAGACACCCTGCACAACAGACAGAAGCGCCGATTCGCCGAGGACATGTTACACACGGGTGATACGGAAGTTCTACTTCCGTGGTTCAGAACTTAACTTAAACTAATATATAAGACACTTAAATAACAAAATAAGAGAAGAATAAAACACAACAGACTGATCTAATTACCATAAAATTGTAATTTCATGATATGTGTTAAGATGTGTTAAATTTAATGAATTTAAGAAGTATAACACTCTAAAGTTAAATAAGCCCATTCTTCAGATGGCACAAAATAAAGATTATTATTTGTAATATCATATACAGGAACAAACAACTTGGATCTGAGGGTAGTACAAGTAATGTTCACCCATGACTTACACTAATTTCAATTGTACGAAATGTGCAAATACTTTTGTCTTTAGTATACCTATTACTAATTTTCTTCTAGGATGTTAAAACAGTATGTAATAAAGAGATGTCATGGTCCAAAAAGGTGAGTGAATAAATCTACAAACCCCTATCTAAATTCCTGAATTCACGGGATCCTATTTAGCGTTTGTTTATATTTCAATTAATTATGAGTTTGTTAATATTATGGCAGCCTGTTTAATTGACCTGAGCCAATTAACCAGGTTCCCGATATTATAACGTATGAGACGTTATAATCTTCTCACTGTGTCTCATCTTCCTGTCTTCAGTCCACTTTGAACCTGCGTTTTTCTCTCTCCTACCTTGGACTCCCTCCATTTTTAACAGTTTTGGCCGAAAAATTTCTCCTTCAATTGCTTCTTCCGCATGTATATTATTTTTTTTTCTAAATCCTTTTGGACTTCTTTAATCCAACTTGATGTTGACTTCTTCCCCCACAGATATTTGAAGATTTGCTTTGTCAACCTATTGTCGTCCATTCTATATAAATGCCCAAAAAATAATAGTCTTCTTTTTCTCATTGTTTCTGTTATATTTTCTAGACTTTGATATATTTCAACATTACTTCTTAATTTCCAACCTTCTGAAGTTTTTCGTGGGCCTAATATTTTACTAATAATTCGTCTTTCCAATATTTCTAATTTGTCTAAATTATAATTCAGTGCTAGACATTCACTTGCATATAGGCATTCTGGCTTCACTACTGTACTGTAATGCCTTATTTTCGCATTTTTATATACGCACTTTTTATTGTAAATATCTTTAGTTATACCATATGCCCTTTCCATCTTATGAAGCCTTTCTTCTATAGCAGATTTCTCCAAGCCATTCTCTTGAATTATCTCTCCTAGATACTTAAATTTTCGAACCCTCTGTAGTCGACCAATATCTGTTACCAGGAATTTTGGCGCGTTTTTAATGTTTGTGAGAAATTTGTTTTTTTCTGCAGAAATTGTTAAGCCTGTTTGTTCTACTGGCTATGTCCTCTAAAAAATTAACTTGTGTTACTGCAGATTTCAGACACCTGCCATCTGCATATATTTTGTTATTTAGTATTCTTTAAATTAGTAGTGACCGTCATCAGTAAATTTTTAGCAATGGAAGGTTTAGTGAGGGTCGGTCAGTAAGATGTTTACGTTATTTGTGTTGACGTTCCGACAGTGTTTATTGTCATCATCAGGACCTGTGTAACACATAGCTTCCATCGCTAAACAATAATTATATTTATTGTTATTATTACTGCTATAATTTAGTCATTGTTAAAAGTAGTATTTTCGTATACAGCGTTCGAGGAGAAAAACAAGTTCGTAAAAAGTTAATACATATTTTGTTTCCTGTGAGCAACGTGCTTCCGATGGGAAACCGCTGCTATCGGTACGAAGTTTCATTATTTTATTATTAAATTTTTTTACTTATCGAAGGAAGACAAAGCGAAAAGCGAATACCGGTGAAGGTGTAACAGCTGCGACGGGGAAATCTATGATAAACTCTGCAGCAGGTGTTCATAAAAATGGAATGTCTACTGTTGAATACCTTGACTGTGGACTGACCTCTTATACGGTACGCTGGGTAAACTCTCTGTGTTGTGTCTTCAAATCGCTTCTCCTACGTCCCATAGCACACAGCGCGCGCGCGTACACACAAAACGTATAAAGTTTAGTTTTTAGGATCAGAACGCAACTTCTTACAAAATGTTTTCCAGTACAAAGTGTTATCTAACTATATATATATATATATTGTAGCGTGACAGATGTATGCATAATATTGAATGGCAATTGATCATTAGAATAATGAAGTTATAATGTTTAAATTTGGAAGAAAGCATTAAGTTTAATATAAATTAATTAATTCATAGCAACTGTGGAAAGAAATCATTATTATAAAGAAAATACAAGTTAAAATAAAAGGAGTTACTAGTGATGCGTCATCCAAGACCAGTCTCATAACCAAAGGTTTTCAAGGTATAACCCAGGAAGGTAAAATAGTAAATAACAAAGCAGTACACAATATGACCAAACCCACAACGAGGGAGAATAAATAGAATAGAAACCCTAAAATAAGCCAAGATCAACCAATACAGGTTGTGTATTTCTGAATTAAAGAAGAAGATGGAGAAGATCCCAAGAAACCTGATGGCAACAAGAAGAAGATGGAGAAGATACCAGTCCCAGAAGGCAGGAGAAAAGAAGACTGAAGAAAGAAGAAGAGGGCAGCATCCTGAAGAAGATGTCATGCTCTTATAAAAGACACCCAAATCCCTATATCCCCAAAATAAATATCTAAAAACAAAAGTATAACGAAATAAAAACCACATGTATATAAATTTAAGAGAGAGAAGTGGACAAAGTAAAAGTTTCCTGTGAACTAAGATGAAACAATAATATAGTACCCATGAAACAAATCTCCATTGAAAAACGCTAACCAATTTATTATGTTGATAAGACTATACGACCATTTAGCATTAACATAATGTATAAGTGAAAGTGAACCAGTGATAGTTTTGGGTATTATAAAAAATGAACCTTGTGTTTCATTCTTGGCAATCACAAACATTGGATGCAATGAAATATGCATTTTTCAATGACTTAAAATGTGTACTGTGACAATATGTTGTTCATAAGACATGAATCTGTTTAAAATAACATTTTTGTTTTACATGAAAAAAGAAAAACAGATTTCATAGTGCTTTTTGAACGGTTCATACTATTTATTTGTTAATGACAGGGTACAATTCCCCAAAGACAATGTATAATAGACGGTATAAAAACTGTAGAATCCTACTTATAATAATAGTTAGAAATAAGAATATAAATATAAGGTTTTTATGTATATAGTAGAAGAATGTTTAAAAATGTTTTAGATATAAGGCCATTTGTTTGGGTCTGAAACAACTAACATCAGAACTATAAAAATAGTTACCACTTGTAAATAGTAGAGAGTAATTAAGATGTTAGTACAAAACCTTTGTTGTTAAACATATTTCCATGTTGGAAATGGGAATTTTGTTGCAAAATGTCTGATTTGAAGACAACCATTTATTTAAAAAAAATATTCTTTATTCTGTTTAACTATTATTTGTATTGTAACCAATACTAATTGTTTTTGTGTAATTTGAAAACATGTTTAATTTATAATACTATATGTAAAAGTCAGAGAGGGTATCACACATCATATATTGTTTGTAAATTATTTTATAAGAAAAATTGTAAAAAAATCATAGGCCAAAAGAATGGAAACCAAACTTCATCAAAACAGAGAAATTACTCATTTAAAAGCAAATAAACAAAAGGGATTTAGACAAAATAAACTTGAGATCATGCCATATAATTGCACATACCATTTAGAGAGATTTTAATAAATTATATTCAGAATTATAAATAAAAATGAGAATGACTAAACTCAGAAATTTGGACATGGGAGTCGTATATTTCAGAATAATGTTTCCGAATACAACTAATTCAATTAATTACCAGAAAATAAGGAAATATGAACCTTTTAATACAATATAGGATTATTAATATTAAATATAACTGATAAAATGGCTGAATTTATATAATGACAGGAAGTAAATTTTGATGTTTTGACTCTTCTGAGTATACCAAACTGAAAATGAAATTACTATTTTTTGGACAGAAAACACTATAAAATGGCATTATTTAATCTGAAAATAAGCTGAATGAAATGAAAGATTAATTTAAATCACATCTAGTGAATAAAATTGACAAATAACCAAAGTTTAGGCATTCATATAGTGAAATAGTAAAGTATACACAGGATGTGAAAATATTTTTGAACAATGTTAAGGATAATATTATATGGGCTAAGAGTTTAATTGAAACTGAAGGAAACAGTTAGTTGATTATTGGTATTTGAACGGATAACATAAACGAGAGTTTTGTGACGATCTAACCTATTTTTACAACGTTAAAGATCAGTGGCGAACAGTACGTTACTGTAAAGTCGAGAGTGAATTATAAAATCCTTCCAGAACATATACATTGTGACAAAAACGATCAAGAAACACTAATTAACACTAAACAATACATTTCTACTCTGAAAAACACCACAAAACACCAGAAAACTGTATAACACATTAACCAAATTAGTGTCGGAATTGGGAAAAGTGTTTTGACTTATAATTACACAGACATACTAAATACAACCCAGAATCACTACACCAGTCACTACACAACATTTAACAAGAGATTTGCAGAGACAAGAACAGGAATTTTGCCAGAAAATACATTATTTGGAACACTGTAGGAACGAGCAACATTTTGATCAACTTTACGGCGGCCATTTGCTTTGACGATTCCAGTGCCTTCTTCTTAGTACAACTCAGCTGTTTGGTGAAAACAATTATTATATTTACAAATTATTATTCAATGTCTGTGTTTATTAATAACTATTAATTTGATTGTAACGTTATACTTTTTAAATATTAGCCCGATTTCTCTGACTTTGGTAATAACTGGCTGTTTAAAGAACCCTATATAATTTTTATATCATATACTTGTAACTTTTTTCGATATCCTGAGAATCGATACTAATCGATAAGAGTCAATATTGCTATTAATTAATAAAAAACATTAATACTTTTCAATACTTAATAGTTCTTTATTTCTTCAATAATACTAATTACCAATAATATAATTCTAATTGATAATCTACAAGGACTTTACCACCCGTAAGTGAAGATAACCTAAAAAATAAAAAGGTAAACAAGTATCGATTGGTTTACAGACAGTCTTATGAGTGGTGATAGATTATTTAAAATATACTAAAACTTTAATAAAAATTTTCAGAAGAGCATTACACTGTTTAAAACTTCACAGCCCTATATTAATTAATTGATCCTAATTAATTAATTAATAAAATTAAAAATTTTTTTAATTATTTTTTTTTATAAACATAATTTTTTTTTTTAATTTCCTTCAAAACAATAAATTTTGTTTTGAAACTTTCGGCGAAGCTGAACAGATATATTCCTTCATCAACTTTACGCTACTCGACCGATCTTGCTACCATTGGGACTCGACCAGCTGGGAAACTTAAGGAAGTGTTTCAGGCCAGTAAGACATCGAGAGCCACACCAATTAAACACCAATTAAACATATTACATTGGACTTGATTACATCGGAGTCACATACTCCACGATAGCTTAAACACATTACAACTTATTATCATCAACACTTACACTAATTTTATTTTTATTACAAATTGGCGCACAACTTTAGGGGCTTTAATTAGCGATTGGAAGGCCAATACATTCTGCCCAATCACTAGTTGGAGCTAGGCAACAGCTACAAAGCCAGAGAATTTCAAGGGAAAATGCAACGACGTGCAACATCTAAGAAACGGGCGGCGGAGGCCGAGAAAGAAATAGAAGTCGAAATGGACAATAAAGAGGCGACGCCAGTAGAGGCGGAAGAGGTATTACCACCGGTGTTGTCCAAACAAACCGAACAACCGGAGGCACCCACACAGACAGGGGTAGTCAATGTTCCAGAAAAGGAGAGACCGTCGCAAACAGAGGACATGACAAACCAAGAAATGTTCAGGCGGATGATGCAGGCAATGAATGAAAATAATAAGAAACTAGAATCCAAAATGGAAGGAATGGACAAGAAAATGGACAAGAAGATAGACGAAAGTAATAAGGAAAGGAAAGAAGATAGCCAGTCTTTGAAAGAAGATATCAAATCCGGGAAGGAAGAAACAAATAAGAAGTTAGAAGATTTGAAGGAAGACAACCAGTCCCTGAATAAGAAGTTGGAAGAGAAGATGGAAGAAAACAGCAAGAAGATGGAAGAGAGGATGGGAGAAAAGCTAGAAGAATTGAAGAAGGATAACCAATCCACAAAAGAAGAGCTGACTGGGATGAACAAGAACATGGAAGAATTGAAGGAAGACAACAAGAAGATGGAAGAGAAGATGGAAGAAAATAGCAAGAAGATGGAAGAAGAGATGGGGAAGAAATTAGAAGAATTGAAGGAAGACAACCAGTCGTTCAAAGAAGAATTCAAAGCGACTAAAGAAGAATTGATTAATAAAATTGAGAATACTAATCAGAAAATCGATGAAACCAGGAAGAAGATAGAGAAGAACAACCGACAATTGAAGGAAGAGCTGAAAGAAGATAATAGGAAGTTGGAAGAGAAGATGGGGGAGAAATTGGAAGAATTGAGAGAGGACAATCAAATTTTGAGAGAAGAATTAAGGGAGGTAAATCAGGAGAATTTGGACAAACTGGACGAAAGAATGGAGTTGTTGCGAGAAGAAATGAATAAGGAAATCAAGGTTAACAAAAAAGCGATGGATAAGAAGATGGAAGAAGAAAATATAATGGTCAATCGACAGATTCGAGAGATTGATGGAAAGTGCAACCAGACCGAAAAGGAGGTGAATGAGTTTAAAGAAGTGGTGAACATCAAGTTCACAAATATCGAAGAACATAGTCGTAGGAAGGTAGAAGAACAGAGGAAGGAAAATCAAGAAGAATTCGGAAAAGTACGCAACCAGGTCACAGAACGATGTAATGATATACAAGAGACCATGGCCAATATCACCGGTCAGGTGCGACAAAGCCGAGAGGAGATGGAAGCGATTAGAAACAGACCGACTCATTTCACCGGATTGCCCGTCAACGAAAGCCGAGAGTGGCTCAACTTCCGGCAATACAAACGCAAGCCGATGGAGTTCCTGGCAAGGGTAGAAGAATATTTGACCAAGCATAAAATTACTCAATGGAGCCATAGCAGGGAGATATTCGACGAGTCTTTCCGAGACATAACAGATAATTGGTGGATGGCCAACCGGAGTGAAATTTCCGACTACCAACAGTTCAGGAAAATGTTTAAGACAAAATACTGGTCTGAGACCACCCAGAACTTGATCCGTGACAATATTTGTAATGGAAGATACAGGTCACAATTAGGTAGCAGTATGACGGCATATTTCTTGGGGAAGGTGTGTATGGCAAAACACCTTGAGCCAGCAATCCCAGAAGAATGTTTAGTGAATAAGATATCTTATCACTATGATGAGGACATTATCAGGGCCCGGAGAGGTAGTCAGATCAAGACGATCCAGGGAATGACCGAGTTATTGGAGGGATACGAGAACGAAGAGTATTATCGGCAGAGCAGAAAGAGAAATGAGAGACCAGAAGCAAGGCCGACTACCTACCCCAATAACGGCAATAACCATGCAAGTAACCGGAACCAGCCCAGTAATTACGGCGGCCCTAACAACCCGCCGCGTAATAACCAGTTTAGCGGTAATTTTAACGGCGTGAGGAATAATAACCCCTACCCAAATAACAGAAACAATTTTTATCAACAAAATAATAATGTCCCATACAGTCAGAGAAATCCATATCCCAACAATAATGGTGACAGACCTTACCCACCTAACCGAAATTACTATAATAACAATTTTAGTAATAACAATAATAACAATAGTAATAACCGAGTGTCGCGCCCTAGGGTAAATTTTATAAGAGCAGAAGATCGCGGACCCAGGAGATATTATCAACCGAGGAGGAGCAGCTTCCACGGCGCCGACCGAAGATGGAGGAGTGCGGAACGAGACGGCCCAAGACATGAAGAGGGAAGACGAAGTACCAGCCTGGAAGATCTTGGCAGACAACCGAACAGGGCGTTAAACATCAACCAGGGTACAGAACGTCAGGAGACAAACCAGAGTTTCCCGAACGATGCCTCGGTCAATAATAACTCAAACAATGAACAAAATACTTTAAACGAGAGGAGGCAGTAATCAACAACGATGACCCGTTACTGCTTATACTTCCTGGGTTAGAAAAGGATGATTTGCAACAAGCAAACAATGATAAAAACATCACTATTATCAGTAACCATTATTTGAAAGACATACGAACTGAACTTTTGGAAGAGAACGAGAAGAGTCTCAGCAACAGTAATAATGAGATAATTTATATAACAGCGGAGGTGGAAGGAGTTCCCGCTAAAATAATGATAGACACAGGAGCTAATATTTCAATAATAAACTCCAATGAGTTGGAGAGAATACAATGTACATGTGGAAAAACTTTGCCAATGTTACCAGTCAACAACATTGTGTTGGTAGGTGCAACTGGCCGCCAGAATAAAACCATTAGGAAGCAAGTTTCCTTAAGCGTCGTTAGCCGTGATATAGCTTTAGACATGGAATTTTTAATCGCCACCGGATTACCATTTGACATCTTAGTCGGTTGCGATATTCTTCGTAGATATTCGGCAGTAATCGATCTTAATTTAAATAAAGTTCACTTTTCCCAGACGGAGTAACATGGACCGCAGATCTGGTAGGAGGCACAACTATACTTCCTAGCCCTATACATCAACAACTTCGTAAAATAAATGTTATTAGAAACAGCCCTCTTTCTAAACCCATAATATACAATCATGGAGGAGAGGATTTATGGTCAGTTAAGATCCAAGAAATACGGAATTTCCAGTGCGGAAGCGATAACAAGAAAATACCAACACATCTGGCTGATCGTCTAATCGCTATATATGAGAAATACAAGGCGGTGTTTTCTGATGAACCAGGGAAGGTAAAAAACTACCAGTGCCAACTTCGTTTTAAAGAAAACGTAGAGTTTAACCGGAAGTCATATCCAATAGCGCAATCGCTCAAAGAAGCCGTGAGAACAGAGATAAACAAGATGATAGAAAACGACATAATTGAGATTAGTCAATCACCTTACACTAGTCCAATTATTGCTGTTCCGAAGAAAGATGGACAAGTTCGGCTCTGTTTAGATGCGCGTGAGTTGAATAAGACAATTGTGAATGACAGAACATCTCCCGGTGAAATAGAAGAAATCTTAAAGCGTTTTCATGGTACTAGATTTATTAGCACCTGGGATACGGTCTGTGGTTATTGGCAGGTAGAGCTGCATCCACAAAGCCGCCAATATGTAGCGTTCATTTTCGAAGGGCGCAATTACCAGTTCAAGAGACTGCCCTTCGGACTTGTCAATTCTGTCGCCATATTTGTGGCATGTATGGACCAGATTTTGGGACCAGAAGCGGTCCAATTTACCACCGTCTATGTTGACGATTTACTAATCACATCCGGAACCTGGGAGGAACACTGTTACAGAGTGGAATTTGTACTAAACAAACTAGCGCAGAACAACATAACACTAAAGTTGGAGAAATCCAAGTTCATAGCGCGCGAGGTACAATTCCTAGGCTTCAACCTAGACGACCGAGGTATTACCCCATCAGCAGAAAAAGTGGAGGCAATTCAGAGGTTCCCGCAACCAAGAAACAGGAAACAACTGCAATCTTTCCTCGGACTCTGTAACTATTACAGGAAGTTTCAGAGCCGATATTCCGAGTTGACCGCCAAGTTTCAACCACAGTTATCTGCCAAAAACAAATGGACTTGGGGTGAAGATCAAGATATTACTTTCCGATTGATAAAAGAGAAGTTTCTGGAGAGTGTGATACTTCGTCACCCAGATTTTAAGAAACCGTTCTTTCTAAACTGTGACGCTAGCGATCTAAGCTTAGGAACGACATTATACCAGGAAGATGAGGAGGGACAACATCTGGTAATAAGCTTCGCTAGTCGCACACTGAACCAGTGCGAAAAGAACTACAGTGTGACAGAAAAGGAATTGTTGAGCGTGGTGTTCGCATGCAGCAAGTTCCGGACGTACATTCTCGGATATCAAGTCACGGTACGAACTGATCATAAATCCATCTCGTTCCTTCGTAGGTGCAAATTGAGTCACGGCCGATTGGCTAGGTGGGTACTCGCCCTACAAGAATATGACCTGAAATGGGAATACATTCCAGGAAAGAAGAACGTGGTAGCGGATGTGTTGTCACGTATAAATCTGGAAGATCAGACTTTCGAGGGAGAGAAGGAGAGCTTAGTAAAAATTTATAACATATTCACGACCAGAGCCGATTTACAAGCTTTGTTAATAAATATCCGAATCCATCAGCAGTCTGATCCTAAGCTGAAAAACATTGTGAGTCGTTTGGAAGTCAATGATGAAACCATTTCAAAATATTACCACCTTAACAAGGGAATTTTATTCATAAAAACCGCCTTAGACGATGAAACATGGAAAGTGATAATCCCACACCAAATCGAAAAGGAGGTCATCATCGATTACCATGTCAGGTATGGTCACATGGGAGCGTTAAAAGTGATACAAGCTCTAGAGGAAAATTGTAAGATCAAGAATATCAATCGCAAGGTGAGAACATACATCAAGTCCTGTAAGATCTGCCAATGTGCAAAAGTAAACAATGAAAAGACAGAGGGTATCATGATACCGATAACTTCCAACGCAAAACTGGAAAAAGTGTTTTTGGATATATGCGGGCCATTTCCCCGTAGCGGTGGTCGTCACAGATACTTGGTAATTATAATGGATCACTGCACCAAGTATATAAAGCTATATCCGGTTAATCGGGCAACAACAGCAAAGGTTTTGGCGGTGATTATTGATTTGTATATCCCAGAGGTCGGTAGACCATCTTCTATTATTACCGACCATGGTACACAGTTTAAGGGGAGGAGATGGCGAGACACTTTATTAGCACTTGGGGTCAAAACGTATAAGACATCAGTCTACCACCCAAGTAGCAATCCGGCTGAGAGAGTACTAAGAGAAGTGGGTAGGATATTGCGCACGTACTGTCACAACCAACAGAAAAAGTGGCAAGAGTACCTAGCAGCGACAGAAACATTCCTAAATTACGCCCACCATCCTGCTATAGGAATTCCACCGTACTCAGCCATGTATGAGAAGCCGACTCCCCGAGACATTGAACAAATCATTGAATTTCCAACGAACAACAATAGGAAATTCAACCAGTTGAAGTTTTACAATAAGGTAGCAGAAGATCAGGAAAAACGGCAAGCCAAATACCAGAAGGCAATAGGGCGAATTGTAACATATAAAGAGGGTGAAAAAGTCCTCCTAAAAAATAGAGAGCTGCCTAGCACCTTAGAAGGCATAACCAAAAAACTACTATTACTATATACTGGCCCATATGTTGTGGTAAATGATAAGCATAACAATACATATGAGTTGAAGGAAATCGTTTCAGGAAAAATCAAAGGAGTGTACAATCAAGCTTCTATGAAGAAATATTATGAAGAATGAGTTGTGAGATTTAGAATTTTGAATTTTATTTTAAAAAAATTTTAAAATAATGTAAGTACATCTTACAACCTAATATTTTGAGAAGAACATTTTGGAGAATTATAAGAAGAAGGAATTTAGAATTTAAATTTTGAAAAAATTCTAAAATATGTAAGAACAACTTACAACCTGATAATTTTGGAACGAACTTTATGGAAGAAAGAAAAAGAAAGACTTTTGAATTGAAATATAATTATAAAAATTTAAAATTTAGTAAGAACATCTTACTACCACTGATAATTTTGAACAAACTTTATGAAAGAATTAAGAAGAAAGGAATTTTGAATTTATTTATAAAAATTTAAAATTGAGTAAGTACTTCTTACTACAACCTGATAATTTAGAACAAAACTTTATGGAAGAAAGAGAAAGAGAGAGAATTTGGAACTTAATTTTACAAAAAATTTAAAAATAAAGTAAGACCAACTTACTATAACTAAGTTTGTGAGAAAACTTTATGGTAAATAATTAAGAAGAATTTGATTTTGGAAAAATGCCAAAACATTCAGAAATAATAGTAAGATAACAGTACTATAAACATTTCTGAATGAAACAATTCTGGGAATAAATGAATTAAACACAATTTGTATGTTGATAGAACGTCAGAACTTTGAAACAAGATAAGATCAACATATTACAAGGATTTATGAGAAATATTTTTCAATTAAATAAAAAGAATAGTTTGAATTTTACATTAAAACCAACCAAGTTCCAAAAAATAATTATGTGTCAATTATGATTGAATTGAGAAGAAAATAAAGTGATTAATTCAGAAAAGAGAGTTAACGTTAATCCAGAATAAATGCTAGACATTCACAATAGCATTTGAAGGAGTAGAGAAGAATAACAAAAAAGAGTGTAATATGCCAGAGAAGGAAAAAATTTGGAAGCAAAGAGACTAATTACCTATGAAACGATAATGAAAACAGTTAATTAAGAGCGAAGAAGAACAACTCATACCAAACAGATGGAGAAGATGATTTTGAACAAATGATAATAATAAGACCTATATGAAATGCAAAGAGAAGAAATACCACATGAAATATAATATAAATGAATTAATGTTAATGAATGCGAAGGCAGATTAATAACTTTCTAAGAGAAAGGAAAGAACCAAAATGTTTAAATAAAATGATCAATATAACAACCTGTATATCTAATGTAAAGATACAATGTCAAAAAATTAAATATAATATATTAAGACCATTCAAATAATGAATACGAAAGACTATTTATAAAGACCATGCTAATACTATGAATAACCAGAAGAAAATATAAAGAGAATTCAGATGGAGAAGAAAGAGAGTTACACTGTAAACAGTAACCAGAATTATTAAAAGAAAGGTTTTCAACCATAATTAAAATAAATATATCAGACAAGTTAAGAGTTTTGAAAAAATATATATATAATGAGTATAATAATGATTATGAAGATTTATTAAGATAGAAAATGTGAGATAATCTGAGAGACTACGAAGTGGAGAATCCAAAGATATTTTTATTAGTCGAAAATGAGACTACTTTTTATTTATTTATTCGATGACTGACTGAAGATAATTCCAGCAGCATTATGTTTTTTTGAGCAGGGATGGATATGCCCCTGTACTCAATTTATAGAAGTGGTGTATGGCCAGCAGAGAAGTAGCGTACAGTGCCCCTCTGATCTGCCCCAGCCCACGTGATAGGGAATGTTAGGGAATTAATATCCCAAGGATACAACACGAAGTTGATATAGAAAGAAAATGTATTACAATTATAATATATCTCAGAAGACACTAACTATCCGAAAAGGATCAGTAGTAAGACAAGTAACCATATATATAAAATCAATAAAACTCTAATATAAAAAAGTCGATATAAAAATGGAGAAGAAAATGAATTATAAGAAATGATGAAATTATCATAAGAAATTATTTCATCCATAAACATGTCTGAAATAATTACTTCTGGAGGGGAGCAATCTGTAGCGTGACAGATGTATGCATAATATTGAATGGCAATTGATCATTAGAATAATGAAGTTATAATGTTTAAATTTGGAAGAAAGCATTAAGTTTAATATAAATTAATTAATTCATAGCAACTGTGGAAAGAAATCATTATTATAAAGAAAATACAAGTTAAAATAAAAGGAGTTACTAGTGATGCGTCATCCAAGACCAGTCTCATAACCAAAGGTTTTCAAGGTATAACCCAGGAAGGTAAAATAGTAAATAACAAAGCAGTACACAATATGACCAAACCCACAACGAGGGAGAATAAATAGAATAGAAACCCTAAAATAAGCCAAGATCAACCAATACAGGTTGTGTATTTCTGAATTAAAGAAGAAGATGGAGAAGATCCCAAGAAACCTGATGGCAACAAGAAGAAGATGGAGAAGATACCAGTCCCAGAAGGCAGGAGAAAAGAAGACTGAAGAAAGAAGAAGAGGGCAGCATCCTGAAGAAGATGTCATGCTCTTATAAAAGACACCCAAATCCCTATATCCCCAAAATAAATATCTAAAAACAAAAGTATAACGAAATAAAAACCACATGTATATAAATTTAAGAGAGAGAAGTGGACAAAGTAAAAGTTTCCTGTGAACTAAGATGAAACAATAATATAGCACCCATGAAACAAATCTCCATTGAAAAACGCTAACCAATTTATTATGTTGATAAGACTATACGACCATTTAGCATTAACATAATGTATAAGTGAAAGTGAACCAGTGATAGTTTTGGGTATTATAAAAAATGAACCTTGTGTTTCATTCTTGGCAATCACAAACATTGGATGCAATGAAATATGCATTTTTCAATGACTTAAAATGTGTACTGTGACAATATGTTGTTCATAAGACATGAATCTGTTTAAAATAACATTTTTGTTTTACATGAAAAAAGAAAAACAGATTTCATAGTGCTTTTTGAACGGTTCATACTATTTATTTGTTAATGACAGGGTACAATTCCCCAAAGACAATGTATAAAAGACGGTATAAAAACTGTAGAATCCTACTTATAATAATAGTTAGAAATAAGAATATAAATATAAGGTTTTTATGTATATAGTAGAAGAATGTTTAAAAATATTTTAGATATAAGGCCATTTGTTTGGGTCTGAAACAACTAACATCAGAACTATAAAAATAGTTACCACTTGTAAATAGTAGAGAGTAATTAAGATGTTAGTTAGTACAAAACCTTTGTTGTAAAACATATTTCCATGTTGGAAATGGGAATTTTGTTGCAAAATGTCTGATTTGAAGACAACCATTTATTTAAAAAAAATATTCTTTATTCTGTTTAACTATTATTTGTATTGTAACCAATACTAATTGTTTTTGTGTAATTTGAAAACATGTTTAATTTATAATACTATATGTAAAAGTCAGAGAGGGTATCACACATCATATATTGTTTGTAAATTATTTTATAAGAAAAATTGTAAAAAAATCATAGGCCAAAAGAATGGAAACCAAACTTCATCAAAACAGAGAAATTACTCATTTAAAAGCAAATAAACAAAAGGGATTTAGACAAAATAAACTTGAGATCATGCCATATAATTGCACATACCATTTAGAGAGATTTTAATAAATTATATTCAGAATTATAAATAAAAATGAGAATGACTAAACTCAGAAATTTGGACATGGGAGTCGTATATTTCAGAATAATGTTTCCGAATACAACTAATTCAATTAATTACCAGAAAATAAGGGAATATGAACCTTTTAATACAATATAGGATTATTAATATTAAATATAACTGATAAAATGGCTGAATTTATATAATGACAGGAAGTAAATTTTGATGTTTTGACTCTTCTGAGTATACCAAACTGAAAATGAAATTACTATTTTTTGGACAGAAAACACTATAAAATGGCATTATTTAATCTGAAAATAAGCTGAATGAAATGAAAGATTAATTTAAATCACATCTAGTGAATAAAATTGACAAATAACCAAAGTTTAGGCATTCATATAGTGAAATAGTAAAGTATACACAGGATGTGAAAATATTTTTGAACAATGTTAAGGATAATATTATATGGGCTAAGAGTTTAATTGAAACTGAAGGAAACAGTTAGTTGATTATTGGTATTTGAACGGATAACATAAACGAGAGTTTTGTGACGATCTAACCTATTTTTACAACGTTAAAGATCAGTGGCGAACAGTACGTTACTGTAAAGTCGAGAGTGAATTATAAAATCCTTCCAGAACATATACATTGTGACAAAAACGATCAAGAAACACTAATTAACACTAAACAATACATTTCTACTCTGAAAAACACCACAAAACACCAGAAAACTGTATAACACATTAACCAAATTAGTGTCGGAATTGGGAAAAGTGTTTTGACTTATAATTACACAGACATACTAAATACAACCCAGAATCACTACACCAGTCACTACACAACATTTAACAAGAGATTTGCAGAGACAAGAACAGGAATTTTGCCAGAAAATACATTATTTGGAACACTGTAGGAACGAGCAACATTTTGATCAACTTTACGGCGGCCATTTGCTTTGACGATTCCAGTGCCTTCTTCTTAGTACAACTCAGCTGTTTGGTGAAAACAATTATTATATTTACAAATTATTATTCAATGTTTGTGTTTATTAATAACTATTAATTTGATTGTAACGTTATACTTTTTAAATATTAGCCCGATTTCTCTGACTTTGGTAATAACTGGCTGTTTAAAGAACCCTATATAATTTTTATATCATATACTTGTAACTTTTTTCGATATCCTGAGAATCGATACTAATCGATAAGAGTCAATATTGCTATTAATTAATAAAAAACATTAATACTTTTCAATACTTAATAGTTCTTTATTTCTTCAATAATACTAATTACCAATAATATAATTCTAATTGATAATCTACAAGGACTTTACCACCCGTAAGTGAAGATAACCTAAAAAATAAAAAGGTAAACAAGTATCGATTGGTTTACAGACAGTCTTATGAGTGGTGATAGATTATTTAAAATATACTAAAACTTTAATAAAAATTTTCAGAAGAGCATTACACTGTTTAAAACTTCACAGCCCTATATTAATTAATTGATCCTAATTAATTAATTAATAAAATTAAAAAAATTTTTAATTATTTTTTTTTATAAACATAATTTTTTTTTTAAATTTCCTTCAAAACAATAAATTTTGTTTTGAAACTTTCGGCGAAGCTGAACAGATATATTCCTTCATCAACTTTACGCTACTCGACCGATCTTGCTACCATTGGGACTCGACCAGCTGGGAAACTTAAGGAAGTGTTTCAGGCCAGTAAGACGTCGAGAGCCACACCAATTAAACACCAATTAAACATATTACATTGGACTTGATTACATCGGAGTCACATACTCCACGATAGCTTAAACACATTACAACTTATTATCATCAACACTTACACTAATTTTATTTTTATTACAATATATATATATATATATAAAACTAAAAGTCTGAGGAATTGTTTCTTTGTAATGAATACAAATCCACACCGTTACACCGATTGCACAGGTAACCTTTGACATAAGGAAAAAAACACCGTCTAACTTGGAATTTGATATTCTGCCCCCGTGTGCACTATTTAAGCCTTTTTAATTATGTCTTTTTGATGACGCGTATGAAGACATCAACATCACCATGGAGACCAGAATTAAATACCATAGTAACAAGTAAATAAGCAAATGCTATTTAGCCGCATCGGAACTGTACCTTTATCCGTTCCTCCAGTACATTTTCTATGTTTATAATATGCGATTGTATAGATATATTACGATGTGGAAAAGAAGAAGTGTACTAATTTTGTAAATTGTCCTAATGCAAAGCGAGAATACGTGTTGTTTTCATTTGTGAGGTTAGGTGACAACGGTTTTTGGTTTTTACTTTACTGCTGAAACAAATAAAAGCCATTGATTGAGGGAAAACATAACGTTTAATGTGTATGTATAATGCTTATAACACAGTAACATTAGAAAAAAAGAACCTAACGTTTTTAAGTTAACGGGTACTTGTATTGAATAAATTTCTTATTTCTGTTATACGACACTGCACCATCGAAGTTGTCGCAGGCAAACGATCTCTTCTCTACAGACAAAATGTACTGAGTTTATTAAAAACTGTTCTGTTTTAAGAAACAGTGTATCAGTGACTTATTCGAACTATAATTACTGCAATATTAAGATTCCTACGACGTGGCGGTCACACCGATCGTCGTGTGGAAACAGCATAAATGACACAAATGGAGTCACTAATTACAAACTTTAATTAGAGACAAGTAGCGGTTATAAATCGACAAATCACTCTTATACAATAATTCAAGTTAAATTTGTCACCTTATTACAGTTTACCACTAATTAACACAGTAATCACTTCTCAGTGAACCACAACAATGACTGCAAACCGCACTGTAAAATCGCCAGGTGTAACTGAACTGAGCCGGCCACTGGATGATTATGTTTATACACCGCTGGGATTCCAGATTATCTCCCATTTTCCGGGCAGCGCGTGCCGAGAATAATTTGCGTATTTACAGGCGCTAGAACAATCTGAAGACTAGGACAAAGTCAGACCTTGAACGCAACGTGCCAGCTAACTGCTAGTTGAAAAACGTGTGGAAAGGTAATTACGAATTGGGTGGAGCGTAACGCAACTGTCTTTTTCTCGCCGTAGCAATGTAAATACACGTATACAGTATACTTTCAAGTATATATTACAGACAACGTAAGGAATATACAGTAGAACCTCGCTCTTTCATCACCTATGGGACCGAAGGGGTGACGATTAATGAGGGAGTAAGAAACAAGCCCTTTAAAAACAATACAAAATGTTTTATTACAACACTAGCAATGTACAGTACTAATGTTATGCTCGAGCATATTTATCGCTGGATATTTTCAAACTCTTGTTGTGCCGTGTACACAAGTACGAAATACCCATTCTCGAAACCAATACCTTCAGAATCCGTTCTCCTGGCTATTACTAGAACCACGGCCACAATCAGCGCGTTTCTGGTTTACCTCGATATAAATAGTCGTATATGTTAATCGCTTATAAATAAAGCAAAACAAAAAAACGTTGGGTAGGTGACGAATTATAGAGGGAGACGAATTAGTGAGGTTCCACTGTACTGACTACAGGTTTAGTGCAGTGGGCGAGATCCCTTTTTGGATAGTGTTCATGGTGTTCTAGTGGCTGCTGTTGAGTTCGTCTCAGGTCCCAGGTAATACGACAGTTTGCTGCAGAAGGAGGGGCTTAGTCAGTAACATCGCGGTGCCTGAACGTAAGCACGCGCAGACACACACATACACACATCTCTCCATCTACGACTGCTCCCTGCACGTAGTCAAATACAGATTGATTACTGTTTGGCAGCGGTGTGATCTGAACCCGTAGCATATACAACAGTAAAACATGGTTGGGGGGAATACCTTTAGCGAGTATCTCATGTCTCAGATCGTAGCAACGTAGAATAAAATTAAGAGTGCAAGTAGAATTTGTAGTAGAATACGTGACGTTTGTAACACGTCTTAGATAAAATTTCGATATCAGTAAAAACTCGTCAATATTTTCACCAGTTTCCAGACGCGATAGTGTCAGAATGATGCGTATACGAGGCGTTCGAAATTTAATTATTTGACACCTACGGTTGAGGCGCGCCTTTTCGAAGTGTTAACAAAACAAAACACATACGTGCGCCCAGTCTCTCTCTCTCTCTCTCTCTCTCTCTCTCTCTCTCTCTCTCTCTCTCTCTCTCACACACACACAGTCTATCGAGTGCCTCGTAGGAGTGTTTTACGTTCCAGCCGAATTTTTTTCTACGTCTCAGTTTTTTTTTAGCAGATCAATCAAAGAAGTCTTTCGCAGTATAGAACACATGTTCACTTTTTTTAAATTTCATTATGACGAACTGACCTTGTCGTTATAGACAAAATGATATGATGCGCTTATATTAGGCCTAATGTGACTAGATACTAACAGACAGAAGAATGCAACAGTTACCGATTAGGCAAAATTGCCAACTAATAATGGAAAACGTTAATTAGAGGAACATATGAATTGCACATATTATACATGCATCCAGTGGCGGCTCTAGCCTATCCGACGCCCGGGTGCGAGGCCTCCCGTGGCGCCCCCAGCCCCTACAATCGAAAAATATCAGTCTGCCACCAACACCTTCCCCCATCACATTAATCTTATAGGTATGACTTATAATTGTCTGTCTGCGGTAAATTTATCATAAAGAGACGACTTCTTCGTATTAGCTTTAATCTTAGATAACATCTGTTTAGATTAGATCTGTTTCAAGAAGAAGGAAATATCATGTTATTTAAATACAGTATTTTAGAAAATAATATCTATTAAGAGCATCTTTTAACCCCACAATATAACAGCGCGTAAAAGTAACAGATGAATGGCTGAGAGATTTATATTTTAGCACCTGGAGAAAACAACATTTTATTGTAAATGAAGCGAAAAGTTAATGTTATAACGTGATATTCGATATTTTAATAATTTTTTTTTCATTTCCATATTCTACTTAGTGATTCTATCAATAAAAATTTAGTGATCAGAGTCGGTAGTGACACTGTATATATTATACAATATAATAATTAACGTATTTTAATGTAATTATGTATATAATAATTAATTATAATTAGTTAATTATCGTCTTAAGACGAGGATCTAAGCAGACAGAACACACAGATGTTTCGGAATAATATTTTATAATATCAGTGGCCATCTGAGCAGCCAACGTTAATGAAAACCGTTCCGGTGCAAAAGACATAAAGAGCAGCCGGGATTAACGATTGAGGTCAATTACTATAACTTAGTTGGTTACCATTACAAGCTATCAAGAGTAAAAATACGACGAGTTTCCGTGTTTAAGCACACAATATTCCCTAGAAATAAGAAACACTGGAACGTACACCAGCTGTGCAGCTGTGCAGTTTTATATAATTTAACCAACACGTTCCTTTAATACTCACCAAAGGTTATCAACCTGGAAATTCTTCTTCTTCTTCTTCTTCTTCTTCTTCTTCTTCTTCTTCTTCTTCTTCTTCTTTGGCACTACAGACTAACGTGATCCTTGACTTCCAACACTAGTCTTCTCCAATGTCAGCTGTCCATCAGCGTAACCCCTCACATCCTTTCCTCTCAGATCTTCCAACACATCATCAAACCATCTTACCTAGGTCGGCCCTCTTTATGGTTTTATAAACTTGCGCGCTCAGAATTTTCTTTCCCATACGCTGATCCCCATCCTCTCTAGATGACCTAGCAATTTTATTCGTTGAGCCTTTACGAATCTTACAATTTCCTGATACTTCTATAACTCATCTATTTCTCTCGTATAGCTTATCAATACCTGGTTACTTCTTGTTCTCCATCGATCATCTTCTTTAACCGGGTCATAAACTTGACGTACATTTTTCATTTAAGCCTGTTTGGTGTTTCTCATCAACCTCGTAATTAGGTAACTGAATTTTTAAGGTCGAATCAATCTATTAACCTGTCCACCTCTCAACAGACTTGGTGTTTTAATCTTTTGTCCAAATAAAGTTTCCAGTCGCTCGAAATAAGTAATTGAAACAAGTGCTCAGATCATTTTATTTGCTCCTTGACTTACATACATGCGTATTTACATACGTATTTAACATGCACTTTTGGAGTGGCGTAATTTATGAAGGAGTGCACCTAAACATACAAAATATCTTCACTGATATAACAACGTTTTACCTCTTCTCCACTCATTTAACACCATTCAGTGTCTACTGTGTATTTTGACCAGAAGCCTTAGAATATAGAAACTATACCTATTAGAATGTTTTGGAGTACAAACAGAAAAATAGGAGTCTTAATCCCAGGTTGGCTGTTGAGGATATGGGATGTTGTAAGGCTTAGAAATTATGTAACTGGCGGAAAAATACTTTAGTTCGAAAAATGACGTACAACAAACAAGACGCCTGACTGAAAGTTTCACTGATGGTACGAAATTATATTCAGGTAAAAAGAAAATGAATCACATTAATTATTATGAAGATTTCGTAAACAGAGGAATACAAGTATGTAGGAGTAAAAATTACGGTCAGTGGGAAGAAAGACAAAGAAATAAAATCCAGAATTAATTTGGAAAAATGGCTATATCTACATTAAATGGAATGCTGTGAGATAAGCAAATTACAGCAAAAACTAAAACAAAAATATTTAAAACCATTGTTAGAAGTATCATGACTTACGGCTCAGAAGGTTGGACTACCAATACACTCACAAGAACAAAATTAATGACAGCAGAGAGGAACTTTTGAAGACATTCGGCAAGAGTATCCAGACGTGAGAAAATTAGAAATGACGTCATTAAGGACAGAATGTATGCGAAAAATTCAATTGTTGATTTTATCTAAAAAAAAAAAATTACAATGGTATGCACAAACGACAAGAATGGCACAGGAAAGATTGCCAAGGAGAGTTATGGAATGGAGCCCACCAGGAAGAAGGAAAAGAGGAAGACCACCTATAGAAGAAATTCAGACTATATTGAGGGAACGAGAAATTGAAGAAGATCTTTGGATGGAGAAGCAGCAGTGGAAAATGAGAATTCAATCAATTCTGTAATCTTTGGTTACGGAAAATGTGTAAACATTGTAGAGCCGGAATAATAATAATAAAAATAGAATGAGATTGTCGAATATCACAGTGAAACGAAGGGGCATGAAGATGAAGATGGCCCTTATCCCCCGCGATCCTTAGTGTTCGTCGTGTAATTAATGGCATAGACTCAAGGTAAAATAACAATTGTAATGGTAATATGGATGGTTGGTTTCTAATGCACTGTATTCAACGCTGAAGTCGTTAGCAGTCTGGCCTTCCAGTATTTGCAGGGTTCAGAAGAGACGGCTTGGCAGGATAGAAGGTCTGGTCGTCCATTTCATCCGTACTGATGCAGAGAACATATTGTGGGATTGGTAGCATACTGATCCTGTTGAGATGTCGAGCCAGGCAGTCATCCAGAACAGGGCAACAGCATCTCTTCTATTGTGCATGCGATAACTGTTGGATTTTCATCGATAACCTAGAATTTTTGACATCGATACACTGCTGATTCTTCATCTCATTCATCATCATCATCATCACCATCTTTACAACACGGAATAGGCAAGGTGCTGCCTGTTCCGCCTTCAAAAATCCTCCACACACCTGAGTCTACCCACACACCTGTGTCCTATAGGTTTGCATTTCCAGACTTCTTTGGCCGGTCTGGAATCTGACATTTTTTATAAGTTTTCTCTCCACCGTTGTTTGTAATCTTTCAATTTTTCATTCACATTACAAACTTGTAACTATTCTCTTATGGCCTCATTCTTTATACGGTCAAGTTTAGAACACCTTTTAACACTCCTTAAGAATGCCATTTACGAGGTATTTTACTGTCTTGTTTTTCGGTTGTTGCCCATAATTCACACGCATTGGACAGTGTACAGGGACCGCCATAACTTTGTAAAACTTTAATTTTATATATCGACGTACCTTGTTTCTAAAAATACGGTTGATCGTTCCACAGGTCGCCTGCAACTTATCTAGCTTAACTTATTCATTTGATTCTGAATTTTCCTTTGATATAGATATTGACTGAAGGGTAGGGTATAGCTGTTTTGCATGGTTGTATGATCTGGAAAACTTTGTATATTAAAAACAATAGTATACCAATGATCATAAAAACAGATTCGCTAGCAGTATTATAAGAATTCAGCATTAAATAGGTATAACGCATTTATCATCATCATCATCTTCACGGATTAAAACAAGGGTGGTTGGTTCCGGTCTCAAACAGGCACAGATTAGAGCTGGTCACTCTAACGCTTCCTCGGACGTCCCACACCTCTCCGTCCCCTCGGCATATAGTTCCATAGTTGTTTGGGGATGCGGCAGTCATCCATTCGGCAAAGATGTTGCCACCAATTCAGCCGATACTGGGCAATCCTGTCGAGTATACTCATAATATTCAGTTCCTGCCGTATATCTGTGTTTCTTCTATGATCATGGAGAGTATACCCTGCCACGTGCGTGAGAAATCTCATTTCAGCCGCTTGAGTGCGACTGGCCTGGCCTTTCGTTAACGTCCAATTCTCAGACCCATAAAGAAGTGTGGGAAGAGCCATCACCTTCTAGAATTTTAGGCGTATCCTTGTACTTGCTGACTTAAGGGTTCGGCTAATGATCCCGTACATAAGGTTGAAATTATGCAACTCATTCACAACATCGTTGCTTGCATTATAAGACACACTGTAGCCCAGGTATTCAAAATTGCATCGGTATAATGGATTTATCACCGCTAAATTAAAGAAAAATCTTCGTATCAAACAACAGTTGCAAAACCAAAACACAAAAAAAGATGTGCGTGCGCGCTCGTACACGGTGAAAGAAATACAGACTGGTCAACTTGTTGTTAGCTGCACTTATTACAGTAAACTCTCACTATAGTGGATCTCTCAGATAACAAAAATTTGAACACTTCTTTGTAACGACAAAACCGGCCAGCCCCTTCGTATCCTAACAAAACAAATATATTTAATCTCTTCCTGTAACAAAATTTCACTGTAACGGGGATCCATCCGGGACTCATCAAATCCGTTATGTGGAGCTAATACTGTATTTTACAAAGGGAAGCAAATTTTGGTACAAACAAATTTTAGGAATAGATCTGTTTGTACGATCGATTTTTGAACTCAGCTTGGTCGGAACATGGTTTCGCAACAATGAACGCGGGCGGACACGTGTAAACACAAAACTTAATTATACGCTGTGCTATCGGTAAACTCGTAAACTCGTGGAATACGCCGGACCGCCGAAGGATTATTGTGTTTGGAAAGCGACCGCACCATAGCTATGGAATTGACAAACGAAACCGCTATGTTACTATGACAAACGACAAACGTTACTATGGTGACGTCAACAAATTCCCTAACGTGATTGGCGATCCTTATACACGGTTTTACTCTCACCACGTATATCAAACGTCAGAGTCGCTTACTGAACGGATAAGTGCAGTCGCACGCCAGTGCAACCCGCCGTTGAGAGGGAGGAGATACCAGAAAAGAAAAAGGAGTATATTGTGGCAGTGTGTGGTGAAGCAGTGGGACAGCCTATTGTGGAGGGAGGGGTGGGGATGTATTAGTGTCAAACTATAAGACTAAGACAGCCAGGGACGAGCACGTTTGACGCTAAAGATGACAGGTAGCGTCGTAATGGTGTCAAAGTAAGGATGATACGTGGGTACTCGAACTGGTTTAAATAAGCTAGTCCTGGCGGAGGAGGAGGTGGAGGAGGAGGAGAAGGAGAAAGAAGAAGGTGGTCAGCCGCATGGGGGACGTCCATTAATTACGTGAGCTCAAAATGGGGGGGAGGGGTCCGGCAAAATCTCACCAAATCTCATTTAAAGGGAGGGGGGCCAATGAAAATCTCACGTCAACTTTTTAATTCAGAGAATATACATTATTATAACGGAAAACATCTTGTTTTATAAAATTAATCCCGAGCATAGACAATATTAAAGTGGAGTGGCTGCACGAGGAGGATGTAGATACGTCTAATGACTGTCTTCCTGTACTACCAAAACACATGGATGTCATGTGTCCAATCATTACAATAGAGGAAGCACATGAATGCCCATGGAGTGAGTGAAGAATTAGGGAAGGTGGTGTCGCAGCCTATTTTGTATTTGCTTATTTGCGAAAATTATTTGCAAAAACCACGATATGTAGAGAGCCATTTGGCAGCTTTCAAGACAATTAATTTAATTAAACTCGTTATAGGGCACCTTAAACGTAGTTATCATTTTCACCTCTAATTTCACAGAAAAAATGTAGTACATAGAAGATATGCTTTAGGTATTTTTAGTGGTATGAAGCAAAAACATGAACATATCAAATAAATTTAATTATTTAAAAATTATAGGGTAAACCTCACGTGAGGGGGAGGGGGGTCCCACCACATCTCACCAAATCTCACCAAGGGGGGGAGGGGGTCCAAATTTAAAAAAACCTCACGTAATTAATGGACGTCCCCATGGTGTACAAGGAATTATGTGTGAGTGAGTGCGTGTGTAACTCTGACTCTATTACTTATGAAGTCCAGGTATGGCAGACAAGATCACTGTATTATGAGTCCCCAGTAATAGGGATGGGCAGGCAGACCGACAAGTGACCTTGATTCGAACCCACGACCTCAGCAAGATCGCTGCAATTGTGGGTTGTAAATGAAATCACTGTTCGCCACTTGCAATGTTTCTCTGAAAACTTACTCATCATCATCATCATCATCATCATCACCATCATAATCAAGGATTAAACCAAGGATGATTTGTTCTGGTCTCAAATAAGCAAAGATTAGAGCTGGTCACTCCAGCAGCGCTTCCTCGGACGCCCCACACCTCTCCGTCACCCCTCGGCTTATAGCTCCATAGTTGTTTGGGGATGCGGCAGTCATCAATTCGGCAAAGATGATCCCACCAAAAAAAAACCGATACTGGGCAATCCTGTCGAGTATACTCATAATATTCAGTTCCTGCCGTATGTCTGTGTTTCTTCTATGATCATGGAGAGCATACCCTGCCACGTGCTTGAGAAATCTCATTTCTCAACTTACTTCTCACCACATGTTTTCAGACCACAATCTCCTGCACGCTGATATGATACACCAACGAAGTAACACGACATTACACGAGTGTCGAGATTCGGTTGTTTCATTAACTACAACAGACTATGACGTCAAGGTAACACTCCCACAGACTGCCTCGATGGGTTTTTTTGCCAGCAGTTAAAAGCAGCAAGGCTACTGAAAAGTGCCATTACTGGAAGGCGCAACAGTTTAATATACAGAGTTAACGGTCCTGAAAAAAATTGGATCGCCTGAAATACGGTCCCTCTAAAATATATGTGGCGCGAGCGGTGTAATTAGGACGCGTCGTAAAGTCTAATGTAATATTGAAGGAGAACTGCGCGATATGAAGGGCCTCGTAAAAACAGACTTAATATACTCCCCCCCCACCCCCACCACATCGTCTTGGGTGCTCATCAAGAGGTCTCGCTCCACGGTCGTCTTCATAACACTACATTTCTCGCGTGATTTGTAACGCCATAAAACGTGCAAAAGTGCGCTAACTTTTCGTGTACCGTGCAGCTTACATTAAGTACAATTGCAACTTTGTATGTCTACTGTAATTAGACATGAAACATTATGAAGACACCGAAGGCTTAGACAAAGCATTTTATTGTCTGTGTAGACGGAATTTACTGTGGAATATTTTAGAACGGAGAGGTTTACCCCACCAACATTTAATAAAGATTATTCAGAGCTTCTTTAACGAGAATAACGGGTCGAATCGTGTCACATTGAAATATGCAGTAATCAAGATGTTAGATGAAAGTGTAATTTATCACCTACTTTATTTAACATGTATATTGACGATTTAATTCGAAATTGGAAACAGAGTATAACAATTGCAGGAACATTTGTTAAGAATATTTATATCATCATCAATATCTTCTTAACGGTTTTAGCCTTTAGCGGGCTGTTCCTATTCCGCAGTCCACCTTTTCTTAGGTCTACCAACTTTTCTTCTGCCTCTAGGGTTGTAATCTTTCGCTATCTTCGGTATTCTACTTTCATCCATCTATCCATGTGTTGACTCCATTTTCTTGTGTATTCTTTAATCGTTTCATTAACTGCAAAAATATCTAAATCACTTCGAATCTCCTCATTTTTTCTTACATGATCTTGTCTATTACACCTTCTAACTGATCTGATAAGAATATTTACAGTAAAATATTACTTCCTGCAGAAGATATGCTGATAATTAGAAGATAAAATATAACAGGCAGTTGTATCAGGTACATGTCGTATGCCAGTAATTGGATGAGCGAAATGAGTTCTCAGTTTTGACTCGACCGTTTGGACTTTCTGTCTATCTATCTGTCTGTCTGTTTGAGCTAGCTTTTGAATGGATCAACCGATTTTGTAAAACGTGACACGCATGTCCAGAATTTCACCCTACAGAAGTCTATTGTTTCTGTTAGAGAGCCCTACAAAAATTCGGGGGTAGAAGGCAAATTATGCTTTAAAAATCGTAAGTGCCCATATGCGATATCGAATTACAAGGGATTCAAACCACAATATAAATAAGTACAGTGTTTATTTGTGAAAATATCATTATTTTTAGACGTCAGATATTTATGTGAAAATGTTGATGAAATTGTAAAAATTCATATGAGGAATCAAATTAAACAGAATTTTAACTAATATCAGAATATACTGTTAAGATTTAAACATTTCAAAATTTTAGGACCCCAAGGGCCAAATAAGTGATTAAAAAAAAAAAAAAAAAAAAAAAAAAAAGCACGGTGTCACCCGACTAAAAGCAACTGCAACCCAAATCCGAACGTTTCGAATTTTTAGTGTTAATTGTGCGACTGTGTGCTGTGCAATTGTTATATTACTAAAGCAATAGTAGAGTAATCGGGATACTGTAATTTTCCCTAAATAAGTAAAAAATCATCTAATATCAGAATTTATGAATTTTGTACAAAATAGTGAGCGAGTTCTGCAGCTCAGGGAAACGTGCAACTCTGTGCCTCCCTACAGAAAATGAAATGAGTAGGTGTAGATGGAATAACCCATTGAAGATGGGATTCTGTTGATTACGTGGCGGAATTTAAAAGAGTAAAATCATCAACAGGGTAAGAGGATGGGGCAGACCGATTTTTCACGATGTGTAAGTACGTAATGTTGTTAGCAGAGTGACGAGTTTTAAGGCAAATGAGATGCAGAGGGCAGAAGGAACTGGAAAAACTTGATGAAGGTCTCGTATGGTCAAGAATTGTCGAATAGGACTCCAGTATTAGAAGAACATCGTCATTATATAGTTCTTCTTCTTCTTCTTCTTCTTCTTCTTCTTCTTCTTCTTCTTCTTCTTCTTCTTCTTCTTCTCCTTCTTCTTCTTCACTCCACGACGAAATTGTAAAATTGTAAAATATTCATGTGAGGAATCAAATTAAACAGAATTTTAACTAATATCTAAATGTGGTGTTAAGGTTTAAAAATTTCAAAATTTTAGGACCCCAAGGCCGAAAAAGTGATCAAAATTTAAAAAACAAACAGTGAAAATAAAGCACAGTGTCATCATCACCTGTTCCGGCCTCTATTTTCAAGCCAGGCGCATATTGTAAAACCTGCTGAGGTAGCCTTTTCGCTTCCATTCTACCACCTATACGTTCACTCTATCTCAGCTTACATTCCTCGTTTCTTGCATTTACAGAGAATACATCCAATTCATGTCTTATCACATCTTTTCTAATTCTATCATTTCGTGTACACGCTTTTATGTATCTCAAGAAATTCATCTCTGCAGCTTGTATATGACTTGTATCGTTTTTAGATAATATCCGTTTTTGGAATCGTGTAAAAGAGAGAGGGGTCTGCCATAACCTAATAGAACTTCATTTGAGTTTCCTTTCATTATATAGTACTTTGTGATAAAATATACAATAATCAGCTTCGACTAGAATACAATAATATTCGCAACATCGCCGTAATCGTAAATTAGCTGTACTGTTGCGGTTTGGAAGCTCTTGAAGAATCGTGAGTTATTCCAAAGACGCTAATGAGGAAGGCTGGATTGTATGTTAGAAAGAAATGGACTGTATAGAAGATATTGAACATGCGTTTATTGAATAATTTGGATTGTTAGTTACGAACGGCACGTGCGGATGCATTTGTGGCAATAACGCCCGAAATTAATTTTGAATAAAATCGTGGTCCATTGTATATGGACGTAGGTAAATGAATTAAACGAAATCTTATGAATGCATGACAAAAAATATCCAGAAGCCGCGGCTGGAAGAGAAGTGTTTTACGAGAGTTGCGCTCGGAGCCGTGTTAGAAACTGAACTGAACTTGCCTGTAGCCGGCTGTAGCGTTTGATAAGCGCGTGACGTCATCCGCGCGTGCCGCGTAGCGGTAGTAGACCGCTTACAGCTGATAAACCAGTACAAAGTTTAAACATACTGCCCGCCAAAATCGGGACGATTTTGTACATTAAGGTTAACTAGGAACAGTATATTACAAACATTATCAATGTATATATATAAACAATACATAATACACTTAAAGGCTTATACATAAAATTTGTAGAAAACAAAATTCATTAAGCTAGCACAAAGCTTAAGTCAAAACAAAACAATTTCTGTGCTAGAAAAGGTACAACAAATAAAAAATCATGATAAAAACGAACCTTTACATAACTGAACATGATCTCTCTTGAAGCATAACATGTGGATAAAAAATACATATATTTAAACCTTGAGAAACGTAAATAATAATCTTAAATTATATAAGAGAAACCATCTTGATCACTGCTTCATATATAGTAATAGAAATAATAGAAACATAATGTTATCATAATCGTATCAAAGTTCAATGGTACATGGCATTGAAAAATACAATACACATATAGAATAATTGACACTATAAATGACACTTGTGGTTCTCCGAATTTGAATCACACAAACATATTGACAATACACAACATCCATAATGATTGATAGTACATATGAAACACAGTCACTATTGCTGCAATAGCTAGCGGCACGTAAACAATATTACAATGCTTATGATACAATTGACTTGTATGCTCGCCCCGGGGAATGTCCCGGGCGTGGTCCATGTAATGTGACACGCACACACTCACACACACACACACACCTCGTATGGCACGCATACGATTAGCTTGTTGCCACCGGAAGGGGGCATAATTTGTGGATGGGTCGGTGTAAGATACCTAGCGCGGTGCGAACTTCTGCGACGCGTACTAAGGAATCTTGACCCGGAAAAACATTGGTAATTACCCCACGCTTCCATTCTAGAGGGGGGGAATTGTCATCCAAAATGAGGACAAGCTGTCCAACATTCAAATTCCTTAATGGGGTGCGCCATTTATTGCGCTGCTGCAGCTGGTGCAGATAATCCCTAGACCACCGTTTCCAGATGGTCTGCGTAAATTTTTGGAGCAGAAGCCATCTGCCCAAATGAGTATTATTGCCTTGCGTATAGTCGTGTTCCGGAAGTGCCGTCAGTGGAGCACCGACCAAAAAATGAGCAGGTGTTAAGGGTTCAGGGTCTCTAGCATCGTCGGACACCGCGCATAACGGGCGTGAATTAAGGCAAGCCTCAATTTGAGAAAGAAGAGTAGAATATTCCTCGAAATTCAAGATCGTACCGCCTATTACGCGACGTAAATCGAATTTAACACTCCTTACACCACTCTCCCACAAACCACCGAAATGAGGGGCTGAAGGGGGGATAAAGGACCATTTGATGCCGTGGAGACCGCAAAACTCCAGAGAAGATTGCTCAACTTCCTTGGAGGTTAAAAATTTGTACCAATCATGCAACGTGTGGTTGGCACGACGAAAATTCGTGCCATTATCCGAAAATATTTGCGCGGGAATACCTCTGCGCGATATGAACCTTTTTAAAGCCGCTATAAAGGCGTTGGAAGTGAGATCCGACACCAATTCTAAATGGATGGCCCTAGTACACATGCATATAAATAGAGCGATATATGCCTTGGTCGTGGACTTAGAGCGCTGCCCGCCATGGCGCAAAAGTACAGGACCGGCGTAGTCCACGGCCGACTGTGAAAATGGCCTTGAAGGCGTGACCCTAGAAGGGGGTAATTGACCTAGTAGTTGATTCGCGCCTTTAGCCCGGAAACGAAAACAAGTGACACACTTATGTATCACTGAGCGGATATAGGACTTGTCGTGTATGATCCAATACTTTCGCCTAAGCGAAGCTTGAGTTGATTGCACACCAGCGTGCAACAAACGGATGTGTTCGTATTCAATTATTAATCTCGTGAGATGAGAGTGTGGGTGCAAAATTATTTGGTGTTTACTCTCATAGCTAAGTGGGGAGAATTGCAAGCGTCCACCCACTCTTAAAATGCCTGATTCATCCAGGAATGGGTTAAGAGCAAGAATTTTACTACTGCGAGGAAGGCACCGGTGTGCCTCAAGTTCCATAACTTCTACGTCGAAATGCAACTTCTGAGATTGCCGGACAAAAATCAAGAGCGTGTCAGACAATTCTTGAGCCGACAAAAAGGACGTGTCTCTATCAACCACTGCGAGCCTAGAATTGCGAAAAAATCGACGGCAATATGCGAAGACGCGAATAAGCCTCGTAAGTGATGAATAATTTTCAACATAACTATGCGTTGAGGACGCGGCAATTAGTGAGGTTTGAACCTGCTTGCGACGTTCCTCCTCAAGGTCGGGAAAGGTACAGGGAGTATTAATGTCGAACGCGCTGACCGGCCACGAAGCCGAATCATGAGCTAACCAGGAGGGACCATGCCACCATTGAGTATGACAGTGCAAACTACGAGGGAGGCAACCGCGCGATAAAACGTCGGCAGGGTTGTCATTTGATACTACATGACGCCAAATTCCCCTGCTGCTAACAAGACGCTGTATTTCCGCGACACGGTTGGCCAAAAATACCTTCCAGCGGGAAGATTGCTGATGTATCCAGTACAACGCTATCATCGAATCCGAATAAAGATATAGTCCGTCAAAATTGTAATCGATGGCGTTTAAAACCTTGGACGTTAATTGAGCCAACAATAAACCGGCACAAAGTTCAAGTCGTGGTAGCGTTATCTGTTTCAGCGGAGCGACCCTAGATTTAGCACACAACAAGTTTGATGGTATGGCGCCGTTCGAATAGACCGCCCGCACATAAATGCAACAAGCGTAACCTTTAGCCGAAGCGTCGGCGAATCCGTGCAGCTGTAATGAACTAATTGGGTAATTGTTCGTACTCTTAACCGACCTCGTAATCTCAAAATGAGTGTCGGAGACTAATTGAGCGTATAATTCCAACCATTGATTGGCCAATGATCCAGATAGGGGTTCGTCCCAATCTGTGCCCGCCAACCACAACTGTTGCACAAAATGCTTGCAGTAAAATGTGATGGGAGCGATCAATCCTAAAGGATCATAGATCCCGGCGATGATAGACAACACGCTTCTCTTGTTGAAAACGGTTAAATTATCATCACCCCTAACGGTGTATAAAAAGTTATCCCTTTCAACGTTCCATTGGATTCCCAATGTAAGCACGTTTTGGCCTTTGCTGAAGTCACGGGTAACTTGGGCGCGAAGGGTCATAATCTTATGATGGTTAGAGAACCATTTATGTAACGAAAAACCATACCTACTCAACAACCTCACGATCTCGCACTTCATTTCAGCTAAGCCGTTCGGATCATCCGAACCCGTTATGAGATCGTCTACGTAGAAGTCATTTGCTATGGCCTTAGCAGCTGTAGGGTAGTCGGATTTATTTTCGTAGGCTATTTGAGCCAGACAACGTGTAGCAAGGAAGGAGGCACTAGCAGTGCCATATGTAACCGTCCTTAACGCGTAATGTTGCAATTCCTTATGCGGCGCATCACGCCAAACGATGCGTTGCAGGTTTGAATCCTTGGGATTAACAATGATCTGGCGATACATCTTTTCAATGTCCGCAATAAGTACGTAGCGGTGTGTACGGAACCGAACCATTATCGAAAACAGATCCTGCTGGATCGTAGGACCGACCATTAAAGTATCGTTAAGGGATAAATTATTGGTGGTCTTAGCGGAGGCGTCAAATACCACGCGCAATTTAGTGGTTAAGCTAGAGTCTTTGAAGACTGCGTGATGGGGCCGATAAAAGATCTCTGACCTGTCAAGCGACAGATCGTATTCATTAAGCGGCGACATGTGGCCAAGTTTCAGATAGTCACTCATGAACTCGCTATAATCCTTATAAAGGATAGGGTTCTGCTTGAACTTGAACTCTAACGATTGGAATCTGCGTATGGCTCCGCGGAGAGAATCTCCCAAATGTAATTTATCAGATCTGCGGGGCAGGGATACCACGAATCTCCCATCGCGGTTACGGCTAGTGGTTTCCACGAAATGCCTTTCACACGGCGAGTCCTCAGATCGGGCTTCGCGACTAGAGATCTCCTCCAACTTCCAAAATTCTTTTAGTTGCGAGGAAATCCGATTATCATCCTTACAGACCATAAAGGAAGAAACCGTTTTAGTCATATCGACGTTGAATGGTAAGTCACCGGCCAAAATAAATCCTAACTTGGTTTCCTGAATTATAGGAAAGTGTGGTCCGCGCGTATATTTCATAGGTTCAATTAATTGGAGAAAATATTGAGCGCCGATTAATATATCGACTTGCGCCGAGCAATGTAGATGAGGATCCGCCAAGAATATGCGCTTGGGTAAATTCAAAGAGGCAAGAATGAACGACTCCGCCGGTAAATTATTAGTTATACTGGGTAATACGGCACAATGCACGTTTAACGTGAAGGGTTTATAGCGTGAATGTAGCCTTACATTAGTACTGAAGTCAGCCTGGGAAAGCGAGTTGTTTATACCCGTGATGGGTAGTTGTGATTTAACCAATTGGAGGCCCATTCTGCGGGCGAAATCCATTGTGCAAAAGTTCGCTTGAGAACCGGAATCCAGTAATATCCTAACAGGAAATTTTTTGCCGACTTTATTGGATGTCATACAGACGGCGGTAGATAACAATACCGATTTATTGGTCTGTGATTTCAGTGAACACTGGTTGTTAACAGAAGTTACGTCCCTGTTGGGGACATGAATCGTGGTATGGTGACGCCTAGAACATTTTTTACATGAGAATTTTGAGGGACATTTTGAGTTCTCGTGTCCCGAACGGAGGCAGTTTAAGCAAAGTTTGTTTTTTATTAACGCGTTTTTTCTATCAGGGATAGACAGCGATGTAAATTGTGGGCAGTCGCTAAGTCTATGTCCACCGTTACACAGCCTGCATAAATTGTTTCTAATATGTGAGTGGAATGCGCCCTTTGGAGTGCTTATCTGTTTAACTGCCTTGCGATAAGGAGACTTATCGCTTTTGTTCAACCTGCTCGTTGGGCTAGTCACGTTATCGAGATTTTGCAGTAATTTTCTTCGTGAATTTAGAAAATTTATAAAATTATTAAAATCAGGGAATTTATGCTCCGATAAACTCTCTTTCCACAAACGTAAAGTGTAATTGTCAAGTTTTTTGGCTAAATAATTTACGACAATAATTTCGAACGTGTTGACTGGCAGTTTGAGATTATTTAAAGCGTTTATATTGGCACAGATTTGATCAATAAATTGCGATATGCTAACTTGGGATTCCTGTTGAACTAATGGTACGTCCAGGACATTCCACACGTGGTGAGCGGAAACAATTAGCTTACTATCATATCTATTCCTCAACAGATCGATAGCCACCGCGTAATTCTCATGAGTGATGGGCAACGATTTTATTACATTAAGCGCCTCGCCATGTAATGACGAGTGTAAATAGTGAAGTTTCTGTATATCCGTCAGATCTGCTCTGACATGAATTAATTCAAGAAAAATATGGTAATAATGTTGCCACTCAACAATACTACCCTCAAACCGTGGTAATTTTATTGGTTCCAATTGAATGGGGGGTGTTTTAGGCTGTTTACCTTCAGCATTAATTACTGGTTTTTGGTTCATATGCTCAGCTTGCTCCAGCAGGTGTTGCAATTTACATTCTATAGTACAGAGATCGTCCTCCGTTTGTACTCTATCACTCGTTAAAGCAACGTCCGCTTCCTCCGCTTCGATTTGTGTCTGAATCTCGTCATATTTGGTGGATAATTCCATCAAATGACGCAGTTTTATTTTCAGCGCATGAGGATCGCTGTTTAACAAATCGAAGTTATCCGCGAAGGTATTTACTCGGGATATTGAGGCTTTAATTGTGCCTCGTTTTTTTATTAGAGCCCTTACATCGGCCATTATTATAATTTAAAATAAAAAGAAAGGAAAATATTTAGAAAGAAATTGAGCATAGAGCATGTGAACCACAAACTTAATTTTAAATGAGTTTAAATACGTTTCGGTAGCTAGCGATCGTTGTTTTGAACATAAACTTACTCTCTCTAGCTACTCAAGCTTTGTTGGCAGTTAAATTATTGAAATTATGAATCTAAATGGTAACAAAGTATATCTTTATCTTTAAAGTTTTAACTGATAATGAGCTGCCAACCATTTATTAATTTGTACTGTGTAATGAGGTGTATGTTTATACAAATGTGTTAAAAAATAACCACTAAAGCGAAATATTATTAAACGTCAAATATGAGTAAAGTTTATAGTCACGTGGCCGTCGATCCATTCGTGATGAAGCTGGCTTCGACCCTGTTGTTCGATCCTGTTATGAGTTGTTGCACCTCCTGTTTCCGCTGGTCAGATGACGCCTCGTGGTGTACCCTCCATGAATTAAAGCTGTGGAATCTTTTTTGATGACCTCGCAAATGTTGTCCTGCTTTGTCCCGTCGTCTCTGGTCCACTGCTTGGCCGAATCTTGTCGAGATGACTGCGACGTGATTCAGAACAATGGTGTCGCTCAGGACGAGAATGATGCCCGTAGGGCGTGATTAAATTCAGATCTGTTTGTCCAGGAATGATGCGTATGAGAAGTGCTGTCGCTTGTGGACCCAAACATGAGCAATCCGTCCCGTGGTGACAAAAAACGTTTTCGTTTTTGGGCCAAAATTATGAAATCCTGTTCGGTGGGACCAAAAATGGTGTCGTTTTTGGGCCCGAAAATATGAAATCCGGCCCGGAGGACCAAAATGTTGCGGTTTGGAAGCTCTTGAAGAATCGTGAGTTATTCCAAAGACGCTAATGAGGAAGGCTGGATTGTATGTTAGAAAGAAATGGACTGTATAGAAGATATTGAACATGCGTTTATTGAATAATTTGGATTGTTAGTTACGAACGGCACGTGCGGATGCATTTGTGGCAATAACGCCCGAAATTAATTTTGAATAAAATCGTGGTCCATTGTATATGGACGTAGGTAAATGAATTAAACGAAATCTTATGAATGCATGACAAAAAATATCCAGAAGCCGCGGCTGGAAGAGAAGTGTTTTACGAGAGTTGCGCTCGGAGCCGTGTTAGAAACTGAACTGAACTTGCCTGTAGCCGGCTGTAGCGTTTGATAAGCGCGTGACGTCATCCGAGCGTGCCGCGTAGCGGTAGTAGACCGCTTACAGCTGATAAACCAGTACAAAGTTTAAACATGTACTGATCGGAGAATGAACCTACAGAGGAAACGTGGTCAAAGCACTCTACTGAGACGGTCAGTCATTCCACTTCATTAATTGAAAGGAACAAAAGACACGGCCTTCGCGCTTTTGTTCCATCGTCGTTCAAAACGAAATATTTCTGAAATGGCAATCCTCACACACTGATGTTATTGACTGTTCACACACACAAGCCTGTTTTCTTAAAAGAGAAGTAGAGGAAATCAGAGACACCGTAATGCTTGGAGGGAGGCGGACTGCAATAACTACATGGTGTGAGGGACGTGCTGTCTTTGAGAAGAAAGTATTGACTCATCTGAAACACACACACACACACACACACACCGATAGACTAAAAACTTCCGTATTTTTATTATAACCTTGTTTCAAAGAAATTGGGGTATGGTTCGTCAGCACTCAACGCAGGATATATTGTCGAATTTCGATTACGTCACACAGGCGCATTGATTATTAATTTTAAACAAAATTCAAAATTCCATTGCAAAATAACATTTTACAATTATGAAAATTAAAAACTACCGGACCGTTGGGCTGTGGTTGCTTGCTTAAATCTTGGTTTGTTCTTCCTTTCAAACGTTTCGTCCGCCCACCGGAGGCCATCTTCAGTAGCACAGGCGTCCAATACAAAGATGGTAGGACGAACGCCTACGAACGCCTCTGGGTGGAGTATAAATACACGTAAATCAGGAGCGGCGAGTTAAGTCAGTTTGAGATTGCAATTCAGTGCTCCCGCAAAGTGATAATTACGCACTATTGTATTCGTATGTGTATTATTTACTGTGACAGTCCTAATTAACCGATATTCATTGTTTGATAGATCAGTGTGCGTTACATAGACTGGAAGAATTGTTGTATACAAGCGTTCATTGTTGCTTTTGTTTATTGTACCTGTAAGTAAAGTAGTGACTAATGAATCAGCTGCTGATCAACAATTTTATTTCGACTATGGAAACACGCAGTGGGAAAGGGCTGGGCCAGATAAAGAAGGCTGGGCTGTCAATAAACCAAACACAGTACATGTGTGTTTCAAGATCAAGACATAATAAAAGAAATACACCGGATGTTAGAGGCTATACCCCAAGTAGATAATTTTACCTACCTGGGTTCGCTGCTAAATGAGGACAACTTCAACAGCGAGAAAATCAAATCAAGGATAGCAAAGAGAAACAGAGCGTATTTTGTAAACAACAAACTAGTGTGCTCTAGGATCCTAATTCATAAATTCTAAACTGAAAATTTATAAAATCCTTATAAGACCAGTAGTGACTTACGACTGTGATACATGGACAATGCGGAAGAAAGATGAAGAAGATCTTAAACTATTTGAGAGGAAATTATTTAGCATAATTTTTGTGCCATTAGTGCAACAAGATGGCGGATTCGCATGAATCCTTGGACTTGATGCACTGATAAACAGCGAAAACACTGATTAAGTCGAAGAGAATTAGATGGCTAGGACACATTTATAGAATGGAGAAGACCAGAAATGCAAGAGCTGTCACAGAATGGAAACCGTTGGAGTCCAGACCCACAGGAAGGCCGAGAAAGAAGCGGATGGAGTGTGTGTCGAGGAGGACCTGCGAACCATGGGGGTCACAGGGTGGAAAATTGTTGCTTAGACCAGAGGGGAACGGTGTAGGATTGCTGAGGAGACCAAATCTCATACAGGGATGTAGAGCCAGAGGAAGAAGGGGAAGAACAAGAAAAGCCGTGCGGCCGTCGCAACAATATGGTTGTTCCAAATAAATGTAATTGCTATCAATATAACAAGGCGCTGTTTAAAACTTCAAAAAACAGGACAAAAACAAAAAGCAAACGAGTAAAGTTCGCAGTAGATTGTAGTACAGTTACCGGAACAATTAACATAATTGTGTAACGGTTTGAAAGTTGTAATTGCAGCGGTTGAAAGTTGGTTGCTCTAGTTGTGTAGAACTTCAACAGAAGCAGAAGGTGAAAAATGTATTAAATTTGCATACAACAGGAGCACAGCTGGTGTGGTGAATGTTTAAAGTGTTCTTTGAGCACTGCGCGCTCATTGGTTCAGACGTTTGTCATTACTTATTCATTACAAAATATGGAACGTTCTGGATAATGCAATGTCGTTTCCAATAAATATTCACAGACAAATTATAGTGCGAAAAATTAATTAGTTGTTTCTTCTGGACTTCTCGTTAGTTTTATTGCTTTCCGCGTTTCCACATTCTTTCCCTGCTTGTTTTTCATTACGACATTGCCGTCGTCGCCACTTCACGGTGTAGACTTACACCCTGTTCCGTTTTCACTGCAACCATCTCTTCCAGGACCTACCCACAGATCCTCTGACAACTGGTTTGTAGTCTACAGGGCGCTTTCTAGCCTGTAGTTACCATTCTGTTACAAGGTCATCCATATAGATATTACACAGTGTCGGTGATGAAGCAAATCCCTGCTTTACGCCTTGATTTGTTTTAATTTATGGAGTAGATCTTTTCCAGTATCCGTACAAATTACAATTAATTTTTATGTTACTCATTCAAACTACTAATCCATTATGGCTACCGACTTTGGCAATTTTTACAGATAGTCTACGATCTTACAAAAAAAAAATTATAAACCGGACACAAATTTCTAGTGAGCGAAATTCAAAAGTTAAACGAACGTTTTATTTAAAACACTTTTACCCGAATATTGTACATCGTACAATGTCTACACAATTTCTGGAACCAAAGATTACAGAAGTGATTGAATTCTCATCTTCCACTGCTGTTTGTCCACCCAAAGATCTTCTTCAATTTCTCGTTCCCTCAATATAGTCTGGATTTCTTCTATCCAGGTTATAGGTGGCCTTCCTCTTTTCCTTCTTCCTGGTGGGGTCCATTCCATAACCCTCATTGGCAGTCTTTCCTGTGCCATTCTTTTCGTCTGTCCATACTGTTGTAATTTTTTTATTTGGATAAAATCAACAATTGAATTTTCCACATTCATTCTGTCCTTAATGACTTCATTTGTAATTTTCTCACGTCTGGATACTCTTGCCGAACGTCTCCAAAAGCCTATCTCTGCTGTCATTAATTTTGTTCTTGTGTGTTTATTAGTAGTACAAACTTCTGAGCCGCAAGTCATGGTTATTTAAATATAACCACAACGGTTTTAAATATTTTGGTTTTAGTTTCTGCTGTAATTTGCTTATCCCACAGGATTCCATTTAATGTAGATATAACCTCTTTCCCAGATCAATTCTGGATTCTATTTCTTTGTCTGGGGGTTAATGCAATGGGCCAACTCCTCATTCATTGGAAAAAAGGAAATGTTAAAAAACCAAGTACTTTGCAGCCGGATGGATTCAATAGAGATAAAAAAGATTGTTGCAGTTATTCGGCAGCAGCAACGGTTAATATTAACTTAAATAATAATACGTTCCAATAATGGCGCGACAGATAACTAACTGAACATCGGTCAGTCCTTCCTTGACGTCACGCCCCCTACCTTTTCTAACGAAGTCGTTTCGCCGGCTATCTGAGCTCAGTCGACCACCGACACCCGGACCGTGAGCAGAGTCACCCGTGGTCGCCCGATCGGCACTTTTGGTTGGGAGCCTCATCTACCAAGGTAATTATAAAATCTTGGCTAGCATAAATCAATGCTAGTGACGAATTATATTCGTCAACCGTACGCTTGTAAAAGAAAAGTATGTATTATATGCAAAACACTGTAACTCGTGGTAAGCGACCATGGTGTAACTTGTCTATAGCAGTTAGCCTCTTGAGTTAAGTTATTTTCAGTCAGTCAGTTAGAAAAGAAAAAGAAAGATGTTTAATGTCAGTCATTTATTATAGAAGTGAAGCTGTAATTTTATAACTGTTATAACTGTAATCTTGTAAATTGCGATCATACATTGTGAGAGTGAATGTGCGCGTGATGTAACTAGTCGGCCTGTACTAAAGATTCTGGAACTTTCAGCATAAAGCTTGGTCCACGTATACCAGAGAATTTTGACTTGCTCCAGTATTTCTTCGGCCTACGATTGAGAACATACACGACAGCACTCCAGCGGAGAAACACGTGCCTAGAACGGGTTCACGCACGGCATGTCCGCCGACAGCAGGCAGCGAGAGGACACATCTCCGATTTCCAAGTAACACTATTAATAATTAATTACCATGCAGCAGGAGCTTCCAGTCAGCCAGATCGCTAGTTGAAAAGAAAATGAACTAAATTCCTTACTTTGTGTAATGCGGACTCATATCTTTACAAGGACTTTGTAATACACTAAGGTGTTAAAATTTTATGAACGGATTATAGCTTGTGCACATCGCGCAACAATATTGTAAACTGGCACTGATTAATCCAGTAATTGATTTATCCAGCAATTGATTTATTCAGTAATTAATGTATGCAGTAATTGATTTATAAAATTAAGAGGCTGATTTTCATTCTGAAATAAATAGGTTCATGTTGACTCTGCTCACTAGTTAGTAGTATATACTGACTGTTTTCTGACGCACCCCCCCTGTATTTAAGTTAGATATTATGACTATTTCAATGTATTTTGTGTTACGTTCATTTGGGCCCAGCACGGCAGGGCGTAACAAAATAATAGGTCTATTAATAAAACAGTAAACTGCTTAATCTGATAACCACTTCCTTCTGATTGCTAGTTTCCCTTTCTCCCATAAATAACAGTATTCAGTTTAAGTCCACATAAGACTTTCTCTTATAAGAAGAGTCCTTTCGGACGATTTAAGGGGCGTAGGTAACATTATACGTCTTCAATAGAACCCGTGAATTATATCCGGGGAATAAAATACATTTCTGTTAACAAAGCGAAAGGATCGGCTTTCATACGCAAACAACGACGGGAAATTTTGTAGTCGTACAAAGGGAAAACTAATTAAAACGGAACCTCTATATAGGCGTGTGTGCGCGTACAGCTGCGTGAGTGCGATAGCTTATCGAACTGTGTACAACTTAGAACAAAGACTCTCACCTCATTGGCTGTCCCCTTTGCAGTTAGTTACTGTCATTACAACGCCTTATCAAACGTAATTGGATTTTAATAACACACGATTCCGTGTTCGCTGTTTACATTCTCCTCGGTTCTCGCAACATATATTACGTAACACACAGTGTGTTTCAATTTAATACAGTTAGACCAATTTTCAGCTTAATTTCAACGCTTCAGATTTCTACTTCTCCTCTTCAAGGATTGGGTTATATAAACCTGTTTCGGCTCCCATCTTATCCTCGGTCGACTCACGTCTCTTGTACCAATGGCTTTATAGTTCAGTGCCGCTTTCGGCAATCGATCCTCTGTCATCCTTTCCAGATGATCCCACTATTGTCTTCTGTAAATTGAAATATTTTCATTTATGTCCTTTACTTCGGGTTCTGCTCTGGTATCCTCATTCCTTATTTCATTTTGCAATGTATAATTTAATGTATTTCGAAGAAACAGCATTTCAGCTCACTGAATCTTGCCGCATTCCTTTTTTGTCATGACCCACGCATCACTCGCATAAATCGATGTGGGCATTTATTTAATTGTCTAATAAAATTTAATCCTTGTGCTGTGTCTTGTTTTATTTCTAAGATTTCTGTGAATAGCACCACAAATATTCCTAAATTTATTTATTTTCTCTCTTATATCATATTCAGATTCATAGCTTACTGCACAGCCGAGATATTTGAAACGGCTCACTTGTTCTAACGTGCTGTTGTTTATAATTATCTTAGTTCCTCACTGGATATTTGTATTGTGTTTCTCTCTTTCAAATTCTAGCTATCAATGTTAGACCTAATATTGCGATAGCTATATGCATATTGCATACAACTCTCATGTATGCAATGTCTTTATGTATTCTAAGTATCTTTACTTCAGTAATTCGTAAATATCTGCAAACTTTAAATAAAAAGTTTTTTCAATGAAGGACTGTGTGTGTGTGTGTGTGTGTGTGTGCGAGCGCGCGCGCGCGGAGAGAGAGAGAGAGGGGGTGATGCAAACGATGACTGAACACACGAAATACAGTCGTTTATTTAGTGGTAATTTTCATCAGATCCGTTGAATTCGTTCTGATAATGGACGAAACGCGCCTTTTCACTGCGGTGGACCAATATAATTTATCCGGAACCAATTAATTGCCTCTGCCCTGTCTGTTTGCACACGGCGGCGAAAACACGGCTTTGTGTTCGTACACGCGAGCTTCCCCTATAATTAAGCAGTCATATCAACGTCCCAATCGTAATTACAGCGGAAACCACGTGTGTGAGGAGCGCCGTCGCTTCTGCCATTGTCTTTACATTTTAGCTTATTGAATTTCTAAACCATGGAAATGACAAAAACAGCAATTGCGTCCTGTACCTAATACTGCTTGCTCCCTCTAACTCTCTCTTTCTCTCTTTCTCACACAAATCAGTCGACTAATTCGTGGGATTCGTCCTTCTGCTCCTCGTAAGCTGAGCCAGTTTCTTCACCTTGAGCCAATACATACAGCATTTCCAGATCATTGACAAGATGCCTCAGGTATTGCAGTCTCTGCCTCCTCATGCATCTTCCATCATCAATGCTCCACCGGCTTGTGACTCGTTCATCATCATCATCATCTTCAATGATTAAACCAAGGATGGCTTGTCCCGGTCTCAAACTGATAAAGATGGCCACTCCAACGCTTCCTCGGACGTCCCACACACCCCCGTCCCCTCGGCTTATAGTTCCATAGTCGTTTGGGAATGCGGCGGTTATCTATTCGGCAAAGATGTTGCCACCGATTCAGCCGATACTGGGCAATCCTGTCGAGTATACTCATAATATTCAGTTCCTGCCGTATGTTTGTGTTTCTTCTATGATCATGGAGAGTATACCCTGCCACGAGGCTGAGAAATCTCATTTCAACCGCTTGGATACGACAAACCTGGCCTTTCGTTAAAGTCAGACCCATAAAGTAGGAGGGCCATCACCTGACTTAAAAGTCAACTAAAATTTGTTTTGAGTTTAACAAATTTTTTTTAATGTAAACGCCAGTTATTTTCGAATTATATCTGCCAATTTAGCCATTGTTTACCGGCTGTTTGAAATATACGTGTCATGTGTGTTTTGAAAAATGGATAAAATCAAACACAGTGGTGTGATTGAATTGTTTGTTTATTTTGGTAATATGTTCCATTTTGTATATAGAGGGTGTTTTCAATATCAGTAGTGAGCGAAACATGATAAAAATAACTTTTAATAATATACATAATTGATCATTCCTACAATTTGTATTCAGCTATATGTTTTACTATGTTATATGTAGTCATGTATATGTATAAATGTTTTTTATACCAATTCTAATATACAATTGTTGATTACTGCTTTTATAATTAACTAGCGGAATACCCGTGCTTCGCTACGGAGTTTCACGTTGTACGTAATGAAAATGTTAGTTTAATTAATAAAGTTCAATTAAAGTAGGTTTCTTAAAAATAAATAGCTGTTGCCCACGACTTCGTTCGCGTGGTCTTCAATTTAATGCGATAATATATTTAGAACAGAATCTATTCTATTGGGTTGCCATAGTAACCAGATCTAATAGTTTTTTAAGACCCCAAAGGACCCCCAGAGGATCGTATCGAAAAAAACACCTATCCTATGTCGGTTCTCCCGTTGAGTAAAATATTTGTGCCAAGTTTGGTTGAAATCGGTCCAATGGTTTAGGAGGAGATGTGGAAGACCCCAAAGGACCCCCAAAGGATCGTATCGAAAAAAAAAAGGCCTATGTTGGTTCTCCCTTTGCGTAAAATATTTGTGCCAAGTTTGGTTGAAATCGGTCCAGTGTTTTAGGAGAAGATGTGGAAGACCGCAAAGAACCCCCACAAGGACCCCATCGAAAAAACACCTATCCTATGTTGGTTCTCCCGTTGCGTAAAATATTTGTGCCAAGTTTGGTTGAAATCGGTCCAGTGGTTTAGGAGGAGATGTGGAAGACCCCAAAGAACCCCCCAAAGGATCGTATCGAAAAAACACTTGTCCTATGTTGGTTCTCCCTTTGCGTAAAATATTTGTGCCAAGTTTGGTTGAAATCGGTCCAGTGGTTTAGGAGAAGATGTGGAAGACCCCAAAGAACCCCCACAAGGACCCCATCGAAAAAACACCTATCCTATGTTGGTTCTCCCGTTGCGTAAAATATTTGTGCCAAGTTTGGTTGAAATCGGTCCAGTGGTTTAGGAGTAGATGTGGAAGACCCCAAAGAACCCCACAAAGGACCCCATCGAAAAAACACCACTAATTCAGAAACCTTCGCGGGCGTGCGCACAACAACTCACCGAAGTTTCATCGCAATCGGCAGAATGGTATAGGAACGCATACGGGACAAACAAAGAAACGTTCATTTTTATATATAAAGATTACTAACACCATCAAGGAACTTTTACATTATCAGTAATTTAAATTGTAATAGTGTATAAATTATGTTCTTTATACACTATAAATAGTATAATTTAAATTATAGTGTATAAGCTATGTGTATATATTATGTTATGTATATGTTATGTATAAATTATGTGGTATTCTTATATTTTTAAAACTTAATGTATTCAAGGAAAACAATGCAATTATTTTGATACAAACTGTTTCAACTCCTTCACACTTACACACATACACGCTCACTCACATACATAAACACATTCAAGCAACTAATTTATGTTATGTTAAAAATTTGTCTTCTCTGCATACACAGGTCCTTGATGATGACAATAAATCTTGTCGAAACGTCGACACAAATAATTTAAAATTTGTGTCACACTTTCTTGACCGACCCTCGCAAACCCTTCATCGTTAAAATCCTTCTGATAATGTTCACGTAGGCTACTACCATCGCCAAGTAGGTTTAAGATCATACTACCGCATTTGCCATACTTTGTACGCATTTCCTTTCGTGTTCTATAAATGTAAGTTTGCAGAAATCTTTACGTGCAATATATTTAATGGATTCGTTGTACCAGTCATATGAATATACCCGCCAGCGGGCGGGCGCGCGGTCGTGCATGTTCGATCATGCGAGAAAGACATTATTTGCATGTGGTAATGCGCCAGATACTTTTAAAATAATATCGTTGTTTTTCTCAAAACGGCAGAACGTTGATCAGAATAACCACACTCACACGCGCACACACGACTGCGTACACATTTAATCATGTTGCCGCACGGATGATATGGTACGCTACCCACCCCCCCTAGGCTTCATTCTGTTCACTTCATCACTCAACGTTTTCCTTTGCTCACCACCCCCGCCGTCTTGTACTCGTATTTATAATGTATATACTGTACGTACGCATTTCGCTGCTTTATTTTCAAATCATTTTTCCAATCTGACAGACGAGTGGTTCATCAATCTCGGCTGCAGCTACAGCGCCCATCTTCAGACCGACTCTTATCTCTTCTCACCGCCGCGCCGCCGCGTTTAATGTATGGGCGCCACCGTAATCGTATACGGTATACTTCACTCCGCTCCCAATACGTGCGTCCGCTTTATACCGTGTTTACTAGAAAATGTATTATCATACTGTTACGACGGTCACACTGATCGTCGTACGGTACAGTGGAAAACAAAACACAAGACACCAACGAAGTCACTAAAAACCAGCTTTAATTATCACAATTAACAGTTTGTAATCAACAAGTTATTCAACAAGATTATTCTCGTACAACAATTCATTCGAGTTAATCTGTCCACACAAATATTAATGTCAACTATAAAGAATTCCGCACTATAATCACTTTTTACTAATACACCGCTTGAGACGCACTGTGTAAATCGCCCGACATAAACTGAGAACTAAGCGGCGGGTTGGGGTGTTTATAGTCTGCAGGGTTTCATAATAGGCGTCCTTAACAAACACTTTAAAATTCTAGAGTAGTGGTTCCCAAACTTTTCAGTCCGCGGACCGTACCAAAAAATTAAAAATTTCACGGACCCCGTCTGAGTTATGAAATAAAACACACAGTAAATATGACACAATCTCTTATATTTTAATTAAAATTTATTAAAATCAATTTATCTTAACTTGCAAAATTATAATGATTAAAATTTATTAAAATCAAAATTCTCTTAACTTGCAAAATTATAATGTTAATATTTCTTTTATGAATTTGCTAACTGCT